>JBAJMU010000002.1:9272524-9314833 GCA_037952995.1 Hyposoter didymator
TTTTTTGTCTTTTCGGGTTGTTTTTTGACTCGTCACGCACACACTTTACACTAGAATTTGAAACGTCGGTGCGCATCCGTACTCGCTAAGTTTCCAAGAACTTACTTAGAGGCCTGTTTCGAGACGTCACCTGTGAGAACTGCTACTCTGATCGTTCATGTCGTACAGTACCTGGGCGATTGTTCGTGATGATTCCACATTGCTTAGTGCCACGCCTGCCAAATGAGGCTCGTATGCTCGAAGGTGTCTGTAATGTCAAGGGAAGGAAGAATTTTATTCGATTAACTGGAAGCTCGAGTGCAGGGGAAGCGCCAGCGGGTAGGCAGGCCTTTTTTTCATTGAGGGACAAGAAAAATGACAATTTTCTCACCTTCTCCCGTGCGCGGAGTATATGACTAGGTTCCTAAGAATGAGAGCTGCCGTCAGACGGATACTTTTGGTCACTGGACCTTCGTTGTCATCCTGCAAATGAAAATCACACGAATTAAGACTCGCTTGATTTATCGTGATAAAGAGATTCGCTGGTAACGAGGGAACTACTTGAAAAACTAATGGAAACACTCTCACAACATTCATAGCGTCGCATGATAATATTAGTTGTCCATGAACACGATCTGTAGAAACGCTAGAAACGTTTTTTTAATTTACTGGTAATGGGACTAATGGAAACCTATAAATCGTTGATTCGTGCGAGAAAAATTGAACAAGAGTTTTCATCGTGTCCATGTTCCTTCGGTGTGGAGGGTTTTTTGTTTTGTTTTCGATAATACGTGCAAAACCGCACCTCGAATTTGCCTTTACAAAACTAGTACAAAAGTTGTTGATTTCATTCGTCAAATTCGATAAACTGTGCGATTTATTGAATAGCATGCCTGGTAATTATCAGCGTCTATCGTACAACGTGCAGAAAATTGACAATATTTAACAACGACGAATGATTACGCTATTTTTTTTTTTATAACTATCTCGAACGATTCGATCCTCACACTGAAAATGAAATTTTGTTAAAAATGGTCGATATTTTGTTGAACACGATTAACTAAATATTTTTGAATAATTTCAAAATCTTCATTATTTTGGAAGTATATTTCGTTTCGAAATTTACGAATGGAACAACAATAATTTGCTTCCGAAGAGACTTTCTACAATATTTCTTGCTGCAATGACACTATTTTTGGGATTAAAAGAAAAAAAAAACGTTTGGTCGAACGTATCGAACAAAATATCGATCCTTCCAACCAAATTTTCTTTTCAGTGTACAAACCACAGACAGTGCGATTCGGGATTTTTATTGTAAAGGAAAAATTCGTCAAAGACTAAAGACGTGCACTGCGAATGAATTTTTGTTAAAAATGTTTGATATTTTGTTAAACACGATAAACTAAATATTTTTGAATAATTACAAAATTTTCGTTATTTTCGCAGTATATTTTGTTTATAATGGAATTGTCAGCGAAATTTACGAATGGACCGACAAAAATTTGCTTCCGAAGAGACTTTCTGACACAATATTCGGGATTATTAAAAAAAAAAACGTTTGGTCGAACGTATCGAACAAAATATCGGTCTTTTCTAACAAAATTTTCTTTTCCGCGCATAAATATTGTCACAATAATATAAACACCCATATATTCATGAAGCAGCGAAAGGTGAAAAAACGTGAGTGACAGTGTTGTGAAAATTCATGCTAAAAAGCTGATGGTGGATCCGGGAAGAACAGGTGATTGGAAAAAAAAACAAAAGGAAAGAACGAATGCGTGAAAAAGTTGAAGCAGAAATAAAAATTGGAAAGACAGAGCATTGGCATGGCTTGCAACAGGCCTGCGTGGTTGTTGGCACCATTCGGAATTTCTGAACTCTTGTTTACCTGTTCTGGCGGAGGGTTTTGCCCAGGTCTTGGGGAAGAAGAGCTTGAGATGGCTGCAGCGGGCTTGGTTGGCCTCTGCTGCTTCGCCAGGAGAACAAGAAATTTGGTTTAATTTAAACAGTAGTAAAGATTTCAAAGTTGAAATAGAAATTGCAGGCACAAATAGCTTTCCCGGTACTTTCAAGAATGTGAAAGACATATTCGTATATATACACACAATATTAAATGATTTTATACATGAGAAAATCCTTAACCAGAATCCTCCTGGGAAATAATCGTAATTGGCCACCTCACCCTTTTAATCCCACGAAACTATTGGCATATCTAATTTTTCAGAGACAAAATCTAGGCTGTATCTTTTTTTGCAGATGTTAGTTAATGTTACAGTCTTGTTTCAATGTTACTAAGAATCTCGCTGTCACCGGTTGTCAGTCGAGAAAGTTTCGATCCCCACAAAGGAGGAAAAGAGAACCGAGAATTGCGTCAAATTTGTATGGAATCAATGGAGATGTTGGAAAAAAACTCACCATCAATTCTTTCGGATTAACGAACTCCAGGGCGTGCCTTTTGATGGCATGGAACGCTGCGTTGGGTGCGTAACCCGGGTGGTGAGGGGTCGGTGGTGTGGACGTTGAGATTTCCGTTTTTCCACTTACGGTTAATTGTTTTCGCCTCATTGCCATACTCTAGAAAAAAAAAGGCATGAATCAGTAATAATTCGGGAACGTCATGGAAGCGTCTCACTGGTTTCTGTTCTGGCATTTATTGCAAACTGTTGAATGGTGTACCTCTGAATTGCAGTGCCTGTCGTACAGATGCGTCATAAGTGAAAATTTTCGTCGCTTGAGTCCGTCGCAACTCGCCCATAGACACAAGATTTCTTCTCCATTCGTAGGACAATGCGCTTCGCACACGTGCAAGTAAACCTCGTGGGCCGTTTTGAATTGCCTTGAAATGTAAAGAAAGAAATTTGATGTAAAGGAGTGGAAAAAAAAAGAAATGAGAGCAAAGGCTAGAGACGTATGATGTTGAAGTTTGCATCGATGAAGTGCAACGAAAACTCATTATTTTCATACAGTGTTTGTCGACAATAACGAGAAAGTCTTTTTCGCCATTCGAAAAGTAAATTAACTAGAAATATTGCAACGAGGCAATTGATTATTAAAATAATAAATAAAAAATATATTTTTGGTTGCATTGCAACGATGCAAACTTCAATATCATCAATTCTGAGCGATGGAAAATTTTAATGAGTATTTGAAAAATAACGATTTTCGATTCTCTGTTGAAATGGAGATTTTCAAATTTTCTTTTTTTTCTTTCTTGTTTTCTTGCTTTCCAATTCTGATGATGTTGAAGTTTGCATCGATGAAATGCAACGAAAACTCATTATTTTGTTCTAGCATCGGACCAAATTTGCATACAGTGTTTGTCGACAATAACGAGAAAGTCTTTTTCGCCATTCGAAAAGTAAATTTACCAGAAATATTGCAACGAGTCAATTAATTATTAAAATAATAAATGAAAATCATATTTTTCGTTGCATTGCAACGATGCAAACTTCAATATCATCAATTTACCAGAAATATTGCAACGAGTCAATTGATTATTAAAATAATAAATAAAAAGTATATTTTTCGTTGCATTGCAACGATGCAAACTTCAATATCATCAATTCTGAGCGATGGAAAATTTAATGAATATTTGAAAAATAACGATTTTCGATTCTCTGTTGAGATGGAGATTTTCGAATTTTCTTTTTTTTCTTTCTTGCTTTCTTGCTTTCCAATTCTGATGATGTTGAAGTTTGCATCGATGAAATGCAACGAAAACTCATTATTTTGTTCTAGCATCGGACCAAATTTGCATACAGTGTTTGTCGACAATAACGAGAAAGTCTTTTTCGCCATTCGAAAAGTAAATTTACCAGAAATATTGCAACGAGTCAATTAATTATTAAAATAATAAATGAAAATCATATTTTTCGTTGCATTGCAACGATGCAAACTTCAATATCATCAATTTACCAGAAATATTGCAACGAGTCAATTGATTATTAAAATAATAAATAAAAAGTATATTTTTCGTTGCATTGCAACGATGCAAACTTCAATATCATCAATTCTGAGCGATGGAAAATTTAATGAATATTTGAAAAATAACGATTTTCGATTCTCTGTTGAGATGGAGATTTTCAAATTTTCTTTTTTTTCTTTCTTGTTTTCTTGCTTTCCAATTCTGATGATGTTGAAGTTTGCATCGATGAAATGCAACGAAAACCCATTGTTTTGTTCTAGCATCGTACCAAATTTTCATACAGTGTTTGTCGACAACAACGAGAAAGTCTTTTTCGCCATTGGAAAAGTAAATTAACTAGAAATATTGTAACGAGTCAATTAATTATTAAAATAATAAATAAAAAATGCTATTTTTCGTTGCATTGCAACGATGCAAACTTGAATATCATTAGAGACGTGAAAAATGTGGTGAATTGAAAAATACCTCAAGCATCCTCGCCACTCGCAGAGAAAGGCATTGGGATCGATTTTGATGGTGATGGTTTTGTTTTCTACCGGTTGTTGACTGGTCGAAGGTTTTGATTCGGGTTCCGTTGAAGTTGACGAGCTAACAGTTTTGACAAGTTTGACGTTTTGTTTGACAGGGAGACCGTGAGTCGAAGCAGCTTGATGAGGCGTCGTTGGTCTGGTTGGTGGTGGTGTGGAGGCGGGTGTGGGTGTCACAACGCGAGAAGGTAAGCTCGTGGTGACGGGGCACTGTTGAGCGATCGCGGGGATTGTGACGGTCATAGTATTCGGAGTAGTTTGTGCTACGGAACTGTTGACTATTATGGAAGCTTGAGGGATAGTCGCGGAGGTTGCAACGAGGGGCGGTGGAATATTGGCGAGTGCTGAATTTTGTAGCAAAGGCCGAGGAACTTGGGTAACAACGACTTGTTGTCCTTGAGGGGTCATGGCGACCATTTTTTGGGTGTTTTGTGTGGGTGCCGATTGAGGCTGGAGTATTATTATCGTTTTAGCACCGGTGCCTTGTTGTTGGGTGGTCTGTGCAACGAGTACCGTCTGGGCTTGGCCTTGGACGAGAGCAGTTTGCGACTGTGCCAATACGTAATTCTGTCCCGGAACACCGCCGGAAACGACGTATTGTATTTGTCCACTGGGGCTCTGTTGGAGTAGAACCTGCGGTTGGGAACCGTGGCTTCTTCCCTTGATTTGAGTGGCAGGAATGATGATCTGATTGTTGGACTGGATCGCTTGTTGCACGACTATTTGCCTGGAACCTGTGACTATGAGTTGTTGTTGAGGTTGTTGCTGGTGTTGTTGATGCTGAATCATTTGATTGATAAAAGTCCGTGGCTCTTCCTTTACAACTACAGGCTCTTCTTTGATCGGCGGTGGTGGTGGTGGCAGAGGCGGAGGTGGTTCCTCGAGATCCGTCTCGTCCTCTATGCAATCAGCTGCCAAAGCAGCGTACAAATTGGCCGCAGTGGAGGACACGGTTGCCTTATCGTCGTCGGGATCTTCTGATTTTATACTCGATACCGTAGACTCGATGGTCGTTGAGTCTACCGCTGGCTCTGGGGACGTTGTACCGTTCGAGTACTTTGGTTTTTTCACCTCAATCTCGTCGCTCGCCTCGCTCGTTCTTCTCTTCATTCCTCGCGGTGCTTCGATCAACGCGTCTTCCGATACTTCCGGTTGTATCACATTCATACCGTCCACGTCGTTTTTAATCTTTGCATCTGTCGGAGATTCCTTGAGCACCTTTTTAATGTGATTTTCAACGAGATCCAAACCCTCCTCGTGTATCGAACTCTTTCCCAACACACCGTTCATTATCGGCTCTTTGTCCACCTTCCTTTCCAACAAATCCGCGAGCATCATACTCTGCAGTGGTTTGTCTTTCGAACCGATGCTCAATGAATCCTTCGACGAGCCGTCGTCCTGCGCGTCCATATCCAGACTATTCGGCGCACCGTTTAAAAGTATTCCCTCGAAACTCGTCAAAGAATTTTCCTCTTCTGCACCCACACCCGAACAATCACGACTACCACCGATACCGCTGCTCGATGCCAACGAATTGTTCGTCGAATCCGAATCTTCGGCCAACGGCGTCGAGATTACTCGTTGATTCGTTTTGTTTGATGCCAATATTGCTGCTTGAGGTGGACGACAGACTTTTGGACTTGTGGATATGTGATTATCAGTCATAGTCGAGACTACCATCGTTGACGTTATCGTTTGGCTGTTGTTCTCATTATCATTTACTTCAGTCTATTGAAAAATGCAAATTATTCCTTATTAGAAAAAAAATCATGACTAAAAATTTATCCGCTCTTTATTATTCAGCGTGTTGTTGAGTGATTCAACCTGATTTTTCAAAAATTCAGAAATTCCCGTTTTTAAACGTTTTTTCGAATAATCCCGAAAATTGTGTCATTGCAGCTAAAAATATTTAAGAAAGTCTCTTTGGAAGCAAATTTTAGTCGTTCCATTCGTAAATTTCGATGACAGTTCCGTTAGAAAACAAATATACTGCCAAAATAACGAAAATTATGAAATTATCAACAAATATTTAGTTTAACGCAATCAATAAAATACCTCGACGATTTTTAACAAAATTTCATTTCCAGTTAATTGTCAAAGCGAGGAATGACCAAGTTGATTCGTGAAAATTGTTTAATAAACGTTTTTTTTCAATAATCCCAAAAATAGTGTCACTGCAGCAATAAATATTTTAGAAAATCTCTTTGGAAGCAAATTTTTGTCGTTCCATTCGTAAATTTCGCTGACAGTTCCGTTAGAAACCAAATATACTGCCAAAATAACGAAAATTATGAAATTATCAAAAAATATTTAGTTTAACGCATTCAATAAAATACCTCGACGATTTTTAACAAAATTTCATTTCCAATAAATTGTCAGAGCGAGGAATGACCAAGTTGATTCATCAAAATTGTTTAATAAACGTTTTTTTTTTTAATAATCCCAAAAATAGTGTCACTACAGCAAGAAATATTTTAGAAAGTCTCTTTGGAAGCAAATTTTTGTCGTTCCATTCATAAATTTCGCTGACAGTTGCGTTGGAAACCAAATTCACTGCCAAAATAACGAAAATTATGAAATTATCAAAAAATATTTAGTTTAACGCATTCAATAAAATACCTCGACGATTTTTAACAAAATTTCATTTCCAATAAATTGTCAGAGCGAGGAATGACCAAGTTGATTCATCAAAATTGTTTAATAAACGTTTTTTTTTTTTAATAATCCCAAAAATAGTGTCACTACAGCAAGAAATATTTTAGAAAGTCTCTTTGGAAGCAAATTTTTGTCGTTCCATTCATAAATTTCGCTGACAGTTGCGTTGGAAACCAAATTCACTGCCAAAATAACGAAAATTATGAAATTATCAAAAAATATTTAGTTTAACGCATTCAATAAAATACCTCGACGATTTTTAACAAAATTTCATTTCCAATAAATTGTCAGAGCGAGGAATGACCAAGTTGATTCATCAAAATTGTTTAATAAACGTTTTTTTTTTTAATAATCCCAAAAATAGTGTCACTACAGCAAGAAATATTTTAGAAAGTCTCTTTGGAAGCAAATTTTTGTCGTTCCATTCATAAATTTCGCTGACAGTTGCGTTGGAAACCAAATTCACTGCCAAAATAACGAAAATTTAGAAATGATAAAAAAATATTTAGTTTACCGTTTTAAAAAAAATTTCATTTCCAGTGAAAAACTGTTCAACATACGATTGGAAAGAAATATTTGAAGTATGAATGTGATATGAATGTGGGAGAAATAGTCAGTTGTAATTGTACGAACCTTGTCACAGTTGTTAGTCACGATGACCTTGGCTCCGTTGAGCCTTTGTATTTTTCTGGCAGGAATAGTTGCGATAGCGGGCTTTTGTGATTTCGAATTAACCGGAGCTTTGATTAGTATGGTGGCTGGTGTTGCTCCTGGTGCGGCAGGTTGCACAACTCCGGTTAATTGTTGTTGGAGTAACCTCTGTTGTTGTTGACGCTGAGCGACCTATAGTGAAAGAAGCAAAGTTAAAAAAATGTCAGAGCGTATCTGCTCGTACGGGCAACGCTTGTGGATGCTGAATCACTCTTTGCAACAACAAAATAAGAAAATCAATAACTCCTCATGCTAATTATTAGTATTTATGCGATTCTCATCAGTGCCTGAACTGTAAAAACGTAAGAAATAAACAACATTTTGTTAATATGGCCCTAAAAAATCGGGACGGTTCGACGACTCAATTTGAATTCCGATAGTTGCGTCCTCGAGGAAACGGTTGAGTGGACGGGATCATGTTCGAGGATGCAGGAACACAAAAAACACAAACTTGTCGTGCGGAACGACTTAATGGAGCTGACAAATAAATAAACAATACAAAAGCAGAAAGAGAATGTGATCATAGGACGTGAGACAACGTGATTTACTTCAGAACGAAATGAGACAAAATTTTCTAGCAACGAAAACTTTTCGGAATGAAAAATATAATTAATTCATCATCGGTCAATTTTTCCGCAATTAACGAATCGCAACTCTTATTTAGAAGCCCGGCTAACCATCGTTGCGGTGTAAATAATGACGTGGAGAAAAATCCCGATTAATTTTCCATGCCCACACAAAAAAAACGTACGATTTTATAATTAACTTCAATACACACACACACTCACACACACAAAAAAGACAATTTTTTGATTATCGTTTCTTCGGGAATTGGCTGGTACGGCCATACGATAAATCCATGATTTTCAATACAATGAATTCCTGGAGAGTGTCCAAAGAGTCGTATGAATAATCGTATTACGAATAGACGATAAAAATAGTCTTCGTGTTATCGTACGACAACAATACCTGGTTGTTGGTTATTAGCTGGTTGGCACTGATGCTGGATGCGATGCTAGCAGTAGTGTTTGTTACGCAGGCAGAAGGGGCAGACACACAAGTCGCAGCGGCGCTGGGCATGCAGTCGCCGCTGACCGTTACCTTCGTAGCCAGCAGGCTTTTTATAATCGAACTCGAGGTCGCTCCTATTCGATTTTCTTCTTTGGCCACTACCTGGACTTGTTGGCTCTGTTGTTGATGATGCTGTTGCTGCTGCTGCTGCTGTTGTTGTTGCTGGTGCATTTGCGAGCCACTGGCAAGCAACGCTTGACTTAGGTGCGGGTGCGTCACGGACACCTGATCCACATCAATCACAAACAATGCTCAACGATTCTAGCGAGATACTATTTACGATAACGATACGATCATTGAAAAAGAACAAAGCTGCGAACCCACTCCAGAGTTTGTCCTACACAATTTATCGTGACATTTGTCTCCTGCTCGGGTCATCTCTACGTACACAAGATTTTGCTATTCCGAATGAATACCGACGACTACTAGCAGTGAAACGAATTGCCAAACTTTCATGATGTTGAAGTTTGCATCGATGAAATGCAACGAAAACTCATTATTTTGTTATAGCATCGGACCAAATTTTCATACAGTCTTTGTCGACAATAACGAGAAAGTCTTTTTCGCCATTCGAAAAATAAATTAACTAGAAATATTGCAACGAGTCAATTAATTATCTAAATAATAAATAAAAAATCATATTTTTCGTTGCGTTGCAACGATGCAAACTTCAATATCATCAATTCTGAGCGATGGAAAATTTTAATGAGTATTTGAAAAATAACGATTTTCGATTCTCTGTTGAGATGGAGATTTTCGAATTTTCTTTTTTTTCTTTCTTGTTTTCTTGCTTTCCGATTCTGATGATGTTGAAGTTTGCATCGGTGAAATGCAACGAAAACTCATTATTTTGTTATAGCATGGCACCAAATTTTCATACAGTGTTTGTCGACAATAACGAGAAAGTCTTTTTCGCCATTCGAAAAGTAAATTTACTAGAAATATTGCAACGAGTCAATTAATTATCAAAATAATGAATAAAAAATCATATTTTTTGTTGCATTGCAACGATGCAAACTTCAATATCATAAACTTTCGACTCATCTCTTTCTATTGAATGATCCGCTACCATCACCACCACCACCACCATCACCATGGGAGAGAGAAATACGAAATGTGGTAAAGAAGACAACAACACCAAAGACATAGGACGAGTGCTGACGCACAGATAACGTACAAAAGGCAAAATAGTGTGTGGATAGTTGAGTGTGAGGTAAAAACAAGTGTTACACGAGGTAATAATGAACGAGAAGATAAAGAGAGTCTGTAAGGAGTGGTAAAAATAGGTAGAGGCTGAGAGACACGAGTCTCTTTTGGATCGAGCGTCAACGTTGATGCGCCATGGTCCGTAAATGGTTCGAGTGAGAATTAAGATTTTTTTGACAATATTGATCGTTGCATGCTTTTCGAAAAAGTGTGTTTATCGTAAATTTTCGTTATTTTTTTCATTCGTGACGGAAGGTCGATTTTGTGTTAAAAATGAAAAAAAAAAATAAAATTGTAATCGGAATGATGGAGAATAATAAGATGCGTTGTTTAAAACAATAAAGCAAAGGTTTACGGGCGAGAGAAAAGATATACCAAGTATTACGATCATGATGTAAGAACCAAGGGCATGAACGAATGACGTACAGAGAACTAGGACTCGGACCCACCTGACTTTTAGAGTCAACCTTGGTGACTGGATTCTGGGCTTGATTCGGAGCATTTGAGGATGGTTTCGGCGGGGCTGACAACTGGGCCTTCAATATGGGTGACGCGGGTGGTTGGATTCTTGGGGTTACGGAAATATTGGAATAATCGGAATGCGTGCTATCGCCAACGGGACTTATTGGTTTGACTGTACGCTGTTGAACGGGTTGCTGCACCTTTACTGGAGTTGTGTTGATCGATGAGGACATCGTCACGGTATTCGTTCCAACCGCGTTTTGGCTCGGATGCGTCGTTGTTGCGGGACTCGCTCGTACCCGAAGTCCTTCGTAGTACCGCACACCTGTTGTTTCTCCTTCCAATAGATTCGGACCGACGCTGCTACCGAAAACCCTCCTGCAAAGAGCAAGAAAAGCATTTTTTAGAATTTCTTTACGTTGCCATTTTATTTTTTGAGAATGCGTGAAAAACTATGTTGACGTTGAATGAAAATAAAGATTCATTCTTGTCGTGGCTTCCTCACCTGACGACCTTTGGAAAATGCAAGGGAGCGATAACGCCTCGTCTTCCAATTTTTGTGCAATAACCCAGATACTTTTTGTAGAATTCTTCCTGCTCGATGCGGACGCACGGCCAGTGCTCGAACGTAGCCAGCACCCAGGCCAGAGCGAATTGTTCGTTTTCCTGAATAACTTGTTGATGGGCGTGGATCTGATGATGTACAGGCGTCGTTGCTTCTGCTGGTTCTAAATTATCAATGAAGCATCGGTAAGTTTTCCAAGCGGAGATTATTCGAGTTGTTAGGGAAATTCATCTGGTACAGAGTTAGTCGAGAGGAAAAATTCTCCTGACTAGCGTAGTCCTCCAAAAAAGACTTTCGAGACGAATTTATTTATTCTAAAGTTCTCAAGTATCTAATGGGTTTTCGAAAACTTTTTAAACGTTCTTTAGATACTTGTTCATGCATTGTAAAAGTTTTTTTCAAAACTGTTTGTCAATGGTTGCAAATTTCACGTTTATAGGCGGGAAAAACACGAAAGTCCATAAGAGACCACACTGGAAATGAAATTTTGTTAAAAATCGTCGAGATATTTTATTGAATGCGTTAAACTAAATATTTTTTTATAATTTCGATATTTTCGATATTTTGGCAGTGTATTTGGTTTTTAACGGAATTGTCAGCAAAATTTACGAATGGAACGACAAAAATTTGCTTCCAAAGAAACTTTATAAAATATTTTTTGCTGCAATGACACAATTTTTGGGATTTAAAAAAAAACGTTTACAAAAAAATTTTCATGAATCAACTTAGTCATTCCCCGCTTCGACAATTTACTGGAAGTGGAAATTTGTTAAAAATCGTCGAAATATTTTGTTGAATGCGTTAAACTAAATATTTTTCGATACTTTCAAAATTTTCGATATTTTGGCAGTTTCTTCGGTTTCTAACGGAATTGTCAGCGAAATTTACTAGTGGAACGACTGAATTTTGCTTCCAAAGAGACTTTCTAAAATATTTTTTGCTGCAACGACACAATTTTTTGGATTGTTGAAAAAAACTTTTGGTCGAACGTATCGAACAAAATATCCATCTTTTTCAACAAAATTTTCTTTCCAGTGCATGTTAATTTAGAAATTTTTTTATTCATTGATTTCTAACAAATAAAGTATCTGGAGAGTTTGAAATTTGAACGCGTGACTTTTTAGATACTAATAAGTGAACACGAATGTTTTTCATCAACATCTGTCAATTCTATTACCAGATGAACTTCCTTAAATTACTCCAGTCGTTGATTAATGACTGTCAGGTGCTCATTTTCGCGTCTGATGAGTCTTTCGACGACATATTAATCATAAATCGATTTCGCTCTTGTCTAAGAGGAAGACAAGTTTCTAGATTGACATGCGGCAGTGAATTCTTGTTTCCGAGGCTCCGCAAAGTCGGTGCAACGTTTCGGACTTTCGATAAATTGTATTTTTCGTAACTTACTGTGCACCACGACTTTGGCAACTGGTGTAGCCGGAGTACTCGGTCGCGAAGGTACTGGACTGACTGCGGTCGGCGTCGGAGGTATGGGGATCGGTGGCGAAGGAACGGAGATCGGTTGTGCAGGCGCCGGCGCCGGGGTTGGCGTCGGTGTCCGCGTTGGAGTGACCGGTGCGGGCGCCGGCGTTACAGCCGCTGGAGTGGCTGCTTGTCCCGTTGTCGTCGAGGTTGCGGGACTCAATGTTGACACCGTCTCGACGACCCTCATGAGAATGCAAGCCTTTGGCCCGTAGCTCTGAGCCTCGACAGTCACTAGAGCAACCAAGGTGTCGATCGCGCCGCGAACTCGTGCAACGCTCGTGCATGGCCTCTCGCCCAGAGATGTGAGGGCGTACAGACACTCGAGAGTATAAACGAGTAGTGCGATATCGCTCAGGGCCAAAAACCTGTGGACAAAATCAAGAAAATCCAATTTTTCCACAAAACCAAACCAAAGAATCGCAAATTTCTGGGAACTGAAGAAATTCATTATATTCTCGGGAATGATCGATAACGAATAAAAGTAAACGTGAAAAATCAAATTTCATGAAAATTGGTTTAGCGATAATCTCTTGCGAAAACCGTAGAATTCGAGAAAAATTCCTGCAGAAATGAGAACTCATATTTTTCCAACGATTGATCAGTATCGATTAACGCTAGAACGGTAACCTTATTTTTTCTGACCTATTCCGATAACCTGGGGTCATAAATGACCCCAATTTTGCAAAAATTTATATCTTCGGTAAAATTCAACCAAAAGGCTTCAACCTGGGCTCATTCTTTTCGTTTTTTAATGCAGAATCACGTGAGCCTAGAGCAACTTCGCTCAGAGTCAAAAAATCAGTGAAAAATGCGTCAAAAGGATAAAGAACGGGAAAACGAAGGAAAAAAAGGCGCGGGATTTAAAGTCGCGTTTCCGTAGGAGCGAAAAAGTTTCTTGAACTAAAATAAGGAAAAACCAAACATTGTTACGTCGCATGTCTATCGTGACATAAATTTAAAAAAAACCGAACAAACACACAACGAACGAAGTAAAATTTTTATCCCAATCCCTGGTTGACCACAAATGGCGATTTATTCACTTCCGGAATTGTTGTTTATGAAAATTGTGACGGAATTTAAAAAAAAAAAAAAAGGAAATAACTCGTAATGCTGACCTGCATATAAGTTCGTAAACTTCGTCTTCAAGACCAAATGTGACGATCTCCTCGTTGCTGTCCTGTTGACTGACTTTGTTGAGGATCTCGAGGCAGGATATTACGATAAACCTATCCTGCGAACTGACGCCTTTAGCAACGCATGATAAAACCGCATCTGTTATTCTCTCGCCAGCTTCTTTGAGAACAATTTCATTGGCGATATTGCCGAGTATGTCAAATCCGAGTTGATGCAAATTGCTCCATCTCGCTCGAGTGCAGAGCAAGACGAATCTTAGGAAACATCTATTTCTCCCGAGGACTGCAGCGTTCTCGGGGGTGAAACTGAGATTTCGTAGGATCGAGGCTATCTGCAGTACTCGTTGTCCGTACGGATCCTGAGTGCCTAATGTTCTACCGACGCAGAATAAATCTTTGTCGTCGTCCTCGAATTTAATCGAGTTTTGATTTTGATCGGTTGGACTATCGTCCTCGATGGACAAGCTTGGCTCAAGCCGCGAGCATTCCGTGGGGGGCTGAAAAATGAATGACACGTTGAAACCTCGTTCAGAGAAAACATTGACAATTATTTAATGTGCAAATTTGAAGAAGCTTCCATTTTCCGGCTGTCGGCAAACTTTAAGGTCATTAAAAAGACGACAAACGTTCGATAGAATTTGACGATTCGCTGTAGTTTGAAAAACAAGAAAAAAAAATTCGGGTTCGATCGAAAAAAAAAATTCTTTTCGCTGAATAGTTATCGACACAGCGAAAAAAAAATATTCTGTGATATTCTGGAAAATGAAATCAACAAGTTTTGATAATTAATCGTCTTATTAGAAAAAATCTAAAAGTCTCCGGACCGGATGTGAGTAATTTATAATGTTGAAGTTTGCATCGATGAAATGCAACGAAAACTCATTATTTTGTTCTAGCATCGGACCAAATTTTTATACAGTGTTTGTCGACAATAACGAGAAAGTCTTTTTCGCCATTAAAAAAGTAAATTTACTAGAAATATTGCAACGAATCAATTAATTATCAAAATAATAAATAAAAAAAAACTATTTTTCGTTGCATTGCAACGATGCAAACTTCAATATCATCAATTCTGAGCGATGGAAAATTAAATGAGTATTTGAAAAATAATGATTTTCGATTCTCTGTTGAGATGGAGATTTTCGAACTATCTTTTTTTTCTTTCTTGCTTTCTTGCTTTCCAATTCTGATGATGTTGCAGTTTGCATCGATGAAAAGCAACGAAAACTCATTATTTTGTTCTAGCATCGGACGAAATTTTCATACAGCGTTTGTTGACAATAACGAGAAAGTCTTTTTCGCCATTAAAAAAGTAAATTTACTAGAAAAATTGGAACGAATCAATGAATTATCAAAATAATAAATAAAAAATACATTTTTCGTTGCATTGCCGCGATGCAAACTCCAATATCATAGTAATTTTGGGGGAATGATTAAAAAAATGAATGTCTTCTTACCACGTCAATGTCCATGAGCACCGGTTCGACATCCTGACTAACGAGGCTGTTGGTTTTGTTGCTTTTCTCCTTTTCCAATATTTTTCTACGAGAAAAGGTGTTGAGATTACTCGTTGGTTTCTTCATGAAAATTCTTTCATCAGTGAGATCGATAACGTCCTGTGAGTCGAGAACATCCGACCAAAAGGAGTTTATCGAGTAATTTCGTACTCGGGAGTAGACCTCGATAAACAAATGACGGGTACCCGGGGAATCGAAGACCCCGGCATGTGCGAGGAGTATATTTACGAGCCTCGGATATTTGTCGAGACGCAATGTGTGTTTTCCCTCGTTCGATAATAAAGTACAAACGTTGATCGCAAAGTCTTGTTCGTTTGGCAGCGGCGAGAGTAACGAGAGCGCCAGTTTATCGTAATTCGATGGTTTGTAGAGATCCGCCGATAGACCGTTGTAATCCCGCAAAGATTCTGCAAAAATATAAAGGAGAAAAAAGCGTGAGTAAATACTAAAGAGAAAATGCTCAAATAATCATTTGAAATTTTTTTTTTTTCCAAAGACGCAGTATCGATTTATTTCTCTGCTATATTTCGCTTACACTGCAAATGAAATTTAGTCATAATTATTATTCAATATTTGGTCTGGACATTAAAACGATCCTCTCTCGCGACCCAAAAGCTCGATCGACACGAAAAATTGCCATGATTATAAAATTTAAATAAACAATCAATACACAATACATTTTTCGTTGCATCTCAACGTTGAAAACTTGAGAATCATGTTTTATTTCTGGTGATGGTGGTGCGCGCCTCGAGCTAGTCGATAAGACGAAAATCCTGTAATTTGGGACTCTTTGAATCGATGAATCATTGTTTAGCAATGCTGTTCTGTATCGATGCAAAACGACTATCTTTTCGCTGGATATGCGCGTGAATAGGGACCTTGAACTAACTTACACGAGTATGAACGCGTGCACGGGAGTCAAGGTGAACGTGTCTCGGAGAATTGCAAACAAGATACATGTGCCTCTCTCTCTCTCTTTCTCTCTATTTTGTTACCACGTGCTCCTACTTTTTTTTCTCCCGTAACAAATCGATTGGTCGCTACAAATTTTCACGTGAATTATTACGAAATTCTTGAGACCTGAGTCTGTGCAAGTCTCACACTGAGAAGAACATTTTTTTCGATACGTTCGACTAAACGTTTTTTTTTAATAATCCTAAAAATTCTCTACGGAAACAAATTTTTGTCGTTACACTCGTAAATTTCGCCGTTAGAAACCAAATATATTGTCAAAATACTGAAAATTTTGAAATTATCGAAAAATATCTAGTTCACCGTATTCAACAAAATATCGACGATTTTTAACAAAATTTCATTCCCAGTGTTGGAATAGAAATTTGATTTAAAAAATCGATAATATTGTTTCTTTGAAATTTCACAAATTTTAGTCGTTCCACTCGTAAATTTCGCTAACCATTCCGTTAGAAACCAAATATATTGTCAAAATACTGAAAATTTTGAGATTATCGAAAAATATCTAGTTCACCGTATTCAACAAAATATCGACGATTTTTAACAAAATTTCATTCCCAGTGTTGGAATATAAATTTCGTTTAAAAAATCGATAATATTGATTCTTTCAAATTTTACAAATTTTAGTCGTTCCACTCGTAAATTTCGCTAACCATTCCGTTAGAAACGAAATATATTGCCAAAATACTGAAAATTTTGAGATTATCAAAAAATATTTAGTTCACCGTATTCAACAAAATATCGACGATTTTTACCAAAATTTCATTCCCAGTGTCAGAATGTAAATTGATTTAAAAAATCGATAATATTGTTTCTTTCAAATTTTACAAATTTTAGTCGTTCCACTCGTAAATTTCGCTAACCATTCCGTTAGAAACCAAATATATTGCCAAAATACTGAAAATTTTGAGATTATCAAAAAATATTTAGTTCGCCGTATTCAACAAAATATCGACGATTTTTAACAAAATTTCATTCCCAGTGTTGGAATAGAAATTTCATTTAAAAAATCGATAATATTGTTTCTTTCAAATTTTACAAATTTTAGCCGTTCCACTCGTAAATTTCGCTAAAAATTCCCTAAGAAACCAAATATACTGCCAAAGTAAGGAAAATTTTGAAATTATCAAAAAATATTTAGTTTACCGTATTCAACAAAATATCGACGATTTTTACCAAAATTTCATTCCCAGTGTTGGAATGTAAATTGATTTAAAAAATCGATAATCTCCTTTTTTTTAAATATGTTCCGAAGCGTCGATATTCCGAATTGTTTAGGATGGAAATTGGAAATTACGTTCGTTTCTACAGTTGCAGCATCGGGATAGGCAGCAGATTTCAATTCGTTGCATTTTTTGGCAATTGTAATGATTGGAGAGCGGTGAATGCGGGGAATGGTGAGTAAGTAAGAGAATCTCTCCCGCGAGCGCTACAAGGCAAGGTCGTTTGCGACATCGTACCGAATGAATGAACTCTCTCCTGCCTCCTCATCCCTCCTCTCTCTCTCCCTTACTCTCGATGTTCGTTTATCTCACTCGTTCGCACGTGGTGATCTATATAGCGCTATATAGTCGATCTCTCAGTGAATACTTGTCGCCCGGTAGGGTGTAAGGAGGGGGGGGATAGAACGTGTAGATCCGCGCCGGTCCTCGTGGATCGCCAGGTCCTATCGGTCGGACCGCGTGTTGGCCATACAGTACATAGTAAACGCTCTACGCACACATCGACGTTCCAACGACTTCTTTCAAGGTAACCTTTCGTCGTTTCTTCCTCGAGTCTTTGTATATATAGACACGAAACGCTAGAGCACGACGCGTTGCGAGTGCATCGAAAGGGAGGACGTCGGAGTAGCTGAGAAGCGACGTTCCACGTTTGTAGTTGAGGCAGGTCGCGATTAACAGACGTCGATCGACGCGACATCGTTATTCGACAATCTCGCCTTCTCTATGTAAACAGTTCGTCGTTCTTTTCTAATCTGGACTCACGAAACGCTCGACACTGGATTTACATTTCGTTTTTTTTATCTGAACTCGATTTTATCATTAAATTCTATTGTCTGAAGAATCGGTATGAACAATCTTCGGAATTACGAGAGTGACTTGGTAAACGCTGCGATTTCGTTTGAGCGATCTTTCCGATTTCTCGACTAGATTTTTTCTCTTTTTTGTTTCTTCTCTCGCGGAATTTTCGTTGGGAACTTTTAGCATGACGATTGCAAATACTTTTCTCTCTATTTCGTGATAAGGAACGTTGATGAAAACGCCTCGCATGGTCGACAGGGTCGGGGACTGTGAGGAAAAGGTACTTGAGTGTAATTTTCGATCGTACACTGGAAATTAAATTTTGTTCAAAATCGTCGATATTTTGTTGAATACGATCAACTAAATGCTTTTGGATAATTTCAAAATTTTCGTTATTTTGGGAGTATATTTGGTTTCTAACGGAATTGTCAGCGAAATTTACGATTCGAACGACTAAAATTTACTTCCAAAGAGACTTTCTAAAATATTTTTTGCTGCAATGACACAATTTTTGGGATTATTTAAAAAAAAACGTTTATTAAAGAATTTTCATGAATCAACTTAGTCATTCCTCGCTCCGACAATTCACTGGGAATGAAATTTTGTTGAAAATCGTCGAAATATTTTGTTGAATGCGTTAAACAAAATATTTTTTGGTAATTTCAAAATTTTCGGTATTCTGGCAGTTTCTTTGGTTTCTAACGGAATTGTCAGCGAAATTTACGAATGGAACGAAAAAAATTTGCTTCCAAAGAGACTTTCTAAAATATTTCTTCCTGCATCGGCACAATATTTGGGATTATTAAAAAAAACCGTTTGGTCGAACGTATCGAACAAAATATCGATCTTTTCCAACAAAATTTTCTTTTCAAATGGAAAAAAAAAAATTTCAATAGAATGAAAATGGAGGTAAAAAAAAATATATATATATAAAAATAAAAATGTAAAAATAAGGGACACCAGACGTAATTCGTCACAGCAAGAGCCGTTGGGGCATTTTGCCAAACTGCCAGCTCAGACTGGCGTGTAAAGATGATGATCTCGTTGAGAGTAGTTCCGGCAAGAAAGATAAAAGAAAAAAGAAGCTGTGCGGGACTCTTTGACTGTGTTTTCTTGAGTCTCGAGTCTCGAACATTCAAAAAGCGAATTCTTGAGTACACAGACGGAAGGCGAGAGACGTGACGAGCTTTCGAGGAATTTTTTGTTCGAACGGTTCGTTTGTGAACGATGAAGAAGAATATTTTTTCGAGTGATGCAAAAAGTCTCGTGTTCCTCGTATGAATTTCCATACGGCTGGGAATTAAAATGACGGAGAAATGGGAAGAGAAAAATGTGGAAAAAGAAGGACTAGAAGCTCCAGAGTCGAAGGGGGCGCGAGGTCCACATTGATGGAGCATTCATGATGTTGAAGTTTGCATCGATGAAATGCAACGAAAACTCATTATTTTTTTCTAGCATCGGACCACATTTTCATACAGTGTTTGTCGACAATAACGAGAAAGTCTTTTTCGCCATTCGAAAAGTAAATTTACTAGAAATATTGCAACGAGTCAATGAATTATTAAAATAATAAATAAAAAATATATTTTTCGTTGCATTGCAACGATGTAAACTTCAATATTATGAGCATTCGTGGACACACGGTGGAGCAAGTAGAATTTGCAAGTTCCTGGGCTCCAGTGGAGCTCGATCAGATGTCTCGGAAAGTTCTACGCAAGCGCTGGACCAGGCAATTTCTGCAATTCTTCGTCATTCGAGTCTACTATACTGAGAAGTTATCACACACCGAAAAGAAAATTTTGTTGAAAAAGATGGATATTTTGTTCGATACATTCGACTAAACGTTTTTTTGAATAATCCCAAAAATTATGTCAATGCAGCAAAGAAAATTTTAGAAAGTCTCTTCGAAAGCAAATTTTAGTCGTTCCACTCGTAAAATTCGCTGACAATTTCGTTAGGAACGAAACATACTGTCAAAATAACGAAAATTTTGAAATTATAAAAAAATATCTAGTTTACCGTATTCAACAAAATATTTCGACGATTTTTAACAAAATTTCATTCCCAGTGTAGTATTCGTAACAGTTACGATATTGAGTGAATATGGGAGTCAACCTCGGTCAGAAACCATCACAGAAACTTTGACCCGTCTCTTTCTATATTCCTCGTACAAACGCTTATTGATCATGGCTCGCTCAACGTTGCCGACTGCAACGCTTTGTTTCTCGTACCGTCGTATTCGTTCTACATGTTTTCTCGTTTTATCGACACCACGTTGATCTTTCTTGACACTATTTTTTCGTCGTTGCTTCTTTCGATTTATTCGCCTGTGTCTATATGTCCCTTCGGAATATTCGAACGCAAAATAGCGAGCAGTCATTTCGACCAAATTTTCTGCCGAATAAATAAAAATTCTGTGTTTGTAGAAAATTCGGAATTTTCATAGAAATCAGAAATGGAATTTTAATGAATTATTTTAATGAATTTTAATGAATTTTCCTAGAAATAAAAATTTTGCAAAAAATTCTGAATTTTCATAGAAACCTGAATGGAATTTTAATGAATTATTTCAATGAATTTTAACGAATTTTCCTAGAAATAAAAATTCTGCAGAAAATTCTGAATTTTCATAAAAATCTGAATGGAATTTTAATGAATTTTCCTAGAAATAAAAATTCTGCAGAAAATTCTGAATTTTCATAAAAATCTGAATGGAATTTCAATGAATTTTCCTAGAAGTAAAAATTCTGCAGAAAATTCGGAATTTTCGTAGAAATCTGAATGGAATTTTAATGAATTATTTCAATGAATTTTAATGAATTTTCCTATAAATAAAAATTCTGCAGAAAATTCTGAATTTTCATAGAAATCTGAATGGAATTTTAATGAACTTTCCTAGAAATAAAAATTCTGCAGAAAATTCTGAATTTTCATAGAAATCTGAATGGAATTTCAATGAATTTCCCTAGAAATAAAAATTCTACAGAAAATTCGGAATTTTCGTAGATATCTGAATGGAATTTTAATGAATTATTTCAATGAATTTTAATGAATTTTCCTATGAATAAAAATTCTGCAGAAAATTCAGAATTATCATAGAAATCTGAATGGAATTTAAATGAATTTTCGTAGAAATAAAAATTCTACAGTAAAGCAAAAATAACACACCGAACGTTTTGACGATCGCTTCGAATATCCGCTCAAATAATGGGAAATTTTGTACTTTTTTTTCCCCAGTTGATGATCAAAGTTTTTGTTCTCCGAGTTCGAGTTACTTTTGATTGAATTTTTAGTTCGGATTTGTGAAGAAAGTAACGCTGGAAAAATAGAGTGCGTCAAAGTTACGACGTCGATTGACAATGAGACAAATTTCAGACGAAATTTCCAATTGAGTTTGCAGCGACGACGAAGTAATGGTTGTCGAGGTTGCGCGTGAGGTTGGAACGTCGTTGACAAATCTCCCTCGTGGAAGGAGGGGGGAGGGTTGACCCGTGTAACAATGGTGTTTCATTTAGCACCCTCTGTAGACTTTTGTTTCCGGTGTGTGCCTGCACATTCGACCCGGCGCTGTTGCTGGCGAAACGCGAGCCAGGCCAGAGACAAGTTGGTGGCGCGCAAGCGCCACCATTATAGACCGGGAAACGTGTATTTTGCCCGAGACTCGGGCGTCTACAAGCCCGAGGAGAGCTGCTATCATCGCATCTCCTTGTTTTTTTCTCTCTGTATATTTCCCCGACGATTTAACGCCGCGTTCATTGCTCTGACACAAGAAATCCAGCGTGGCAAGCGTATCGGTTACAAAGACGAAGAATTTATCGTTGGGGGCTGGAAACTTCGTGGGTCAAATTTCTGGTCGATTTTTTTCAGGGAATTGAAAGGGAAAAATTACTGTCACAGAATTCAACGTGGAGACGACCTCGAGTATGAGGAATCCCTCCGAACGTGATTTTCTTGGGACATGGAAAAAGAAATTTATAAAATGGCTGAAAACGTTTGTTTCATTTTCATGAAAATTTGCATTCTGCACGATCAAAATTCTTCAAAATTAAAAATTCTGATTCAATTTTTATTTTTTATTTGTTTTTTTATAATCGAGAATTATTGCGGCCAGGAGCTTTGCTCGAAATCACGATTTTCAACGTCCACGTAAAAAGAGCTTGACAACCACTCGAAGAATTTACACATGTCATGATTTTTCTAAAATTAGGAATCTCGTTTCTGTTCGACCGGGCAATCACGATTTTTTTCTCAAAAGTGAATAGAAAAAAAAATCATTTTATTTCTCATTTCTTCGTGTTGAAATTTCTTATAATTTCGAAATGTAGATTAGAAGCTGGTGTTTCATACACGAACCTGCAACATTGTGCTGATGGTAGTTGTAATTGAGAGGAACTGAGTGGAGTGCTCTTGCTGACCATTTCCGGTGTCGAGAGTCCTCGTCCTCGTCGTCGGCCTGCTGACCATCTTCCCCAAGAAAATGGACTTTTTCGTACCTGTCGAGGTACCTGCAAAAACGATTAATAATTCAAGAATTTTGTTAAAAATCGTCGAGATGTTTTGTTGAATGCGTTAAACTAAATATTTATCGACAATTTCAAAATTTTCGTTATTTTGGCAGTTTATTTCGTTTCTAACGGAATTGTCAACGAAATTTATGAATGGAACGACAAAAATTAGCTTCCAAAGAGATTTTCTAAAATATTTTTTGTTCCAATGACACTATTTATGGGATTATTCAAAAAAACGTTTAATATACAATTTTCACGAATCAACTTAGTCATTCCTCGCTTTGACAATTCACTGAAAATGGAATTTTGTTAAAAATCGTCGAGATATTTTGTTGAATGCGTTAAACTAAATATTTATTGACAATTTCAAAATTTTCGTTATTTTGGCAGTGGATTTGGTTTCTAACGGAATAGTCAGTGAAATTTACGAATGGACGACAAAAATTTGCTTCCAAAGAGATTTTCTACAATATTTTCGCTGCGATGACGCTATTTTTAGGATTATTCAAAAAAAACGTTTACTAAACAATTTTCACGAATCAACTTAGTCATTCCTCGCTTCGACAATTCACTGAAAATGGAATTTTGTTAAAAATCGTCGAGATATTTTGTTGAATGCGTTAAACTAAATGTTTATCGACACTTTCAAAATTTTCGTTATTTTGGCAGTGTATTTGGTTTCTAACGGAATTGTCAGCGCAATTTGCGAATGGAACGACAAAAATTTGCTTCCAAAGAGATTTTCTAAAATATCGTTGCTGCAATGACACAATTTTTTGGATTATTGAAAAAAATGTTTGGTCGAACGTATCGAACAAAATATCCACATTATTCAACAAAATTTTCTTTTCATTGTATACATAAAAAAAGTTATCGTGAGAATTGGCAGGATGTAGAATTAGCAAGACTCGATGGACCGGCATTCAAGCTAATTCCGCGGCTTCATCGTTTCGATTGTTACTCAGACCGAATGCTTATTCCGGCGACATTATTGGCAAGAAGGCTTACGATGATGGACGTTGCCAAACGGTTGAATATTCAAGCGCAGATCGTCCAGTTTGTATGCGGAGACTGCGAGAAAATTTATTGTTCCCAGGACAGAGTGCGCGAAAGAAAAACGAAAATAGATATCGAAAGGATGGAAGAGCAACGAGTGGGTGGATCGCGAAAGAAGAGAGTCGGGTTGGTACAGCGAAGATCGTAGGGAGGAGGGGGAGAAATGGTTGTAGGGCAGCCCCATTCATGCAACGACGAGAGACAGTGGTGGAGCTCGTCGTCGTTTCAGTAGGTGCTCGACATCGTCGAAGCGAAGACCGTAGGTAGGCAGCAGCAGCAGCAGCAGCAGAGTTCGAGGAGAGCAGCGATGGACTTGGTCGTTCTCATCCAACGTGGCGACCACGTGTGCGAGACCGGCAAAGTGCGTCGAGTGCCCAGCCCCCGCTGCTGATCGTAGGGTGTAGACGGAGATGGAAGAAAAATGAGCAAGCGAGAGTGAGACCGGAGGGAGGCAAAGAGAGGGAGAGAGAGACTCGTGTTGCCGACTGGCTCGATCGTAGCCACGTGACTCTCTCCTAGCGAGCATGAATGAAGTTTCACGGAGTCTCTGGACGCTCGCGAGATCAGTGAGACTCCGAAAACGTACAATTTTCGTACGTTCGCTGCTTTACCTTGAAGCGAATACGATTTTTAAAGAATTTGGACAGAAAAATCGAATTTTACTGGGTCCGAAGTTTGAGAACAAAAAATAAATTTGTCGAAAACGATTTGAACGAATAATGTTCGAGATGAAGCAGGAAATCCATTTTGAGGATAATTCGGATATCACGAAAACGCCAATTACGTTGAAAATTGTGTGCTCGACTGTGCGATTAATTCGTCCAAGTTCCTTGACCAATTCGAATCGCTATTTTGAAGCTTAATATGGAAAAATGTGTCTGCGACGAAAAGCAACGAAAAAAATGATGTTGAAGTTTGCGTCGATGAAATGCAACGAAAAATCATTATTTTTTATAGCATGGCACCAAATTTTCATACAGAGTTTGTCGACAGTAACGGGAAAGTCTTTTTCGCCATTCGAAAAGTAAATTTACTAGAAATATTGCAACGAGTCAATTAATTATCAAAATAATAAATAAAAAATCATATTTTTCGTTGCATTGCAACGATGCAAACTTCAATATCATCGAAAAAATGTTTCGTTGACCTCATAATCGGATCAACACAAAAACGTTGGTGCGACGTATCAGCAGTAGATACAAGATTAGGTGAAATGTAACTCAACGTACCGGAGATAAATTTGCTTGAGTCCGACACCGCTGTTTACACAGCCGCCAGGCAGGTGAAATTGTTCGCACAGCGCCGACCATTCGTTCCTCGTGTTTACCTGTAACAATAAAAAATATGAAATTATGATAAGGAAGTTAATCCTCTGGGATAACATGGCAGGAGTGAATTTTCTTTTCGACAAGAACCAGCGTTTCTCTTTGGCTAAAAGATTCAAATACACTGGAAATGAAATTTTGTTAAAAATCGTCGATATTTTGTTGAATACGGTAAACTAAATATTTTTTGATAATTTCGAAATTTTCGATATTTCGGCAGTATTTTTGGTTTCTAACGGAATTGTCAGCGAAATTTACGAATGGGCCGACAATAATTCGCTTCCAAAGAGACTTTCTAAAATATTTCTTGCTGCGATGACACTATTTTTGGGATTACTCAAAAAAAAAACGTATATTAAACAATTTTCATAAATCAACTTAGTCATTCCTCCACTGAAGAGAAAATTTTGTTGAAAAAGACGGAAATTTGTTTTTTTTTTTCGAATGATCCCAAAAATTGTGTCATTGCAGCAAAAAATATTTTAGAAAGTCTCTTTGGAAGCAAATTTTTGTCGTTCCACTCGTAAATTTCGCTGAGAATTCCGTTAGGAACCAAATATACTGCCACAAGAACGAAAATTTTGGATGTATCAAATAAATATTCAGTTTACCGTATTCAACAAAATATCTCGACGATTTTCAACAAAATTCCATTTCCAGTGAATGAACTGGAACTGAAACTGCATGAGAATTTTTTGCTCGATCACTGAACGTAGAAAAACGTGAACCCGCATTTGTCGAAACTTTTGAAATATTTTGTAGGCGAATGGCAATTAGTCGGGCTGATAATTAGAAAATGTTCACACGAATTCAATTTTTCCAATATTTTCCAGTTCAGAATCAAAAATTTTTTTTTGATCGTTTGAAAATGACGATTTGCTGAAGAAAAATCGTACGACTTTGGGGGGGGGGGGAGGAGGATCAGTAGGCCAGTGATCTCTGGATCCAAGCCCGAATCGTCTATTCTCAGCGTCGCGACGAAAAGTCATCGACGTCGAGGACGCGGCGCTGTACACTGGTGGATGACCTCGTCCACGATTTTCCAACCTTCTACGCTGATGATTTGCCATATTTTTCATGCAATGAACATCCGAATATCAGGACGGAATGGAAAAGATAAAGGGCGTGAAATAAAATTGCGACGTTTAAATAAAATATCTTCGAAATAAACATTTTCCTTGAGTCGCTATTCCGTGAATTTTTCGATAGCAACAAAGATCGAATTCCTATAGGATGAATCGTGCTTTTTATCGCGATGATTAAACGGGTAATTACGGATTTATATTAATCGAAGACAAAGATCGAATTATGATGTTGAAGTTTGCATCGATGAAATGCAACGAAAAGTCATTATTTTGTTATAGCATCGGACCAAATTTTCATACAGTGATTATCGACAATAACGAGAAAGTCTTTTTCGCCATTCGAAAAATAAATTAACTAGAAATATTGCAACGAGTCAATTGATTATTAAAATAATAAATAAAAAATATATTTTTCGTTGCATTGCAACGATGCAAACTTCAATATCATCAATTCTGAGCGATGGAAAATTTAATGAGTATTTGAAAAATAATGATTTTCGATTTTCTGTTGAGATGGAGATTTTCGAATTTTCTTTTTTTTCTTTCCTGCTTTCTTGCTTTCCAATTCTGATGATGTTGAAGTTTGCATCGATGAAATGCAACGAAAACTCATTATTTTGTTCTAGCATCGGACCAAATTTTCATACAGTGTTTGTCGACAATAACGAGAAATACTTTTTCGCCATTAAAAAAGTAAATTTACTAAAAAAATTGGAACGAATCAATTAATTATAAAAATAATAAATAAAAAATCCTATTTTTCGTTGCATTGCAACGATGCAAACTTCAATATCATATCGAATTATGTAAGACTGAAGCTCGCAACGTTGGCATCCAGAGGACATTTTCTATTAATCGTTTATTCATTTTCACCCAAAAAAACGTTTCGTTGTCCCGACCAAAAATAGAACGATAATTTTGAAATCTGCCCCAAAAAAATGAGCGTCGTCGTTCCGTTTCGACGACTCGCTCGAAAAAATGGAACATTTTAATAAAATTTCGATCCTCGAGTGCTCCGTGATGAATTTTGATGATGCGACTTTGCTCGACCTTGATCGTACTCGGACGAATACTACGAAGCGGTTTATGTAATGCGAATGCGTTTGGTATACGTGTGAATCAAGGATGAGCGGTAGGGGAATGATTTGGCGAGCGCAAACGACGAATAGAGAGAGCGCAAGCGCGACAAACTTCTTAGGGCAAAGAGAGTGAAGCGTGTCGCGAGTCCACGTGGTCTTGGCCGTCGGCGTCATCGTCGTCTCGCGAGTCGAACGCGAGTGAGCGAACGCCCGCGAGCCGGTGTATCTTCATCGATGTTTGTTTTCATGTGCGAGTGTACGTGTGTGTGTGTGTGTGTGTGGGTACGATCACCACGCGCTCTGTCTCGTGGGGTAGGACATGGTCTGTTTCGTTGCCACTGCTCGCACCGATTTCTCTCTTTCCTTGTCACGGCCCTCCAATCGTTTTTCTCACTCGTTCTCTTCCTACCGAGCTTCTGAGTTCCACTTCCTTCGTTTCACGCATACATTTCGCTTGCTCGCCTGCACGTTTTGCGGACTTGACGAAATTTTGGGCGTTGAGTGGGTTCGCGATATTTGCGTGCAAGGAAATTTAATTTTCATTGCAAAAATGACGCGATCGATCTCCGTGGGAATTAGTCGTTGATGACGAAAAAGTGCGGAGCACCTTTTGGAACGTAGAAAACGAATCGTGATTCAGCCCACAAAGTCTCATCGTTGGAAATCGTGCTGCAGGGAAGCAAAGATGGGAGTGCGAAAGGCTTCGATTCTAAGACGCGATGATAAAGCTTTATCCTTTATTCTTGAGACTATATTTCCACGAGTTAACCAACACTGCGATACGCCACGGTGAAATGGGAATTTTGCGGCGCGGCGATAAAGAATATACGCCAAAGGGGGCGAAGAGGAAAGGAGAGAAATGAAAATAAGTGAAAAAGATAGAGAGAGAATTAGGAAAAAAAAACACTGGGAATGAAATTTTGTTAAAAATCGTCGATATTTTGTTGAACAGGGTGAACTAAATATTTTTTGTCAATTTCCAAATTTTCGTTGTTTAGGCGGTATATTTGGTTTCTAACGAAATTCTCTGCAAAATTAACGATTGGAACGACTAGAATTTGCTTCCGAAGAGACTTTCTACAATATTTCTTGCTGCGATGACACTATTTTTGGGATTATTAAAAAAAAAACGTTTACTAAACAATTTTCATGAATCAACTTAGTCATTCCTCGCTCCGACAATTCACTGGAAATGAATTTTGTTAAAAATCGTCAAGATATTTTGTCGAATGCGTTAAACTAAATATTTTTTGATAATTTCAAAATTTTTGTTATTTTGGCAGTGTGTTTGGTTTCTGACAGAATTGTCAGCGAAATTTACGAGTGGAACGACTAAAATTTGCTTCCGAAGGGACTTTCTACAATATTTCTAGCTGCGATGAGACTATTTTTGGGNTGCGAGCAACGGCAGAGGCAGGGAGAGGGAGGGGGGGTTAGAATTTCACGTGGAGCGAAGTGGCGGAGAGAAGAAAATTTGAGACACGAAGGGGGGAGGGAAGCGGCTCGAGAGAGGAAGAGGGACACACCGGAGAGG
Organism: Hyposoter didymator; assembly: GCA_037952995.1. Classification (NCBI taxonomy): domain Eukaryota; kingdom Metazoa; phylum Arthropoda; class Insecta; order Hymenoptera; family Ichneumonidae; genus Hyposoter; species Hyposoter didymator. The sequence continues at coordinate 9,301,341 of JBAJMU010000002.1, forward strand.
GGCGAAGGTGGACCCGCGGGTTGCAGGGGGAAGGGGAACGAGGTTTCGGCGACGCGCGGTCTGCCGACTCGTCGTCGTCGTCGTTGAGATCAGCTGATCACCGGTCGTCGTCTTCCATCGTCACCATCGTCGACGTTGTTGTCAACGTTTCTTTTCATACCGCGCGTATCATCGCTCCGACGAAATACGCTTCAAACAGTCACATTCACACTCGCACGACTTTGTATGATCGAACGGACGGAATCCCTCGCTTATTCATTTTTACGCGACCCACCGGGTCGCTGATGATCGCGCCTGTTCGCAGGCACTCTGGAAACTCGTGCCGCGATCATATTATTCGGAAAAATGCATCGCGAGTTCGTTGGGCTGCACGCGCCGAGAACTTTGCATTCTGTGAGATTTTCTCGCGGGAGCGATTTCGACTTTTCTCTATTGGAAATGCAACCGCAGCTTCACACAATGATTCTTGACGAATTTTCATTCGTAAACTTCTCATTAACGATCAGAACGAACGACTGGAAAAGACGGTTTTCCGGGTGTAATGAAAATTTGTTATTTTTTATTATCGAAAATGTCTTTTTTGAGTTTTATGATGATGAAGTTTGCATCGATTAAATGCAACGAAAACTGATTTTTTTTTCTAGCATCGCACCAAATTTTCATACAGTGTTTGGCGACAATAACGAGAAAGTATTTTTCCCCATTCGAAAAGTTAATTTCCTAGAAATATTGCAACGAGTCAATTAATTATTCAAATAATAAATAAAAAATATATTTTTCGTTGCATTTCAACGATGCAAACTTCAATATCATCAATTCTGAGCGATGGAAAATTTTAATGAGTATTTGAAAAATAACGATTTTCGATTCTCTGTTGAGATGGAGATTTTCGAATTTTCTTTTTTTGTTTCTTGTTTTCTTGCTTTCCAATTCTGATGATGTTGAAGTTTGCATCGATTAAATGCAACGAAAACTCATTTTTTTTTCTAGCATCGCACCAAATTTTCATACAGTGTTTGGCGACAATAACGAGAAAGTATTTTTCCCCATTCGAAAAGTTAATTTCCTAGAAATATTGCAACGAGTCAATTAATTATTCAAATAATAAATAAAAAATATATTTTTCGTTGCATTTCAACGATGCAAACTTCAATATCATCAATTCTGAGCGATGGAAAATTTTAATGAGTATTTGAAAAATAACGATTTTCGATTCTCTGTTGAGATGGAGATTTTCGAATTTTCTTTTTTTGTTTCTTGTTTTCTTGCTTTCCAATTCTGATGATGTTGAAGTTTGCATCGATTAAATGCAACGAAAACTCATTTTTTTTTCTAGCATCGCACCAAATTTTCATACAGTGTTTGGCGACAATAACGAGAAAGTATTTTTCCCCATTCGAAAAGTTAATTTCCTAGAAATATTGCAACGAGTCAATTAATTATTCAAATAATAAATAAAAAATATATTTTTCGTTGCATTTCAACGATGCAAACTTCAATATCATCAATTCTGAGCGATGGAAAATTTTAATGAGTATTTGAAAAATAACGATTTTCGATTCTCTGTTGAGATGGAGATTTTCGAATTTTCTTTTTTTGTTTCTTGTTTTCTTGCTTTCCAATTCTGATGATGTTGAAGTTTGCATCGATTAAATGCAACGAAAACTGATTATTTTTTGTAGCATCGCACCAAATTTTCATACAGTGTTTGGCGACAATAACGAGAAAGTTTTTTTCGCCATTCGAAAAGTAAATTTACTAGAAATATTGCAACGAGTCAATTAATTATTCAAATAATAAATAAAAAATATATTTTTCGTTGCATTTCAACAATGCAAACTTCAACATGATGGGTCCCCGGACCCATGCAACCACCCATGAGATTTCCGCGACTGGTCGAAACACGCGTCAGTTGCAACAATTAGCGTGCGCAATTGATGATCGAACGAAGTCTGTGGGTGCATCTGGATATGCGCAGCTTTACGTAGAAAACTTTTTCGACCGTCTCACGCAGTTTGTCGCTGTGGATTTTCGATCCAGACGGAAAAATGGATAAAAATGTAAATATTTAGTGCGCGAAATAGCGGAATTGAAAATTCAAAGAAAAACGTCATGGATCGTGGGATATTTTTCGTGCATGCCGACCACGTGGAGTCATGCGATGAGTCGGGCCGAGGACGAGGAGAAATTAGCGTGGAGCTCGCGGTAAAAATCGCGGCGCTCGCGTCATCGCGGCCCGAAAGGCCAACACACGCGAGTCTCGCGAGAGCAGCGTGCTCGTGTGTATATAAAAGTGCAGTGAACCCCTGGCTCGTGCTGGCCCTGGCTGACGAGAGCATCGACGCAGAGCCAGATGAACAGAGAGAGAGAGAGAGACATGGAACGAGAGAAGGAGAATTGCGAGCGGCGTGCGCGCAGCATCGCAAGAGTAATGGTTTAGCGCCGAGGGTCTGTGATCTGCGATACATGTACCTAACTATATGTTCAATGGTCTTCGTCGCGGCCAAGGCCATCATTATGTCGGTAAGGTGCGCGAACGATCCCCAGCCGTTTTGTGGTCGAACGAGAGAGAGAGAAAGAGAGAGAGAGAGAGAGAGAAGGAGGACGAGGAGAGAAAAAGTGTTAAAGTTTGCAAAGTGCAGATGATCCGCGAGGAACGTTTACGCACTTTTCCCATGAGCGACCCCAGGCGACTTTAAATCCCGCGCCTTTTTTCCCTTCGTTCTCCCGTTTTTTATCCTTTTGCCGCATTTTTCACTGATTTTTCGACTCAAAGCAAAGTTGCTCTAGGCTCACGTGATTCTGCATTAAAAAACGAAAAGAATGAGCCCAGGTTGAAGCCTTTTTGTTGAATTTTACCGTAGATCTGAATTTTTCAAAATTGGGGTCATTTATGACCCCAGGTCATCGGAATGGGTAAGAAAAAATAAGCTCTGGGGTTAATTTACTTTGTTTTATAAACAAGGAGCTTTGCGTCATTTCCATGGGAATTAACACGCTGCTCCATAAAAATTGGTTAATGTTCAAGGTCGTTCCTTGTTTCTATTCTGTAACGGAATTTCAATTTTTAATTTTTTATGACAACGACCATTTTTTTCTGATTCTTTAATTACTGAAAGAAATGGAAATTGAGAAAAAAGTCAAGCAGCCGTGTCCATGCACGGGACATGTACGCGGCTGTCTCTTCAAGGGAGTCTCTTTTCCTCTTTCCCCCCCACTGTTCTACGTACAGACGTTCGTCAAACCGAGCCCCCACAGTCCTACTGTATTTTGTCTCTCCCACGATCTCACTGCACACATATGGAACGTGAACCAAAGCAGGAGATTGCTGCGTGGTAAGCTTGACATCGCTGAGACATGCCCAAAATATTTTTCGTGTAACGTCGAGAAAACTCGTCCAAAAAAACATTGAACAAAATTCTTTATTGAGAAATTCTTTTTGGAAGAATATTTTTGACACTGGAAATGAAATTTTTGAAAAATCGTCGATATTTTAGTGAATGCGTTAACCTAAATATTTTTTGATAATTTCAAAATTTTCGTTATTTTGGCAGTATATTTGGTTTCTGACGGAATTGTCAGCGTAATTTACGAGTGGAACGACCAAAATTTGCTTCCAAAGAGACTTTATAAAATATTTTTTGCTGCAATGAAACGATTTTGGGGATTATTAAAAAAAAAACGTTTATTAAACAATTTTCATGAATCAACTTAGTCATTCCTCGCTTCGACAATTCACCGGAAATGGAATTTTGTTAAAAATCGTCGAAATATTTTGTCGAATGCGTTAAACTAAATATTTTTTGATAATTTCAAAATTTTTCTTATTTTGGCAGTTTCTTTGGTTTCTAACGGAATCGTCAGCGAAATTTACGAATGGAACTACGAAACTTTGCTTCCAAAGAGACTTGCTAAAATATTTATTGCTGCAATGACACAATTTTTGGGATTATTCAAAAAAACACGTTTGTTAAACAATTTTCATGAATCAAATTAGTCATTCCTTGCTTCGACAATTCACCGGAAATGAAATTTTGTTAAAAATCGTCGAGAAATTTTGTTGAATGCGTTAACCTAAATATTTTTTGATAATTTCAAAATTTTCGGTATCTTGGCAGTTTCTTTGGTTTCTAACGGAATCGTCAGCGAAATTTACGAATGGAACTACGAAAATTTGTTTCCAAAGAGACTTTCTAAAATATTTCTGGCTGCAACGACACAATTTTTGAGATTATTAAAAAACAACGTTTGGTCGAACGTATCGACCAAAATATCCATATTTTCCAACAAAATTTCATTCCAGTTCGTGTGTGTGTCAAGAATGGAAGTTCGTCAGTGATCAGACCAGCTTCGACAAGGTGAATTTATCGTGAACTCAATGAGCAGGTGAGGGGTCGACGAGCGTTTGCGAAAAGAGGAAAACGAGGAAAAATGATTGTAAAAAAAAATGAAGAATTTTTATGATAAAAATGTGTGTTGAGTTTGAAAAAAAAAAGTGGTTCGTCGCCTCCGAGCAGGAGTCGAGGGCGATTCCGACTTTTTGGATGGTCCGGTGGTGCAGCCAGCTCTCTCTCTTTCTCTCTCTCTCCCTTCCGTCCGGTGCAGTCTCTCTCGATGCACGTGTGTGCGCAACACGAGGTCGCGAACTGCTCTCTCAAGCTGCTGTGTGCGATGAGCCTCTTTGCTTTCTTGCTCCTTCTTCGTGTCCCTCTCTCTTTCTATGTATCGGTGTGTATGAATTTTATTTTCTCTCCCTCCCTTATTTGCTGTGTCTCATTTTATTCGTTACGGTCTCGCTCTCGAGCTGCAGGCGATGCCGAGCCTCGCGGAGAACTCCGGTTCTCGAACAGGGTTGCCGGATCTCTAGCTCCGTCTCGCTCGCTCTTTTGGCCTCTTCCGCCTCGTCGTTGGGTTAATACCTTTGGGCTCGAGACTGTGTGTGTGTGTGTGCGTGTGTTTCGCTGTTTCTTTCGTTCTGGTGGCCTGGGTGCGCACTGGTGGCTCTGCGGCGATGCCGGTATGCGCGGCAGGCTGGGCGCGGTGTTGCCGTATCGACCGAACCACCGGAGAGAGCCAAGAGTCACCAGGCTCTCCTAGGACGATCGCTCGACGCTTCCCAACTCTCTCGCGCCTTTCCTCACTCTGTATGTGTTCTTTGTAGCCTTTCCAAATCTGTGTGTGTGTGTGTGCTCTCGTGCATGTGCGTCCCCGGCACTGCAGCAGCAGCAGCGGCAGCAGCGCGGTTTGCATAGTGGCGTACCATCGGTAGCAATAGCACGTATGAATATATAGATATGTATGGACGTCGAGGAAACCAAAAAGGAAACGTTGCGAGGGAAACGTGGTCACACGTACCAAACTTTTTGTTTTTATTTTTTTATGAAATTTTTTTTTTCTGTGCATCCAAACGCGTCTGCGTTTTTTTAGCTTTTTGTTTTTTTCTATGTATTCTCGATCTCAACGTTTTTCTATCGGTGTACATATTCCTCATGGTTTTTTCATGAATTGGAGAAACTAATTGGCTTCGAGAAGAACCAACGAAAATTCGCTAAATACTGAAAAGAAAATTTTGTTGAAAAAGATGGATATTTTGTTCGATACGTTCGACTTAACGTTTTTCATTATAATCCCGAACATTGTGTCATTGCAGCAAGAAATATTTTAGAAAGTCTCTTTGGAAGCAAATTTTCGTCGTTCCATTCGTAAATTTCGCTGACAATTCCGTTAGAAATTGAAATTTACTGCCAAAATAACGAAAATTTTAATATTATCAAAATATATTTAGTTGAACGCATTCAACAAAATATCTCGACGATTTTTAACAAAATTTCATTCCCAGTGAATTGTCGAAGCGAGGAATGACTAAGTTGATTCATGAAAATTCTTTAATAAACGTTTTTTTTTTCAATAATCCCGAAAATTGTGTCATTGCAGCAGAAAATATTTGAGAAAGTCTCTTTGGAAGCTAATTTTAGTCGATCCACTCGTAAATTTCGCTGACGATTCCGTTAGAAACAAAATTTACTGCCAAAATAAAGAAAATTTTGAAATTATCAATAAATATTTAGTTCGGTAATTTTTCGATTCAAATTCTTTTCGCACGATAGAGGAAAAAAGAAACAGACAAAACCGCGTTGCTTGGTAGTGGAAAATGAGAGCGCAAAGATTTCAATGAGAAAATGGTGAAAAGGTTTGGAATAAAAAACTCATGTTTGAAAGGGAATTATTAAGGAACTTTTGTAATCGCCTCAAAGTTTACGGAGGCGTGATTAGTTCAATCAATTCATTAATCCCGATCACTTTTGTATGCGCCTTTCCTTTTCTCACCCTCTGTGCAAAAAGTCCGAGTGATAAGAATTCGGAAAAATAAAAACATATCCGCAGCGATGGCCTGATTTTGTTAAGCGCCTTTGGCGATCGGGGCTCAAAGGCCGATGGAGTGGGGAACGCAGCAGAGGATTGGCGCGTGAGTCAGCAGGTGCTGTTCGCAGCAGTGTACTTGCCATTCTCGCGTATCTGCTCCACACACACACACAATACTGCGTTATTTCTATAATTTCGTTGTCCTTTTTTTTCACTTCATTTTTTATTTATTTATTTTCATTGTCCCTTTTTACATTTATAGAAGCTTTTCAAATCCGGCAGAAAAAACAATCCTTTCATCGACCATTCACACACTGGAAATGAAATTTTGTTAAAAATCGTCCAAATATTTTGTTGAATGCGTTAAACTAAATATTTTTTGATAATTTCAAAATTTTCGTTATTTTGGCAGTATATTTGGTTTCTAACGGAATTGTCAGCGAAATTTACGAATGGAACGACGAAAATTTTCTTCCAAAGAGATTTTCTAAAATATTTTTTGCTGCAATGACACAACTTTCGGGATTATTGAAAAAAAACGTTCATTAAATAATTTTCATGAATCAACTTAGTAATTCCTCGCTTCGACAATTCACTGGAAATGAAATTTTGTTAAAAATCGTCAAAATATTTTGTTAAATGCGTTAAACTAAATATTTTTTGATAATTTCAAAATTTTCGTTATTTTCGCAGAGTATTCAGTTTCTAACGGAATTGTCAGCGAAATTTACGAATGGAACGACTAAAATTTGCTTCCAAAGAGACTTTCTAAAATATTTCTTGCGGCAATGACACAATTTTTGGGATTATTCAAAAAAAACGTTTATTAAACAATTTTCATGAATGAACTTAGTCATTCCTCGCTACGACAATTCACTGGAAATGGAATTTCGTTAAAAATTGTCGAGATATTACGTTGAATGCGTCAAACTAAATTTTTTTTAATAATTCCAAAATTTTCGTTATTTTGGCAGTATATTTGGTTTCTAACGGAATTGTCAGCGAAATTTAGGAATGGAACGACGAAAACTTGCGTTTCACATCAAACCTCAATACATCACTATTTTCTCGGCATGGTGTAAATTAAAAGGAATTTAATCGATAACAAAATTTCGCATACAACTCGTGCTCGAGGAACTCCTTGAGGCGATGTTCTCTGAGGTGATCGCGGTGTCGATCTGCGATACGCTCCTCAAATTTCAATGTACGCTACACCGGCCCTCGTTACACGCGTTTCATTTTCCACACTGACGTTGGAAACTATCCCCGTTCTCTGAAAAACGCCACAGTGCTCCCGCGCCTTCGGGGTCCATTCTCCCTCCTCTCTCTGTCTACCTCCTCGCGCGCGATTGACCCTGACCTTCGCGTTACTTCCGCTTCGTCCCTACATTCGATTGAGTCTTTTCTCTCTCCCTCTCTCTCTCTCTTTCTCTTTTTCTACGCTACGATATAGAACAGTGGCGAAGTCTGTGCGCGATTGCTGCGCTTCGGAATCCCAAGTACAGGCCGCGAACAAAGAGCGAGAGAGAGAGAGGGCGCGCGCACGTTCCATTTTCGACTATCGTGATGGCGGAGTGGGGGGAGACGATGTGCATACGCGTTGCTGGTGCTCACGACACAGTGTCGATGACTCTTTCCCTCTCTCTAGTTTCTTATTTCTCGTCACTCGCTGTCGCGCTCCCTCTCGCTCTCTCTGTGTCTTTGAGTTCGTACCGTTACGCAATTTCGCGGGGACGATGAATCTACGGGAAAGTCCTTGTTATACTGCGACGCATCTCGGGAGCGAGCGCAGCGAGAGTAGCAGGGCGTATGCACGCCCCCCTGCTACTCTCTACGAACGCGCGGAACGTAAGTGTCCGAAGTTTTGACGTTTCTCGGCTCGACTTTCAAAAGACTCGAAATTTCTCTCTCTCTGAATCGCGGGTGCACTGTGGAGACTTGGGAAGAGAGAAACGCGAAATTGCTAACTTTTGGGCTGCTGAGGACAAGGGAAAAGTTTTTAGCAGCAGCCCGACGACGACGCGAGTTTGTATAAAGTTACGTCGCAAAACTGTTGGTTTTTCCAATTAATCCGGTTGCGAAATCGTTGCCATTTTATAATCAACTTTCAGTACTTCGGCAAGTTTCAAACGAACGGAAATTAGCTCATTTTTGTATCGCTTTTTCAACGGACGATACGACACCACAGTGAAGAGATAATTTTGTTGAAACCGATGGATTTTTTGTTCGATTCGTTCGACTAAACGTTTTTTTACTAATCCTAAATATTGTGTCAACGCAGCAAGAAATAGATTTTAGAAAATCTCTTTGGAAGCAAATTTTCGTCGTTCCACTCGTAAATTTCGCTGACATTTCCGTTAGAAACCAAAAATACTGCCAAAATGACGAAAATTTTGAAATTATTAAAAAATATTTAGTTTAACGCATTCAACAAAATATTTCGACGATTTTTAACAAAATTTCATTTCCAGTAAATTGTCGAAGCGAGGAATGAGTAAGTTGGTTCATGAAAATTCTTTAATAAACGTTTCTTTTCGAATAATCCCAAAAATTGTGTCATTGCAGCAAGAAATATTTTAGAAAATCTCTTTGGAAGCAAATTTTCGTCGTTCCACTCGTAAATTTCGCTGACGATTCCGTTCGAAACTAAATATACTGCCAAAATTGGGATTATTAAAAGAAAAACGTTTATTAAAGAATTTTCATGAATCAACTTAGTCATTCCTCGCTCCGACAATTCACTGGAAATAAAATTTTGGTAAAAATCGTCGAGATATTTTGTTGAACACGTTAAACTAAATATTTTTTGATAATTTCAACATTTTTATTTTTTTGGCAGTAAATATTTGCTTTTCAACGGAATTGTCAGCGAAATTTACGAGTGAAACGACTAAAATTTGCTTCTGAAGAGACTTCCTAGAATATTTCTTGCTGCGATGACACTATTTTTGGGATTATTCAAAAAAACGTTTGGTCGAACGTATCGAACAAAATATTCACCTTGTTAAACAAGATTTTGGGTCCAGTGAACAATGTTGCTTCTCTGTTTAGCACTGTTGTATAAAAACAAGAGATTATCGAGGCTACTACAACGGCGATAGAATTTCGTCATTTTCTCATCGAGAAATACAAATTTTTTTTTGTTCAGTCGAAAAAAAATACTGTTTACGAGCTTTTAAACTTTCGAGACGCACGCATTTAGCTCCCGTGCAGTCTCCATTTTGAGTTATTAAAATAATTGTTTAAATGCTCGTGACAAAGAAATTTTCGTGGGCGCGAAGCAAAAGAAACGAAAGTTCAAGAATCGTCGTTATGCTGTGCCGCATTTTCGGCTCGTTAATCACACGGACATTCACAGTTTCGATGCAGAGTCACTGCGGCGCGAACCCGACTCTGCAAACTCCAATTTTTCTCCCTTTTTTTTTCAACTCTCATTGGTCCGTATTAATTTTATCAAATTAAATTCGCGAAACGGCCGAGTTTGAAATTTTATTTCCGGATGAAAATCAATTTTTATTTTTTTTTCGAAGAAAAATATTTTATAAATTGCGATTGAAGTGAAAAAACTTACTTTCATCCATCCGCCATGGGCTGTGACGAGGACATACAGCAGGTAGAGATCGATGTCCTTGCCGCTGATTTTTGGCGATTTCTTGAAACCCGTTCTGCAAAAAAAAAATGAAATTTTCAATGAAAAAAAAAAAGAACGATTTTCAAATGAAAGAAAAAACAAAATGGATCGTAAGAATGATATTGAAGTTAGCATCGTTGCAATGCAACGAAAAATGTATTTTTTTTAAATTATTTTAATAATTATTTGACTCGTTCCAATTTTTCTAGTAAATTTACTTTTTTAATGGCGAAAAAGTATTTCTCGTTATTGTCGACAAACACTGTATGAAAATTTGGTCCGATGCTAGAACAAAATAATGAGTTTTCGTTGCATTCCATCGATGCAAACTTCAACATCATCAGAATTGGAAAGCAAGAAAGCAAGAAAGAAAAAAAAGAAAATTCGAAAATCTCCATCTCAACAGAGAATCGAAAATCGTTATTTTTCAAATACTCATTAAATTTTCCATCGCTCAGAATTGATGATATTGGAGTTGGCATCGTTGCAATGCAACGAAAAATATATTTTTTATTTATTATTTTGATAAGTAATTGACTCGTTGCAATATTTCTAGTAAATTTACTTTTCGAATGGCGAAAAAGACTTTCTCGTTATTATCGACAAACACTGTATGAAAATTTGGTACGATGCTAGAAAAAATAATGAGTTTTCGTTGCATTTCATCGATGCAAACTTCAACATTAACAAATTTTCATATTTTTACGATTTTTTCGAACGTTTTAAAAAAGTGAAAAAAAAAAGAAACAAACGACCAATCGTTAGCTTTTCAAGTATTTCATGTTCGGTACATGGACAACTGGAACTATCGACGAATTCGTACTCGTTCTTTCGCTTTGCTGGTTCCCTACACTGCCAAGTTTTTCCAGAGGGAAAAAAAGAGAATCGCCAAGAGAGTTTGCTCTGCAAAGAGCGAGTGAAATATTAACATGTGAGCGTGAACGACTCGTTCCGAACAATCGAGCTCTCTATACGTATAACGAAGCCTGAGAAACGATCTGCTGGTTTGAACGACAGTAAAAAAAAGATAAAAAGTGGAAAAATACAATTGCTTGGATACGTGGGGAAAGCTCTGCGCGCAACATCGATCATCTTTCGAGTTTTCATGCTAGAGAAATCCAATTAAAATAACATTCGATACTGCGGTCTATATTGACCGACGACGTTCAAGTTTAAATATCAATAATTCGAGAAAACAAAACGTGCAGCAGCGCGAGCTCGACTCAATTTCCAGCAGTTCATGTGACAACTAAATTACTTCGAAACGAAGAGAAAAAAAAAGGAGAATTTTGTCCATGTACCGACGATTCAAAAGTTCTCTAATGGATTTCAAAATTTTTTAAATTCATAATTTGCCAATAAAATTTAGGAGAAAATTTTTTTTTTGTTAAAAATCGTCGAAATATTTTGTTGAATGCATTAAACTAAATATTTTTTGATAATTTCAAAATTTTCGTTATTTTGGCAGCGTATTTGGTTTCTAACGGATTTGTGAGCGAAATTTACGAGTGGATCGACTACAATTTGCTTCCGAAGAGACTTTCTATAAAATATTTCTTGCTGCAATGACACAATTTTTGTGATTATTAAACAAAAACGTTTATTAAAGAATTTTCATGAATCAGATCAAAATTCTATTTCCAATTCACTGGGAATGGAATTTTGTTAAAAATCGTCGAAATATTTTGTTGAATGCATTTAACTAAATATTTTTTCATAATTTCAAACTTTTCGTTATTTTGGCGGTGTATTTGGTTTCTAATGGAGTTCTCAGCGAAATTTACGATTGGAACGACTAAAATTTGCTTCCAAAGAGACTTTCTAAAACATTTCTTGCTGCAATGACACAATTTTTGGGATTATTAAAAAAAAACGTTTATTAAAGAATTTTCATGTCTCAACTTAGCCATTCCTCGCTTCGACAATTCAGTAGAAATGGAATTTTGTTAAAAATCGTCGAGATATTTTGTCGAATGCGTTTAACTAAATATTTTTTGATTATTAAAAAATTTTCGTTATTTTGCCAGTACATTTGGTTTCTAATGGAATTGTCAGCGAAATTTACGAGTGGAACGACTAAAATTTGCTTTCGAAGAGACTTTCTAAAATATATTATTAAAAAAAACGTTTAGTCGAACGTATCGAACAAAATATCCATCTTCTCCAAAAAAATTTTCCCACTATATTCGCTAATTTAGTTTAGTATTTCTGAACAGGAAAAAATACGTTCGAGATAAAATTTCGTAAAAAATGAATACAAAAAAAAAATAGATGAACAGAGGCCGACAAAAAGTTTTGAAAACTCGAGTAACTTTGCGTGGAAAAGAGTGTTTGTTCTTACCCTCTGGTTTCGTGAAAGTGGTGAAGCTCCCTGAGGAAGCTGTCACGTTCCCTTTCGTAGGTGACGGGATCCTTGTTGAGAATATTAGCCATATTGTCGTAGCTCCTTGTATCAGCGCGTCGTGTATTAACTCAATGATAAATATTCTTTCGAAAAAGATTGAAATTTGAAGAATTAGCGCATGCTGAGGGAGGAGGACGACGTTGACTCGACCATCGGATCGTCGGAGGATGGCACATTGGTGCGTGCCGTTGAGACAATAGTTGGAGGATCGAGTCTCGAAGTAACACGTTGAAATTTCGACATCGGCATGCGGAAACTCGACGAGAAAGAAAATTCAAAAAAAANAAAAAAAAAAAAAAAAAAAACACCGAGAAACGAATAAAAATAAAAAAAGACAATTAGCACGATTAGTGCGTCACTGTAAACTGTACTTTTGCGTTTCTGCGTCACTTTTCACTCGTTACTTCACTTCGATCTCCGAACCACAGAGCTTGAAAAAAAAAAAACGAAACACCATGAAAAACATTATTTCTTCGATTTCGTCGTTTCGCAAAATTCCTGCAACTCTCTCTCTCTCTCTCTCTCTTCGTATCTATCGCCCTCTGCTGTCGCACTATTTTACGTTTGCATTATTCTCACGGATCAGAAACAACGAAAAAATCAAAAACTCGATAATTCTTTGGTCAATGACGCGATTTTCGCGTCGATTCGATAATAACATAGAAAAATGTCGGACGATGCATGAAAAATAAGTATACGCACGCGCCCCCGTGGCACATGCATTAATTGAAGGAATATGCGAGCGAAAATGTGTGCAGAGTTTTGAAGGAGCAAATGTTTGTCGTGGAGAGTGTGCGGGACAAATTATTCCGATACGTAAGCAGGACGAGGGGAGCCGAGGGGTGGGGGGAGGGAAAAAAAAGTGAAAAAGGCGGGTTCCCGAAGGCTCGAGAGCGCGCCTAATTTTTGCTTTTCTTCCCCATCGTCGTCGCGATGACAAGTCCTCTTCCCTCTCTCGTCGCTTTTTATCCACGACAGCCCTTCGAGAGCGTACGCGAGGAGAGGGATCGACGGAGAACACAGAAGCACATGCAGATTTGCAGCGAAACGTTTTAGTCGCGAGGGAGGTTAACGTACTTATGGAGAGGGGGGGGG
>JBAJMU010000002.1:9314865-9433304 GCA_037952995.1 Hyposoter didymator
CGAAATGTAAATAAAAAATAAATAAAAATGAATCGAGTTGACGGGTTGAGACTCGAGAATCGGGAAACGCGAGATTTTTCGGTGAGTACGTCGCATACACATACACGGGGTTACACTCACGCACCAAGCCGAAAAGATATCCGCGCGGACGCGACGAGAAAATACTCGGGTTAGTTCTGCTGCGCGCGTTGGAGCTTGCGCCCCGAAACGCGAGATGTCGCTCGCACGGACACGCACACACAGGCGGACTCGCCTGTGCATGAACGGGCTCGTATATAGACGAAGGGACACGCTGAACTACAGAGACAAGCGCATACACCAGCGAGACAACGTATTAAGCTCCGCGGATCGATTCACCTGTCACTTGTCACAGCGTGTGCCACCGAGCAACGTCGACGCACGCTAACCAACTTTTACACACTCTCTGACACATGGATACACGCACGTAGGCTTGTGTACGCACGGGCGTATACACAGCAGGCTCGTACTAAAGAGAGTCAGACAAATCCACAAGCTCCCTCTATACTTGACGCTTCTTTGTATTATTTTATATTTCGTCTCCGTCAACGCGAGCTACTCGGTTGCATTATTTTTTAAGGAAAGATGAAAAAAAATCCGTTGGAAAAAGCCGGAGATCGCGAGGCCCTTAAAAAACTATGAAAACCGCGAACGTCTGACCCCACCCGAGCGTACGAGTGTCGTAAATGTATAAAAAGGAAATAATAACGATGAAATAAAAGAGAAAAACAAAAAAAAAGCATGACGAGCGATGGTTGTTTGAGAATTATTTATTTCGCGATTTTCTTTCCCGGTTATTCGCGCCTGCCTGGCAATACGAAACGGGGAGGGTGCGTGTGTGTTTTTTTCTCTGTTTACGAGGGGCGGAAGAAAGCGCCCGTGTTGCGAGTGTATACGTCGAATTATGTTAAAGAGGAAGACGCACGAGCGCGCGATTTTGCGTTCGCGTTCCTTGACGTGCGAGCGTATTTCAAAATGGCGTCGTATCTCGCCGCTCTCCGGCATCCATTGCTTTTTCCGTAGCCCCCCCTCCCCCCGCCCCGCTCCGTGCCCCTCGTCGNGTTGCGGTGGCGCGCCACACTCTCGCGAAGAATTAACGACAGAGAGAGAGAGAGAGAACGCGTGAGGAGATTCCCGAATGTAGTTCTAAACGCACAACCCACGGAACTAGCACGGACGCAAGACTTTATGGACAATGACATACCTTGACGAATAATTCTACACACTCGCTCGCGACACCCTTCGTTTCTTGGGCTTTTCTGTTCTCGTTCACGCACCCATACACTCACTGACGTTCCACTGTTTCGCTGTATCCTTTTTTTTTTGTTATTTCTTGCTCGTCGCGCTCACGTCATTGTCAGTGAACCGGCGTCCCGATCGAGAAAGCCGGCTTCCCGACCGACATTTCTTACGAAAAACACAACTCCCGACAAGACACAACCTATTTTTCCGTCTAGATTGCCCTCTGTGTGTTTATTATATATGTACACAGCCGCGTCAAGCACGAAAAACTCCCGGGTCACCGCGGTAGTAGTATTTTTACTTTCAAAATGGATGTTCCTTGCGACAAGGCGGCGGACGTTTGAATTTCCGCGTCAACTGCCACCAGAGGCGCTAGTTACGTTCGTAGTACCGCGCCGCCATCTCGTTGAGTTTTTCGTAACTTTGGACACTGTGCTCTTCGGAGGGGAGGGGGAGAAGGATTCTTTATTCTTTTTACAACAATGCGCGCGCGTACTGTATTCCGATTCCGATGCACACTAGCGCGAAATGTCGACGCACACAGAGGCGCCCGAACCTGTACGATGATCGAGCGAGACGGGCTGCAGGGAGAGAGAGAGAGAGAGAGAGAGCTCGGTGGACCAGGCACACTACGAACAACGAATGGTTTACTCACTCCCACCCCCGCCCGCGGGAGAGAGTGAGGTCTGCGACGACGAGGAGGCTCCTCTGTGATAATTCGCTCGTTGAGGGAGCACACGAGTAATTACAACTCTTTCGGCATCTCTCTCTCCTCTCGCTGTCTGCTCACTCGTTTTTACTCCGTATTTTTTTTAACAATGTCGTCGCATTGTCTTCATTTTACCGCCTTTCCGCTCTTTTCCCGTCTCAATACAACGATCGAGATTCACCCTTTCTTTATCAGAAAAGAATAAAACTCTCTAGTGTTCAGGGGGAAGACACTAAACTCGCAAAATTTTAGCCGAAGCTCACTTAACTCGGCCGCGAGCGAACATTTGTCTCTCTGAACGGTATATACACACACGCTTTCACGAGAACTCGTCGCCGCGAACGTACACGCGACTCGCGAATCCAAAGGGAGAGACAGAGAGAGGGAGAGAGAACAAACGAGACAGAGTGGTGGGGGGAGGGTCCAAGCGACGCAGTCAAGTCTCTCGTGCTCCTTCGGATAGATACTCCCAATCTCCCGACGCGACGACCAGCACTACTCTCTGCTCTACCCGCGCGCTCGATCTCTGTATTGTATCCGCACACTCGTTGAAAAATATCAAGCGCACCAGTAGCCGTGTGAAATATGGCGGAGCTAGTCACTACCAAGCGCGCTCCGCTCGCGGTACGATCGTACGATTTACTGACGAACCGGAACGGTACGTCGTGCTTGGACAGTCTGGCCAACTAGCGACACCGCGTCCTATATAGCTCTTTTCTCTTTTTAAAATATATATAGATATACACATCGACATTTTTGATGCTCCTTGCGAACACGTTCGATCGATTCGAACGAGCCGATTCATTTCTTTATTTAAAAAAGCCCCGATTTTTATGACCGCGGCGGAAGAGCCCGCGATCTATAATCTTCCGGATCACACGCTCGATCTCGAAGTACCGCGCGCGCGGTACTTCCTGAGCCGCGCGACGTTACTACCCCCTTCTCTTACGCTTTTGCGCCTCTTAGTTCTTTCTTTTCCCACCAGATGTCGCCTACACATTTGCGCACAACTCTACACCTTTTTCAACGCTTTCGCGCAGTCTCCCGCGTGCTCCACATTTTTCGTACATCGTCCCTTCCGAGCCTTCCCTGCTTTAACCCCATTTCCTGCTAAAATGACATACAAGCGAAGAAAAAACGTCAGAGGCGATGGGCATTTGAAAAAAAGCTGGAGGACCAAGAGAAGGACCAAGGATCTCGATGAGGTGAGTCAGAAACAAACTCAGTCGGTCGGCTCTCAAACACGTGCGCGCGCTTCCACGTGCTCTTCGTCTTTTCTCATCGTTTTCACTTGCTTCCGCGATACAGATCGACCAAGATATCAAACACGAGAATGCGAAAAAACTTTTGAACCAAGAGATCGACCTTGACAAACCTGGTGCCGCACAACATTACTGCGTTCATTGCGCGTAAGTTCGAACCTCCGTTCGCAGTTTTTTTCAATGTACACATAACCTCACTTTTCTTTTTCTTACCTCCAAGGCGTTACTTCATAAACGAGCGATCATTGGACGATCACTTCCGCACAAAGGTCCACAAGCGGAGGTTAAAAGCACTCGAGCTTGAGCCTTACACCATCGAGGAGTCGGAACGCGCAGCAGGACACGGAAACTGGAACGTTGCAAAAAAACGTAAAATCGAAACGCTGAAAGCTTGCGACGTCGACGGAATGGACGCTGACGAGGTTTGCGGCTCTGAATCTAAAGTCGCACGCACCGACTAGACTCGCGCTTCTCTCGAGTTTGGAGGTCGGAGCAACGAAACGACATGCAACGATTCTTAGGAAGAGCGGCGCGACTTTGCGCTCGTCGCTCCGTCAAGAACGAGGTAAGAAAATACACTTCGGCGCTCTTCGTTCCTGGAAGCAAAGCCAGCGAAACTTTTGCTCTCCTCTCGCCTCATCTGGACTTTGAAGAACGTTTCCAAGATCTGGAAAAATTGCGCAAGGATCTGAAACTCCGAGGGAGCCGGATCGACGCGGACCAACTTGCCAAAACGTGGCAATTTTATAAATACATCGATGCTAACAAATGGGCCGTGGAGCATAAACGAAACGAAATTGCGCAGAGCATGAAAAAGTTGAAGAAAAAAAAGAGTTTGAGCTGCGAGGAAGAAAAAGAAAAGATACGCTTGATTACTCAGGGCAAAGTTCTCAAGCAAGAGCTGAGAATGATTAAAGAAGCTCTTTGGGAAATGGAGGAGGACGTTGTGGTCAAAGGCCTCAAATTGCCCAACGAAATACACGAGAGAACTCCGCCGGCCGCTCCGTTGATACTCAGCCAAGTCGGAGAGATTCGTCAGCCGAAAGAGATTACGAATCACTTGGTCGCGGGCTCCTCGCTGGGTCTCGTCGACTACAAAAATCCATTAAACTGCTACTTGTGCGACGAAGCTGCGCTCTTTGAACTTGCGACTTTGAGTTACGCCGGCAAACATTTGTCCGAGGCGGAAATGATCAGAGTCGCCGGTACGGACTTTGCTCGAAGCCTCGTCGTCGAAGCAGCTGGCATCGATCACCAAGATCCTCACAAAGCTTTTCTGCTCGACAACAACGAAGACGTCGATCCTGCCAGCTGCAATCGTCTTCATCTTGTCGGCGGCGCGACGCTCCTCTCTTTCCTCGCTATGCACACCAAACAACTCATCAATCCCAATCACTTGCCCGTTAAATATTTCGCAACTGGACGTCAGTACGTACCCCATGCCGAAGGCACCGCAGCCAATGGACTTTTCAACGTTTGTCAAGCTTCCGTCGTACACGCTTTTGCTTTGGCACAAGATCCTCTCGCTCCCGAATACATTTGCCTGTTCGAACAAATCCTCGCGACTGTTACTTCCCTCTACGACAGTCTCGACGTACATTATCGCACGGTCATCAAACCTGCCGACCAACTCAACGCTTGGGAAAGCCTCAGAGTCTCCTACGAAATGTGGGCTCCGAGTCTTCAAGACTACGTCGAAATCGGTCACGTATCCTTGTCCGGACGATACTTGAGCAAACGTCTTCTCATCGCTTATCAAACACCAACCGGCAGAGAATTCCCGGCCATTATCAGTGGCACCGTGCTCTCTGTTCCCAGGCTTCTCGCCTGTTTGCTCGAACACGATCCCAAACAATTTCGTATCCCTACGAAAATTGCTCAACACATGCGATCGTTCGGGTAACAAAAAAAATCTCAATGACAAACTTTGCGATCGCGCTACCGAGAAACGAATTATTTTTCTATTTCTCAAACTTTCAATTCGTCGATTTTCGAACGATAGTGGAAAAAAAAATTCAATCAAATGAATTTTCAACATTTTTGCAACGATAGGAAATTCGGATATACCGATTCTCGACCACTTTGTTATTCTTTCGAAATTTACACGTGCGTACCTTTCCGATTGAACTAAATTTATGTTATTTGGTTAATAAAAACATTTCACGTTGGCTACATCGTTTTTTTCGATTTCCTTGCACGGATTCCTTTCCATTTAAGTTTCAAAACTTTTTCCGATATTTTTGAGGTTTTACATGAAATGGAAAAAATCGTATTTCCTCGTGAACGTAACAGGCACGTGACTTTTTCATGATTTCTGATATTCCAATCGTATTTTTACGAATCAACAAAAGTTCGAGTTCCAATCATGAAAATGAATTAGTACGAGGAAGATCGTGCGAAGGTTTTCAGAAACCCCTCGAGAATGGACAGGCGGACAGTGAAGATCGTGCGAAGGTTTTCAGAAACCCCTCGAGAATGGACAGGCGGACAGTATAGATGAGAACCTTTTTTTTCAACGATTAATTTTGAGCCGAAAAAAATATTCTTCCAAGATCGATATTTGGACAAAAAAATATTCATATTTTGACTCAAAAATTTATCCCTCGAATTACAGTCAAATTTTCACTATAGAATCGATCATCAAAATCGTCGATATTTTGTTCAATACGTTCGACCAAATAGTTTTTTTTAATGAACCCAAAAATTGTGTCATAGCAGCAAGAAATATTTTAGAAAGTCTCTTTGGAAGCAAATTTTGGTCGTTCTACTCGAAAATTTCGCTGACAATTCCGTTAAAAACCAAAGAAACTGCCAAAATAACGAAAATTTTGAAATTATCAAAAAACATTTAGTTTAACGAATTCAACAAAATATCTCGACGATTTTTAACAAAATTCCATTTCCAGTGAAATATCAAAGCGAGGAATGACTAAGTTGATTCATGAAAATTGTTTAATAAACGTTTTTTCTGAATAATCCCAAAAATAGTGTCATTGCAGCAAGGAATATTTTAGAAAGTCTCTTTGGAAGCAAATTTTAGTCGTTCCACTCGTAAATTTCGCTGACAATTCCGTTAGGAACGAAACATACCGTCAAAATAACGAAAATTTTGAAATCATCAAAAAATATTTAGTTTAACGCATTCAACAAAATATCTCGACGATTTAAAACAAAATTTCATTCCCACCGCATGAGTAGTTGTCTCGATCAGTTCTGTATATTTCGTGAAAAAAATAATGCGACTATCCGAAATTGGGGTTTTTAATTTCTCACAAGACCGTCTGTCACGGAGGAAATGGAAATATGTCGCAGGAATTTTATCATCCAATGCTGCTTGGCTGCAATCACTTATCCAATGTTCGCTCGATTATGTCAATATGTATCGACGAAAAGCTTTTACCGCCAAAACTCACTCTCCGATGATATCGCTTCGTTTATTGTTTGAAAGCTCTTTTTACTTAAAGTTTTATTATTCTTTGTTCTGCTTCCATTGCGTGTACAAGGATATGTTAATTAAATTGAGAAATTAGTACGAGACTGTTTGTAAGGCTCGTTCGGCCTACGACGAATGACGCAGATGAAATCGTCCTCCGATCGTTTCCCAGCCAAATCTTTTTCTTCCTCTATTTTTATTTATTTTTCTCCTCCTCGGCATATTATTCGTCATTCTCAAAGTCTTTCGGATTTTTTCGTAACAAGCGTTTGTGTTCGGTGACGGTCCAATGATAAATCCAACCTCCCGAAACGAACCCTGCTCAGTTTTTTGTTTTTTTTTTTAACTATTACTTTCGTATTTGCGAAATGAAATTATCTCTGAAAATAAATTTCGCGAGGCAAAGCCTCCGGAGACTTTACAAGCTAAATGTGTTACCTGGGAGCACCGTAGGCAGAGCGGATAAAAAACGCTTTCCCAAATTTGGCAACCCACGCGAGATTGAACGAACCCACGCTTTTTGCTCGAAAGGTGACAGACTGTAATAAACCACGCGACGAATACGTACACCCAATTCACCAAATTCACCACCCATTTTTAATTTCAACTATTAATTCAACGCTCACTGCTTCTACATCCGCTGACACTTGACACCCAAACTCAATTTGTTCCAAACACACAAACTTTTGTTTTGTTTTTGTTGGACCATCGAAATGTTGAAATGTTTGTCGTGGCGCTGAATTCATTTCAATACTTTCCGCATGTTCACTGCAGTATTTTCAACCCTTCTCTCTCTTGCTCCTTGAATCGGACACATTCGTTTAGAGTCATTTGGTGAAACACCTCGCAGAAATAATCTTTGGGAATTAATGTTTGTTAAAAATCGTCGAGATATTTTGTTAAATACGATAAACTAAATATTTTTTGGTAATTTCGAAATTTTCGATACTTTGGCAGTTTCTTTGGTTTCTAACGGAATTTTCAGCGAAATTTACGAGTGGAACGACCAAAATTTGCTTCCAAAGAGACTTTCTAAAATATTTCTTGCTGCAATGACACTATTTTTGGGATTATTCAAAAAAATCGTTTATTAAACAATTTTCATGAATCAACTTAGTCATTCCTCGCTTCGACAATTCACTGGAAATGGAATTTTGTTAAAAATCGTCGAGATATTTCGTTGAATACAGTAAACTAAATATTTTTTGATAATTCCAAATTTTTCGTTATTTTGGCAGTATATTTGGGTTCTAACGGAATTTTCAGCGAAATTTACGAGTGGAACGACCAAAATTTGCTTCCAAAGAGACTTTCTAAAATATTTCTTGCTGCAATGACACTATTTTTGGGATTATTCAAAAAAATCGTTTATTAAACAATTTTCATGAATCAACTTAGTCATTCCTCGCTTCGACAATTCACTGGAAATGGAATTTTGTTAAAAATCGTCGAGATATTTCGTTGAATACAGTAAACTAAATATTTTTTGATAATTCCAAATTTTTCGTTATTTTGGCAGTATATTTGGGTTCTAACGGAATTTTCAGCGAAATTTACGAGTGGAACGACCAAAATTTGCTTCCAAAGAGACTTTCTAAAATATTTCTTGCGGCAATGACAGAATTTTTGGGAATATTGAAAAAAACATTTAGTCGAACGTATCGAACAAAATTTCCATCTTTTTCAACAAAATTTTCTTTTCAGTCCGTGCAAATCGAGGTGCAAATTCTTGGCCGTAATGAAAATAGTAAAAATTTCCTGTAAATCAGAAATGTTGTCGAATAAAGAGCCATCTACATTATTGTTCGGTTGTTGACGTTTCTAAGGGTGAGATTCACGTAAAAAAAAAACCAAGAGAGATAAAATAAAAAGTTTAGCGATTTTCATCAAATTTTCATTTCATCCACGCAAGTGTTCCGAGTACCTGACTCCCTGCTCATTCGCAACGAGCTAATAATCAACTCCCAATATTGGAAAATGTTTTCGCGTGACAAGTTGAAATTTTATTTATTATCTTCGAGGCTCATCAGTGACTTCATTCGCGACAGCACTGCCAAACTTTTCAAAGCCAAAAACGTCCGAGGCTCGAGATTTCACGACGAGATTAAAGTTGAAGGTTTTTTTTATTCTTTTAAACTTTCGGAAGATTTTTTTTTCTTTTTTTTTTTTTACGAAACTGATCGATGCGCCGCATGAAGAATAAAAGCGACAGAATTAGTGGAGATAAATTCTTATCTGTACACAGCCTTTTTACGCCAATTTTGTCGTCGCTGCACGGGGTTGTGTCTTACGTTGAATAACGCGTGTTAGTGTGTACGTTCGTGAGAGTGTATTCCACTTGTTGAAGATGCGGGGTCAATCGTTTAGCTCCCGGGGGTGCGGTCGGTCTATTATAACGAATCATCGTCTTTATCGTTCGGTCAATCTGCCCACCAATTCCGTACGTACACTGACCCATTTGTAAAATATAGAAACGATCGGTTTCATTTTTTTTTTTTTTTTTTTTTTTTTTTTTTNTTTTTTTTCATTTTCTACGCAACAAAAAATTTCCTTTTCAATCCTATCACGATTTCGGAGTTTCCAATTCGATTAAGAAGTTCAAGCAACACTGTTTTGTCACTGGATCTCCTCCACTTCTTCTCGACTTTTTTCTGTTATTTTCACTGGAAATGAAATTTTGTTAAAAATCGTCGAGATATTTTGTTGAATGCGTTAAACTAAATATTTTTTGATAATCTCAAAATTTTCGTTATTTTGGGAGTATATTTGGTTTCTGACGGAATTGTCAGCGAAATTTACGAGTGGAACGACTAAAATTTGCTTTCAAAGAGACTTTCTAAAATATTTTTTGCTGCAATGACACTATTTTTGGGATTATTAAAAAAAACGTTTATTAAACAATTTTCATGAATCAACTTGGTCATGCCTCGCTTCGACAATTCACTGGAAATGAAAATTTGTTAAAAATCGTTGAAAAATTTTGTTGAATGCGTTAAACTAAATATTTTTTGATAATTTCAAAATTTTCGCTATTTTTTCAGTTTCTTTGGTTTTTAACGGAATTGTCAGCGAAATTTACGAGTGGAACGACCAAAATCTGCTTCCGAAGAGACTTTCTAGAAAATTTCTTGTTGCAATTATTCAATTTTCGGGATTATTCAAAAAGAAACGTTTATTAAAGAATTTTCATGAATCAACTTACTCATTCCTCGCTTCGACAGTTCACTGGAAATGAAATTTTGTTAAAAATCGTCGAGATATTTTGTTGAACGCGTTAAACTAAATATTTTTTGTATTTCTCTGTATTTTCAAGAAAAAGTTGTGCACAAGATTCCATAGTAAAGGTATGCGAGAGTAAAATTAATAATCAAGAGCACAGATCAATGCGGCGCCTCTTTTGATCCAATGGGCTTGAGGTTTGTCGCTGGGAATGTCCATGTTTAGAACAAAATTGGTGGAATGTCCAGTTGTGCTGAGAGTTCCGGCACGTTTTATTGTTTTGTAAACAGGACAATCGTAAATTCCACTTTTGGCAGTGTTGTGATCGACTTCCGGTAGCAAATGGATCGGTGGCATTTCTGAGGAGCAGCAAAGGAAAGATAGAAAAAATTAAGAAAATGAGCATCATAATTTCATGTACGTGGATGTTATCGATTAATTACTGGGGTCACGTTATTATTTAATTAATTAATTTATTTGTATTGTTTATTTAATTAATTAATTAATTAATTAATTAAATTGGTCTATCGGGCTTATTTTATTATTGCTGATTATACCGGTATATAGTTCTTTAGGATACGACTCAGCAAGGGCATTTCCACCCCATCGACATCCCTCGAGATAAAGTCCATAAATGGTGCAACCGTCCTTTGCCCTTGATCTTGGTTTCTCACGAAGAACCTTAATTTCATTGGGAAATGATTGATCAAAAGTATTTTTTTTTTTTTTTCGACCATGGGGAAAAATGAATTTAACAGAAAATAATGAAAAGTAATTCAACAGCAATTTAGTAAAATAGAAAGATGATATCGAAGTTTGCATCGTTGCAATGCAACGAAAAATACGATTTTTTATTCATTATTTTAATAATTTATTGACTCGTTGCAATATTTCTAGTAAATTTACTTTTCGAATGGCGAAAAAGACTTTCTCGTCATTGTCGACAAACACTGTATGAAAATTTGGTACGATGCTAGAAAAAATAATGAGTTTTCGTTGCATTTCATCGATGCAAACTTCAACATCATAAGAATCGGAAAGCAAGAAAGCAAGAAAGAAAAAAAAGAAAATTCGAAAATCTCCATCTCAACAGAGAATCGAAAATCGTTATTTTTCAAATACTCATTGAATTTTCCATCGCTCAGAATTGATGATATTGAAGTTTGCATCGTTGCAATGCAACGAAAAATCTATTTTTTATTCATTATTTTGATAATTTATTGACTCGTTGCAATATTTCTAGTAAATTTACTTTTCGAATGGCGAAAAAGACTTTCTCGTTATTGTCGACAAACACTGTATGAAAATTTGGTACGCTGCTAGAAAAAATAATGACTTTTCGTTGCATTTCTCGATGCAAACTTCAACATCATTATAGAAAGATCGTTTCAGACGGTTTCGTATACCGAATGGTCAGACTCACGTGGAAACTGAAATCTATCGTATCTATAGACACGACGTGCTGTCTTGCAAAATTCTGCAACGTGCCAGTGAGAAACGCTTGTGGAAAATAAAATCCCGATATCCAGAACGCAGACGGAATTCCTTCGTTCTGCCACTGGTTTATGAAACTTATCCTCTCGTTCAAATCCGTCACCCAGGCTCCTACATCGATTGAGTTGTAGTGGGAATTAGATTTATTGGAATTTATTTTAAAAAACTATTTAGTCGAACGTATTGAACAAAATATCGACGATTTTGATGATCGATTTGATGATGAAAATTTGACTGTAATTCAACCAATAAATTTTTCAGTCAAAATATGAATATTTCTGTGTCCAATTATAGATTTTAGGAGGGAGCATGCGGTTTATCGATCGATTCAGGGACACTGGAAATGAAATTTTGTTAAAAATCGTCGATATTTTGTTGAATACGGTAAACTAAATATTTTTTAAATAATTTCAAATTTTTTGTCATTTTGGCAGCATATTTAGTATCTGACAGAATTGTCAGCGAAATTTACGAGTGGAACGACCAAAATTTCCTTCCGAACAGACTTTCTAAAATATTTTTTGCTGCAATGACACTATTTTTGGGATTATTCAAAAAATCGTTTAGTCGAACGTATCGACCAAAATATCCATCTTTTTCAACAAAATTTTATTTTCAGTCGAGATGAGAAATTAGTTGATTTTTGAGTCGCGTGAGACAGTGACTAACCGAGAGGTTTCAAGGAGGCATAAGCTTTGTCCTGCCAGACTTTTGGGACTCTGTTGTTGAAAAGACTGGTAGCCATAGTTTCCAAATGATCGGACATGACGACCAGGCCCTTGAGGGCTTTCAGTAAATCGTTTAGAGTCTCAACTATTTCGCTCAATAAAGCGTTGTACCGTTTTGCTTCTTGGTGCAAAACCGTGTTGAGTGATTCCTCGTAAAGGACCGGATACCTGTCAAATTGTTGGTAAAAATAAAGACAACCGATGATATCGTCACAACGAATCCCTGCGGGGACTACGGTCGGCGAGAAACATTTATTAATAATCGTGAGTTGAAAAATCCGACGAAGACTCTCGAGATACGAAACTCACTGTTTTTTAAGGTTCCTCAGATCAAAAGGCTCTGGTATGTTTTTGAGGATATCTCTGGCGAGCTGATTGGTGACCTGATCAACACTAACCGAAGCACCACCGACCTCTCTCGGTTGTAGAGCGAGCAGGGTCTCCAAACAAGCATAAGTTTCAGCTTGGGCACAGCTAATGTCAGCATTTGCGTGAAGTCCGAACAAATTGGGATGATCGTTCAACGGTAACGATTTCATATAAGCTATGTAATCTTGAAACGTCGAAGTTTCCGGTAACTGCGGGACGAGGATGGAACATTGTAATTTGGGTTTTTGAGAATTAACCCTAGAACGGTAACCTGGGGTCAAAAACGACCCCAGGCGACTTTAAATCCATTTTTTCCCTTCGATTTCCCGTTTTTTATCATTTTGCCGCATTTTTCACTGATTCTTTGACTCTGAGCAAAGTTGCTCTAGGCTCACGTGATTCTGCATCAAAAAACGAAAAGAATGAGCCCAGGTTGAACCCTTTTTGTTAAATTCGTCCGAAGATATGAATTTTCCAAAATTGGGGTCATTTACGACCCCGGGTTATCGGAACAGGTCAGAAAAAATAAGGTTGCCGTTCTAGGGTTGAATAAAAATTAAAATTGGTGTTTTTTTGGGGGGGGGATTCCTTACCTGATGATAAAAACCTTCGGGATCGAATGCGTACGAGGCGTTGGTTACTTCGGGTTTGTAAAAATCTCGAAGAATCGTCAGAACAGTGCGACGATCCCAGTCGTCGGTAATTCGCCCACCGTAATTTATGTGTCCAGCCGTATAAATGAGTACCTTAATATTTGTATTTAAGGTAATACTGTCGTTTTAAAAATAATCGTTCAAAATTCGACAATATTTGGCTATGATGAGAAAAAGATTCAGTCGAATTTTTAAGAGGCCATACAGAGAAGGAGGAAAAAGATATTCCCTCCAGCCTCTTGACTGGATTCTTCTCCAATCATAATCACAATCAAAAGCCACAGCACTATTTCAAATTATACGAAAGAGCAAGTTAATTCAATTCGCGAATTGAGCTCAATCGATTTTTCTACTCGGTCCCGAGCCTTTCATTGAAAATAAAATTTTGTTGAAAAAGATGGATATTTTGTTCGATACATTGGACTAAACCTTTTTTTCAATAACCCAAAAAATTGTGTCACTGCAGCAAGAAATATTTTAGAAAGTCTCTCCCGAAGCAAATTTTAGTCGTTCCACTCGTAAATTCCGCTGACAATTCCGTTGGAAACAAAATTAACTGACAAAACGACGAAAATCTTGAAATTATCAAAAAATATTTAGTTTACCGTGTTCAACAAAATATCTCGACGATTTTAAACAAAATTTCATTTCCAGTGTTGTTATTTGCAAAATTAACTGACCGAAGGGTGGCGCTGCGCGCGGCGTAAAAGTGAAAAGGTTTGCTGTATAGTAATCATCAGTAATGGAATGTTTTCTTGATCCAAGAAAGCTTAGGGTTGAGGGTGTACGAGTTATTAGGGTAAAAACCGTGTGCTGCAGTAAAAAGAAAGTTTGAGGCTTATGACACAAGATGGAAGCGCCACTTTAGGTTTATCTATCATCGTGTTATCACGTAATTGGGATTCGAATGTGAGGAAGAAATGAAAGGGAATAGGAAAGCGAAAGAAATGCGTAACAGAGAAGCCTCCTCAGCGGTGAGGAGTGACTCGAAGAGCCATACTCGAGCGTTTGATAAATTGTGTCAATTTTATTGGGTCATAACAATCGTGGACCAAGTCAAAATGTGTCTCGAGTCTAAGTGCTCCGTTTGCTGTCTCTCGATTGATTGGTACATTTGTTTTGCTGTCGCGTTTCTTTATCGAGCCAAATGAATTGGATCGAATTGTACGATTTTCTGAAATTCGTTTCTCTGTCTAAATTCTTACGAAGCAACGCGGAAAGAAAATTGGAAAAAATACCTTGAACGGTATCGTTGCGTATTCCGAAAGGAACATTTGAAGTTGAGAGATGCATATGGTCAAATCACCTTCGGTAAAGTCGTATGGTATATTGAAACCCAACGGACCAAATTTTCTTCTCTCGAGCAGCGCAGCGTGGAACATGCACAGCGAAAATAATAAAAACTTGAATGTTCCTACTTTGGGGTTCTCGGATTGGAGGAACTCTTGCATCTCGACGACTTGAGTGAAATAAGCTCGTAGCATGTTGGCCTAAGTTCCGTAAAAATTTGATTTTTTTATTTGCATTATTTTAGGTTCAATTCATTATTTTATTTTATTTTTCGAATGCAGAGTCAAAAATGAAACGTTGGAAAAGATGGATATTTTGTTCGATACGTTCAACTAAACGTTTTTTTTAATAATCCCAAAAATTCGCAGCAAGAAATATTCTATAAAATCTCTTCGGAAGCAAATTTTTGTCGTTCCAATCATAAATTTTGCTGACAATTCCGTTAGAAACCAAAGAAACTGCCAAAATACCGAAAATTTTGAAATTATTAAAAAATATTTAGTTCAACGCTTTCAACAAAATATCTCGACGATTTTTAACAAAATTCCATTTCCAGTGAATTGTCGAAGCGAGGAATGACAAAGTTGATTCATGAAAATTCTTTAATAAACGTTTTTTTTTCAATAATCCCAAAAATTGTGTCATTGCAGCAAAAAGTATTTTAGAAATTCTCTTTGGAAGCAAATTTTTGTCGTTCCAGTCGTAAATTTCGCTGACAATTCGATTATAAAGCAAATATACTGCCAAAACAACGAAAATTTTGAAATTATCAAAAAATATTTAGTCGATCGTATTCAACAAAATATCCACGATTTTTAACAAAATTTTATTTTCAGTGCAGTGTTCGTCTGCGAAAATTTAAAAAAATGGAAATCAGAATGTCAGGAAAAATAATCGACGATTTGGAAAATAAAAAAAAAAGGTGAATGCGTTGAATATTTTTCGTTCCACTATTCCGCAACGAAATTCCAATATCGTGAGATCTTGATTTCGAAACAGGAGTCTGCTCGTGAGAATTATAAAAGACACAAAATTCGTCGCACTAAAAAAAATACTACGAGTCGTTGGTCTTACTTTAACGCCACGTGGTGGTTCGACCGTCATTTTGCATCCATTTTGAAGAATACTGGCGGGAAAATCAGGCGACGGTGTTGACGTAAGCCAAAGACGAAATTCTCGATGTACGGAATCAGGCGGAAGCGTTTCGACGAGAAGTTCAAGTTTTGGCATCCAGCTCGGTGCTAAGTGACAATTCTTAAAGAAAAATCAGAAGAAACCTGATATTTGTTTGTTATGGTGAAAAAATACCATTAATGGAAAGATCCGCGTATGAGTGAAAAAAAATACGATGGCTGCGTCTTGTTGTTGTTGTTATTCAATATCCAAACGGTATTGCATTCACATTGAACAAACGTCCCCCATCGATCCCACCATAACAAGACGTCATTTCTGTTACCCTAATCCACCTCCAACTTTCTATCTTATTAATAACATAACGTTATAGAATCGGAATGTGTCGAGAAACCGGAGATGACTAGTAATCAGACCCTTGTCATTATATCTTGTGAATCAAGCTTGTCGTTCATATGGATAAGGGACACGGCGTGTACCGAAAGGGTCCTGAGGTGAGTATAATGGACCGAGAAAGTGACAGATGAGAATTTACACGGTACGGGCTGCGATAAGCCATTGCGATCGAGCTTTGTGTGTTTTAAAGATTAAAGAAATAAATGGGAAAAGTTGTTTGCGGCAAAAAACGTCAAATGAAAGAACCAGTTATTTTTTTTTATATTCGAGGAAGTCAGTTTCTAAACTCGAGCTTTTCAGAGGGAATCAAGTTTCAGGGAGAATGGAGCGTATCGAAGAGAGTAAAGGAGAAGAGTGTTGGATGAGCAGAAGTGCAAATACGTATTCCAACACTGGAAAGAAAATTTTGTTGAAAAAGATGGACATTTTGTTCCATACGTTCGACTAAACGTTTTTTTTCTCATAATCCCAAAAATTGTGTCATTGCAGTAAGAAATATTTTAGAAAGTCTCTTCGGAGGCAAATTTTGGCTGTTCGACTCGTAAATTTCGCTGACAATTCCGTTAAAAACCAAAGAAACTGCCAAAATAACGAAAATTTTGAGATTATCAAAAAACATTTAGTTTTACGAATTCAACAAAATATCTCGACGATTTTTAACAAAATTTCATTTCCAGTGAATTGTCGAAGCGAATAACGACTAAGTTGATTCATGAAAATTGTTTAATAAACGTTTTTTTTTCAATAATCCCAAAAATTGCGTTATCGTAGCAAGAAATATTTTAGAAAGTCTCTTGGGAAGCAAATTTTGATCATTCCATTCGTAAATTTCACTGACAATTCCGTTAGAAACCAAAGAAACTGCCAAAATAGCGAAAATTTTGAAATTATCAAAAAATATTTAGTTTAACGCATTCAACAAAATATCTCGACGATTTTTAACAATATTTCATTTCGAGTGCGAAGCGAGGGGGGACAGTCGATAGAATTTCAAAGAAAGCTTTTTACATAAATCCCAAAAATGTCCACGATCATTTTCAGCTCGAACAAAAATGGATGTGCAATGACAATTTAATTCTGGGCGCGAAGTCTATAAATTCTATCCCATCAAAGTATCAAAAGACTAATGTGAAGTTGGAGCGACGATAAAAGAGGAGAAAAAGTAAAAGCTCAGCGATCATCCGCGAAGGGAGAAAAAAAGCAAGTGACGATGTATTCGCGAAGAAAATTTTTCAAGCGTTCACGAGAAACTTTTCGTTCCACAAGACTCATTTGTCAAGCACCCCGTGAGCCACGAATAAGTTGGACAAAAATCTCACTCCCCAAACCAGTCGCAGTGTCTATTTTTCTTTCTCTCTCTTTTTTTTTTTCTCTGACAATTTTGTGCTCCCCAGTCAGCAGAAGATTATGAAAATATTTCAATTTATTCGCACCTGGAAAAACACCCAATTGCCAGCTTCCATGGAGCTCTTCATCATCAGCTCCGCCCGTGGGCCTTGTCCCTGTCCCAATGAGATCGTGTACAATTTTTTCGCCATTTTCAGCTTCTCAGCAAATTTGTAAAGTTCCGCAGCAGGATCTGTGCCGATTGATAATACAAATACGAGCGGCGTTGTCGGGGATGATTCTTTGTAAATAGCTGCGAGATCCGTTGTTTGTGGCTCCACGAACTGTGCCCCGAGATATCGCGCCAGATAGAGTTGCATAGCGTTTGTAACTTTGTCCGGACGGAGGCATTTCAATACGATAATCCGTTGAAAATCGTTGAATCTTTTGTCAAAGGGCTCTGGGTATTGTTCTCTGTTCGCGATATTTTTACGCACATTCAATATCAAATAATTCGCTTTGCTACACACCAATGTATAATTATTAATTTCTTATTCATAGAAAGCACGATTTTTACGTTTCTGGCTGCAGAGAATCAAATATTCGTTTGAATTCACCCAGTTTGCTCGCAAATGTTTGAACGAATCCATTGAATTTTTCAAGACTTTCCAAAGCTTGCATTTCCCGCCAACATTTCGGAGAAATCCACGTTTGTGCCGGGTTCGGTAGATTCTTTATGGGAAATGAAAAATTACGTTTATTTCGGGGAGTTATACGAGAGCGAAAAACCAGTGGGCTCCATGCTATTAGCTTGCAGCATATTTTTAATGATGTTGCGTCCCGAACTGCAAATGATGGAGAAATTCTTGAAATTTGGTATGTTTTTGTATGTATGAAGTATTTAAAAGATCGTGTGAAAATATCACGACCATGAGGAAGCTCGTTGTTGTACAAATAACATTGATAAATTAAATTTGGCAAAATTTGATAAAATTAAATTTGGTCAAATTTAATTTCATGGAAACTGGTACAACTTTGCGTCATGTTTTTTTTCACCTCTCATTTTCTGAATATCTACAAAATACTGGTACGAATGCAAATGAGAGCAGGTTTGTTAATAAATATTTTTTGTATTTGTTTGAAAAATTGTTTTTAACAAAATTTTAATTTTGTTAAAAACGAGCTCCCTAATTATTGGGAAATTTTTATCCTACCTCTTAAATACTTCGTACGAAAACGTCCTCAATTTTCAGAATTTTATCATCATTTTTTATTTCCCTCGAGGTGGTTGAAGCAACGATGATAAATTTTTTTTAATTTCGTAAAGTTTTACACGAAATATGAGGTCGTGTGCAAATTTCACGATTGAAAAGCTATTTGTTGAACAATTATCATTAACCCTAGAACGGTATTTTATTTTTCTGACCTATTCCGATAACCTGGGGTCATAAATGACCCCAATTTTGAAAAATTCATATCTTCGGTAAAATTTATCAAAAAGGCTTCAACCTGGGCTCATTCTTTTCGTTTTTTAATGCAGAATCGCGTGAGCCTGGAGCAACTTTGCTTAGAGTCAAAGAATCAGTGAAAAATGCGGAAAAAGGATAAAAAAACGGGAAAACGAGGGAAAATAGGCGCGGGATTTAGAGTCGCCTGGGGTCGTTTTTGACCCCAGGTTAGCGTTCTAGGGTTAACAAGTTTCATCGGTACTCAACATCCTTAAAAATTCGTTAAATGAATATTGCAATCTTTCGGTTGTTTGGACGAAGCTCTCAGGTTGAACGCCTTTTTCATTGGACCAAAGTATATCCGAGGAGCTTTTTTGTTAGTCGCTTTTTTCATTGCTGCGATAAATATAGATAAAGCGAGAGAAACGTCGAGGGATGAGGCTGCCCGTACAGTTAGGTTACACGTGTTTCAACGACCCAGCAAGTTCAATCCTCGAAGGGCAATCTCATAAATATGTTGAGCCTTGAAGCATGGAATGATGGTTTCGTTGGTTTCACCTCGAAATAAGTGATTTACCTGGGTGGGAATAGAGCCCGAGAGTAAGAATCGCCATTCGGATGAATCTATAAGACCCGCATCGATTCGTATCCGGGCACAAAGGAGAAAAGCAAAGTGTAACTTGTGTCTCTCGAAAAGACTCCGGCATACGTTCGAAAAGAGGGAGAAGGTAAAATGCTCGTTTACTCTTTGCACTCGCTTCGTTATGTCAGCTGTTGATCATATTGGAATAAAAGGAAATTATTTTTTCTTTCACGCATCATACACTAAAAACCAAATTTTGTTCGATACGTTGGACTGAACGTTTTTTTTTTTTTAATAATCCCGAAAATCGTGTCATTGCAGCAAGACATATTTTAGAAAGTCTCTTCGGAAGCAAATTTTGGTCGTTCCATTCGTAATTTTCGCTGACAATTCCGTTAGAAACCAAAGAAACTGCCAAAATACCGAAAATTTTGAAATTAACAAAAAATATTTAGTTTAACGCATTCAACAATATATCTCGACGATTTTTAACAAAATTTCATTTCCAGTGAATTGTCGAAGCGAGGAATGACTAAATTGATTCATGAAAATTGTTTAATAAACGTTTTTTCCAATAATTCCAAAAATGTTGTCATTGCGGCAAAAAATATTTTATAAAATCTCTTCGGAAGCAAATTTTGGTCGTTCCACTCGTAAATTTCGCTGACAATTCCGTTGTAAACCAAAGAAACTGCCAAAATAACGAAAATTTTTAAATTATCAAAAAATATTTAGTTTACCGTGTCCAACAAAATATCGACGATTTTTAACAAAATTTCATTTTCAGTGTAGATTGTCAAAGTGTCTGATGTGAAAACTCACGAGTCTTCTCCGAACCGATAATGCTTGAAACGAAAATGTTGATGAACCATTCAAGAGAATATTGATACATCGTCTCGATAATTTGCAAGTCAGAGAGGCAAAAAAATAATATCTGCGCTCTGTTGGCGACGGGGATGTACAAGGATCGTGTAACATCGATATCCGCTTGAGTTGTTTCTGCCGATGAAACTTTCACCTTGAAAATGCAATGTTCTTCGTAATTAACGGTACTAGGAAAATGCAATAACCCGATCGTTTGCAATCGAGTTTCGCGTCTGAAAGTTTGAAATTTTGAGTGGAGTATATAAAACGTGATGAAGTTGTATTCAGTATATTTCTATTTTCTTTCTCGGAATACTCAGAGATTCCGAGAAGCATTTTCATTCATTTTACGAAGTTTCGTAATATACACATTATACGTAATTGAATAATGTTTGGTATTTAATTAGAATGCACGTTCTACCTTTATTTCCTCGCTCTTAACTTTTGAAGCTTCAAGCGTAAGCATCAGATCAATATCATCAACCGCCGACCCTTCGGACGATGATAATTTCTGCAATATTCGATCCTCGATATCTTTCAGATCTTTTTTCATTTCGGCATTCGATATTATTAGGGCACTTCGAGTCTCCTCGAGGTCCGACCGTTCTTGCAAAACAACCAGAGATAGCATCTGATCGAGGAGTCCACTGGAAATAATGAATAATGTGTCATTTCTACATTGGAAATGAAATTTCGTTAAAAATCGTCGATATTTTGTTGAATACGATGAACTAAATATTTTTTGATAATTCCAAAATTTTCGTCATTTTGGCAGTTTCTTTGGTTTCTAACGGAATTGTCAGCGAAATTTACGAATGGATCGACAAAAATTTGCTTCCGAAGAGACTTTCTAAAATATTTTTTGCTGCGATGACACAATTTTTGGGATTTTTCAAAAAAACCGTTTGGTCGAACGTATCGAACGTAAAATGATTTTTTTCTCAACGTTTCGATTTAAACGACATTCGTAGAAAGTTAGATCACGAATAAGGCTCCGCGGAAGTTGCTTACCTTGCTGTGAGGGTGAAGTTGACGAGCAAAACTTTGACAGTAACCTCAGGATTGTAGTGAGGATTCGAGAGTTTCGTCGTGATAAAAAGTCGGAAATCTTCATTATAAGGAGTTACGTTTTCACCAATTTTGACGCTCAGT
Organism: Hyposoter didymator; assembly: GCA_037952995.1. NCBI lineage: Eukaryota > Metazoa > Arthropoda > Insecta > Hymenoptera > Ichneumonidae > Hyposoter > Hyposoter didymator. Next base: position 9,336,183 of record JBAJMU010000002.1, read on the forward strand.
TGACCAGCATGCTTGAAAAGAGATCGCAAAAGCACTCCGTCCAGGGACGGTTCGAGATCGAGACCGATGTTTTCGATCAAACAGGGCTTTCCGAATCTCACGCAGTTCTCAACTACGCGCAATATATCTTTGTCGCTTATTTTTGCGATCGATAATCCGCTAGTTTTCCCCTGTAGAAAAAACGTGTCAAAAGTTTTTTACGCGCTCGCTAGGCTGTGAAAAGAAGTTATTAGTTGGATCTCGATGTTGCGAGATTTCGTAATTACGAGTGTTGCTCTTAGGACTGGTGGGTATATGGATCAGTAGGCAAGAGCTAAAGTCAACATTTATCATGAAACTCGGATGATTCGTTTGATCGGGTAGTTGAAGTTTGAGTTCGCTTTGATCATATATTCACACGAGGGCTGAAACGTTCCATTCCGCAATCAGGTATACACGGTGTCGAGAAATTTCGCGGTGAAAAACCGAAATTTTGGACAACTCATCGGTGCCCTTGATTGCGAAAACGAGCTTCCACGCTGGAAAGAAAATTTTGTTGAAAAAGATGGATATTTTGTTCGATACGTTCGACCAAACGTTTTTTCTAATAAATCCAAAAAATTGTGTCATTGCAGCAAAAGATATTTTAGGAAATCTCTTTGGAAGCAAATTTTAGTCGTTCCATTCGTAAATTTCGCTGACAATTCCGTTAGAAACCAAATGCACTGCCGAAATAACGAAAGTTTTGAAAGTATCAATAAATATTTAGTTTAACGCATTCGACAAAATTTCTTGACGATTTTTTGCAAAATTTCATTTCCAGTGAATTGTCGAAGCAAGGAATGACTAAGTTTATTCATGAAAATTGTTTAATAAACGTTTTTTCGAATAATTCCAAAAATGTTGTCATTGCAGCAAAAAATATTTTATAAAATCTCTTCGGAAGCAAATTTTGGTCGTTCCGCTCTTAAATTTCGCTGACAATTCCGTTAGAAACCAAATATACTGCCAAAATAACGAAAAATTTGAAATTATCAATAAATATTTAGTTTACCGCATTCAACAAAATATCTCGACGATTTTTAACAAAATTTCATTTCCAGTGAATTTTCGAAGCGAAGAATGGCTAAGTTGATTCATGAAAATTGTTTAATAAACGTTTTTTTTTAATAATCCAAAAAATTGTGTCATTGCAGCAAGAAATATTTTGGAAAATCTCTTTGGAAGCAAATTTTTGTCATTCTATTCGTAAATTTCGTTGACAATTCCGTTGGAAACCAAATATACTGCCCGAATAACGAAAATTTTGGAATTATCAAAAAATATTTAGTTCACCGTATCCAACAAAATATCGACGATTTTTAACAAAATCCTATTTCCTGTGCAGCGTTTTAATCCCAAAGTAATTCGAGGATTTCAATGATTCTACTTTGAAGTTCGAACCAGTGAACTTCGTAACGAACTACTGTGAAGAATTTTTTTAACATTCGTTGGCTACACGAACAAAGGGATTGGATTTGTAAAAACTTTGGGTTTCATGTGACATGTCTCTTTGCCTGAGTACGTGGAAAATCGTTTTATGGCTCCCCATAAAATGGGGAGAAACTTGTCAAGCGAAAACATGTTATGAAAATGAAATGGGAATGATATGCAGGATGTGTGTTGTCGTGTGCATTAAATGTGCGCGAAAAGTCACGAATTTTCAGTACCGCGACTTTATATTGGGGCAGAGCTTTGTCTGGATTTGTTTTTTATGTTAACGCGCCCAAATAAAATGCACGTACCATATTTTTAATCCACTTATTGGCCTGTCCCTGAGGATCGATAAATAAAGGCCACCTGGCAGAATTTTTGACAAGCACAGCATTTTCCACGGAGAGAGAGTCACGAGGTAAGCCATCAATTTGCCACTTTCGGATCTCAACAGGATCACCCAGTACAGAGACAGGATTACAACCGAGTGTATGTGGCACTCCGGTACCGAGGATCACGTGCCACGAGGTCAAAAGGCTCTGGCGATACGTGTCAGTGAAGGGAGTCAGATAGGCTACCGCCCCTTGAAAATAAAGCGAACATATTTCGTATGAATATGAAATCGGATGCGATGAAAAACAAAATCGTCGTTCCAACACCAACTTTTAAGTTAATTACAGGGATATTCCATTTCTGCAGAGACTGAGAAAAAATTTTTGTTGGAAAAGATCGATATTTTGTTCGATACCTTCGACTAAACGTTTTTTTTTTAATAATCCAAAAAATAGTGTCATTGCAGCAAGAAATATTTTAGAAAGTCTCGACGATTCGTTAAAAATCGTCGAGATATTTTGTTGAATGCGTTAAACTAAATATTTTCTGATAATTTCAAAATTTCCGTTATTTTGGCAGTATATTTGGTTCCTCACGGAATTGTCAGCGAAATTTACGGAAGGAACGACAAAAATTTGCTTCCGAAGAGACTTTCTAAAATATTTTTTGCTGCAATGACACTATTTTTTGGATTATTAAAAAAAAAAAAACGTTTATTAAAGAATTTTCATGAATCAACTTAGTCATTCCTCGCTTCGACAATTCACTGGAAATGGAATTTTGTTAAAAATCGTCGAGATATTTTGTTGAATGCGTTAAACTAAATATTTTTGATAATTACAAAATTTTCGATATTTTGGCAGTATATTTGGTTTCTAATGGAATTGTCAGCGAAATTTACGAATGGAACGACAAAAATTTGCTTCCAAAGAGACTAAAATATTTTCAGCTGCAATGACACAATTTTTTGGATTATTCAAAAAAACGTTTGGTCGAACGTATCGAACAAAATTTTCATCTTTTTCAACATAATTTTGTTTCCAGTGCAGTCTCACTTGTCAGCAAAAAATTGAATGGAAAGCTAGTGACAAGGGGACGGAGCCATGGAAAGAGTTTATGAATTTGAATGGAAAAATAAGAGAGACCAAAAGAGTTGGGGAAATGAAAAAAAAATGGGAAAATAATCGAAGGAATAAAAATAGGGAAATCGCTTAATTTGAAGAACTTGAGCCGGTAGAAAATACTTCCTGCGGTATATGACGGAACGATTGGAAACACATTGGCAAAAACCTGCCCTTACGAAACCGTGATCGAGGAAGTGATCCAGAAAATGCGAAAGTAATTGTTTTGACATTTTGTGAAAAGTTTTGGCCGGATGGAAAAAAGTTGAAATTTTTATTTGATCTTACCAGAAGAAATGAGTATATCGCCGATGACATTTTTCAGCGAGACTTTCATTTCGTTGACCGCAATCGTCCATCTTTTTTGTTCCTCTGCCAGACCCGCTACGAGCCTCACAGCTCTTCCCATTCTTTCTTCGCAAACTTGTTTCTGTTTCTCAAGTTCGACTCTGTTGCTCTCTCCAGCGCGAAGGAGCGATTCCAGTCTTTCTATACCTTCCTCAACTTCTCTCAAACGTTCCATAGCAATTGCCAAAGTTTTTTCTGTTTCCTCGAGAGCTTTTCCTGCTTCTTTGAGTGCAATCATTTTCGGCTCGACTTTCAGATTCACGAAATAATAATTGTACATCGCGTGAACCCACAAACAGAGCGAGTGACAAGCTCTTGAGACTTGTATCACCTTCCAAAGGAAATGAAATAAATTCCATAAGGTTTAGAGATTACACTGAAAAGGAAATTTTGTTGAAAAAGATGGAAATTTTCTTCGATACGTTCGACCCAACGTTTTTTTCAATAATCCAAAAAATTGTGTCATTGCAGCTGAAAATATTTTAGAAAGTCTCTTTGGAAGCAAATTTGAAGTCGTTCCACTCCTAAATTTCGCTGACGATTCCGTCAGGAACCAAATATACTGCCAAAATAACGAAAATTTTAAAATTATCGAAAAATATTTAGTTTAATGCATTCAACAAAATATCTCGACGGTTTTTAACAAAATTCCATTTCCAGTGAATTGTCGAAGCGAGGAATGACTAAGTTGATTCATGAAAATTCTTTAATGAACGTTTTTTTTAATAATCTCAAAAATTGTGTCATTGCAGCAAAAAATATTTTAGAAAGTCTCTTTGAAAGCAAATTTAAAGTCGTTCCACTCGTAAATTTCGCTGACAATTCCGTTAGGAACCAAATATACTGCCAAAATAACGAAAATTTCGAAATTATCGAAAAATATTTAGTTTAATGCATTCAACAAAATATCTCGACGATTTTTAACAAAATTCCATTTCCAGTGAATTGTCGAAGCGAGGAATGACTAAGTTGATTCATGAAAATTGTTTAGTAAACTTTTTTTTTTAATAATCCCAAAAATTGTGTCATTGCAGCAAAAAATATTTTAGAAAGTCTCTCTGGAAGCGAATTTAAAGTCGTTCCATTCGTAAATTTCGCTTTCAATTCCGTTAGGAACCAAATATACTGCCAAAATAACGAAAATTTCGAAATTATCGAAGAATATTTAGTTTACGGTATTCAACAAAAATACCGACGATTTTTTTTTTATGACTTTTTTCTATTAATTAATGTGTTGATTGTGTGTTGTTTTTTGCGTTCTCACTTTTGTTGGATGAAAAGCCGGATCTTCGACGTAGATTTTCAGTTTATTAATCATTTCTTCAGTTATTGTTTTTTTGTCAAAGTTTTCAAGTTCGTTCAAGAAATGCGAGGGATCAGCGAGCATTTGAGTTCCCGGTGTCCAGTAGTCGAGAACTTTCTCACCGGGGGCTTTACCCGCGACCTACGAATAACAATTTTATGTTAAAATCATCGATTTTGGCTTTGTCGCCGATTCGAAGGGGAAAAACCCATTTTTGTCAGCCACGAATATGTTGCCGAGGAGAATTTGAACGAGAAAGATGCAGTTGCTCAAACGTAAACAACGATTCTGAGGAAAACGATATTTCAATATCGATTTTCATTTTCATTCAAACGATAGCAATGCGTGTCGTTTTTGCAGTTAAATGTTTTATTTACTTTCAAGGGTTTGACATCCTTCACGATGCACATTGCTTCGATGACCAAAGTGACACCAACGGGTGGTCTTTTCATGGCTTTCACTTCTGTCAAATCATTTTTGTTCAATGATTTCAAACTCGCTTCTGCAGCATCCAGCATCGGTTTTGCTTCACCTGTGTGCATATAAAAATCCTCAAATTCCATAAATATTAAGATGAATCTGCAGGGTCGCAGTTTTTCTGATTCCACGTATTATAACTTGATAATATTCTCTCGATTGTTGGCATTCAGGAAATCATGCATTTTCCATAATTAAATTTGCGTTATTTATTGAGTTGTTTTTTTTTTCTAAATATATCTGAAGATGGAGAGAATTTTATATAAAAAATTAATATGCTACCATGGTTTCCTGGTACCATATCGTCGCTCAGAGAAATTTTATCAAATACATAGTCATTTTTCATCTGAAATTGGGCAAAAAATGTTAAAATTTGACAAAAAATGCACTGGAAATGAAATTTTGATAAAAATCATTCATATTTTGTTGAATATTTAGTTTCTGACAGAATTGTCAACGAATTTTACGAGTGGAACGACTAAAAATTGCTTCCGAAGAGATTTTCTAAAATATTTCTTGCTGCAATGACACTATTTTTGGGATTATTTAAAAAAAAACGTTTACTAAACAATTTTCATGAATCAACTTAGTCATTCCTCGCTTCGACAATTCACTGGAAATGATATTTTGTTAAAAATCGTCAAGATATTTTGTCGAATGCGTTAAACTAAACATTTTTTGATAATTTCAAAATTTTCGTTATTTTGCAGTATATTTGGTTTCTAATGGAATTGTCAGCGAAATTTACGAATGGAACGACAAAAATTTGCTTCCAAAGAGACTTTCTAAAATATTTCTTGCTGCAATGACACTTTTTTTGGGGATTATTAAAAAAATCGTTTAGTCGAACGTATCGAACAAAATATCGAACTTTTTCACCAAAATTTTTTTTCCAGTGTGTCAGAATCCCAAATTGAAAAATTACTGTTTTCGCTAAAATTTGTCAGAGGGACGAAATGGTACCAGGGAACTATTGGTAGCATAGTAATTTTTGATATAAAATTCTCTCCCTGTACAAAGAATGCTGCACAAGGTCAAAAGAAAATTCCTTACGACTAAAACAATAAAGTCAATGACGTACTTAAATCGGCTTCGGCCTCGTCCTTAATGGCTTGATTTTCACGCTTGAGCTTCGCAGCTTCGTTTTCCTGAAGGACGGCTTGTGCCTTTGTTTTCTCAGCTTCGATCTGCGTCGAAGATACGAATAGATATATATTTATATATTTTCCCCTTTTATTACAGATGCGAATAAACAATTGGGCTTTCGGTGTAAGGAGCAGAAAATAGAAGATTACGCGGTAACTTACAGTGTCTTTTCTGATACGATCTATCATTTGCGCAGTGGCAATAGCCGCTTTCTCCAAATCCGGCTTCATGTTTTTTAAAACGATCTGCATATCTTTTACCTCCAATTCTGTTTCAACGAGTTTATTCAATCCTGCGAAACGAATAGTCAGTGGAGAACGCAGTAAAAAAAAAAAACTTGTAATTTTTATAGGGATTTCTGGAAAAAATAAAAAATAACGGTGCTTTCTAACAAACGTGATGAGAACTGTTAGCACGGAAAAATTTGTCGTGCTGCATCAAAAAAATTGGTTGTCACATTTTTTATTTCGTGCTGGGAAATAAATTTTTTCCTGACCACGATAGTAATTTTTTTTTTTTTATCAAAATCCATGATATTTGTCACCATGATCAAGTAACAGCACGGCTATTTTAAGGGGGTGGATCGTGACGATTCAATGTTGCGATCCTAAAAACCATGTTAGGCCATGTTAACAACATAAAAAAATTCAAAAATATAAGCGTTTAATAAAATTTGGTAAATATATTCTTTATTCATGTATATATATGACAATACAATTTTTTTGAAAGATTTTCCCACCACGTAGTACTCGAGATGGAAATAAGATGGAAATTTTGTTCGATACGTTCGCCCAAACGTTTTTCAGAATAATTCGAAAAATTGTGTCATTGCAGCAAAAAATAATTTAGAAAGTCTCTTCGGAATCAAATTTTGGTCGTTCCATTCGTAAATTTCGCTGACAATTCCGTTAGAAACCAAATATACTGCCAAAATATCGAAAATTTTGAAATGATCAAAAAATATTTAGTTCACCGTATTCAACAAAATATTGACGATTTTTAACTAAATTTAAATTCCAGTCTAAAGTTCACATGTATAAGCATAGAGTTTACAAAAAAAGTAGAAAAAATTTGTTGCTCGCTATACTTGATGCCAAAGAATGTTATCACCAAATTTTATATAAAATTCTCATTATTTTGAATTCGTGATCCAGCCTCCTTAAGGTGATGGAGCAGTCAGCTCGAATTTTCGAAATGAAAATTCTTCGTTGTCGTTTGACAAATAAGAAAAAGGCGCTGTCAGCGGACGCGGGACGATGGCAAAAATTTGCTGACAGGGTTTTTTTTCAAATTGATGACACCGCGTATCGAAAATCTTTCATTTCGAAAATTGCAGCCAGCGATCTCTCTCGCACTCACGTGGCAAGAAAGCGACTGCTCATTTACCTCAATAATGAGGAAAATCAACGTTTTGGTAATTACCTATCGAGTCTCTGAAAATTAATTGCATTCGCACTAAGTTGTCAACAAGTCAGAGAGCGTATGCAAACGGAGATGTTATTGAGTTCGATTCTGCCATGCGAGTGAAATATCTTCATCCTTGTGATGATGTATTTCGATGTTTGCGTCCTAGCTCAGGAATTTTCGACGCATACTGTTTACTCAATTAAATGCCAGTCAAGCGAAAGTCTTATGAAATGTATTTGACGAGGCTCATTATACGCTCCGCAAGATTTTGAGAATCCTTGTTAATTAGTTGGGCTAGTGAACGCAACGACCAAACGTTTTGCCCGGGCTGAGAGTCGTAATGACAAAGCGTATATAGTCAACGAAAGGTAGAGCAAAGAGGAAGAGCGAGAGAGAGAGAGAGAGAGTGAGTGAGTGAGGAAGGGAGAAAGAGAAAAAAGAATCGATATTCGATGGACCAATTAGTAATTAGTGAAAAATAACCCCGGACTCGAATCCGCCTAAACGCGTCTTTAAGAAAAATCAGTCTCCCGAACGATCTTAATTGAAAGTCCGTACAACGCGTAAGACGCGGGTTTTTCTTTTGGATTCTGCACTGGAGATAAAATTTTGTTAAAAATCGTTGATATTTTGTTGAATACGGTAAACTAAATATTTTTTAAATAATTTCAAATTTTTTTTTATTTTGGCAGAATATTCAGTTCCTGACAGAATTGTCAGCGAAATTTGCGAGTGGAATGACTAAATTTTGCTTCTGAAGAGACTTTCTGAAATATTTCTTGCTACAATGACACAATTTTTGGGATTACTCAAAAAAAACGTTTATCAAACAATTTTCATGAATCAACTTAGTCATTCCTTGCTTCGACAATTCACTGGAAAGGAAATTTTGTTAAAAATCGTCGAAATATTTTGTTGAATGCGTTAAACTAAATATTTTTTTATAATTCCAAAATTTTCGGTATTTTGGCAGTTTCTTCGGTTTCTAACGGAATTGTCAGCGAAATTTACGAGTGGAACGACCAAAATTTGCTTCCATACAGATTTTCTAAAATATTTTTTGCTGCAATGACACTATTTTTTTGATAATTTAAAAAAACGTTTGGTCGAACGTATCGAACAAAATATCCATCTTTTTCAACAAAATTTTGTTTTCAGTGTAAAATCGATATTAAATTCATGAAATTACCAATACCAATATTTTTTTTCTGGTTTTCTGTAGCCTCTTGAAAATTTGACTGGATATTTTTCATTTGATCTTTTATTTATTAAGGTAGCACAGTCGTTTTTATAATTACAGTTAAGAATGTAATGAAATTTGTTTCATTGAATTCTGAACTGTAATTCTAAAACCGACTGTGCTACCTTAAAAAAAAAAAGATGACATGTGCGTTATGCAGTCGTGAGCAAAGACGTTTGCCGGATTGAAAATTCATATGGAGTCGGTATTTGGTCGTGGTTGGAAGGTTTAATTCCTCGGGCAAATAAGCTGCGGGGTGAGAAATAGTTGAGAGTTTGTCAAAGAGCATCCATGCGTCGCTCNAAAAAAAACGTTTATCAAACAATTTTCATGAATCAACTTAGTCATTCCTTGCTTCGACAATTCACTGGAAACGAAATTTTGTTAAAAATCGTCGAAATATTTTGTTGAATGCGTTAAACTAAATATTTTTTTATGATTCCAAAATTTTCGGTATTTTGGCAGTTTCTTCGGTTTCTAACGGAATTGTCAGCGAAATTTACCAGTGGAACGACCAAAATTTGCTTCCATACAGATTTTCTAAAATATTTTTTGCTGCAATGACACTATTTTTTTGATAATTTAAAAAAACGTTTGGTCGAACGTATCGAACAAAATATCCATCTTTTTCAACAAAATTTTGTTTTCAGTGTAAAATCGATATTAAATTCATGAAATTACCAATACCAATATTTTTTTTCTGGTTCTCTGTAGCCTCTTGAAAATTTGACTGGATAATTTTCATTTCATCTTTTCTTTATTAAGGTAGCACAGTCGTTTTTATAATTACAGTTAAGAATTACAGTTAAGAAATTTGTTTCATTGAATTCTGAACTGTAATTCTAAAACCGACTGTGCGACCTTAAAAAAAAAAAAAACGATGACATGTGCGTCATGCAGTCGTGAGCAAAGACGTTTGCCGGATTGAAAATTCATATGGAGTCAGTATTTGGTCGTGGTTGGAAGGTTTAATTCCTCGGGCAAATAAGCTGCGGGGTGAGAAATAGTTGAGAGTTTGTAAAAGAGCATCCATGCGTCGCTCAAGAGCGTACGTGGAAGCATTATTGCGTCTACGGTTCTCCAGAGTCTCCTTGTAACATATGAAGATCCCCGTAAAGAGGCTGCGAGAAAAAGGGATCCTACTGCGCCTGGTTAATACCGAAGCAAGGACGCCATTCAGCTAGACGTTATTTAATTCGATTATGTGGTTGGGAAACGTCGCGACGAAACGAGTCTCCTCACGAGCCGTTCCTTAATACATAAGATCGTAAAAAAAAAAAAAAAAAAAACCCTCATGTCTGTACGAATAAAATCAGATAAGAATATAAATGCGTGTATATAGCTATAGGAGCGTCAGCAATGTCTGGGTGTGTTGGCCTCGATCCAATCAAACTGTTGTTATTCAATTTCTGTAAAAATTGCTAAGGTACCACGTAAGGTATCAGAGTTTCATATCACTGAAAACAAAATTTTGTTGAAAAAGATGGATATTTTGTTCGATGAGATCGACCAAACGTTTTTTTTAATAATCCCAAAAATTGTGTCATTGCAGCTAAAAATATTTTAGAAAGTCTCTTTGGAAGCAAATTTTAGTCGATCCACTCGTAAATTTCGCTGACAATTCCGTTGGAAACTAAATTTACTGCCAAAATACAGAAAATTTAGAAATTATTGAAAAATATTTAGTTCATCGTATTCAACAAAATATTTTGACGATTTTTAACAAAATTTCATTTCCACTGAATTGTCGAAGCGAGGAATGACCAAGTTGATTCATGAAAATTGTTTAATAAACGTTTTTTTTTAAATAATCCCAAAAGTTGTGTCATTGCAGCAAGAAATATCTTAGAAAATCTCTTGGGAAGCAAATTTTTGTCATTCCTTTCGTAAATTTCGTTGACAATTTCGTTAGAAACCAAATATACTGCCAGAATAACGAAAATTTTGGAATTATCAAAAAATATTTAGTTCACCGTATCTAACAAAATATCGACGATTTTTAACAAAATTTCATTTCCAGTGAATTGTCGGAGCGAGGAATGACTAAGTTGATTCATGAAAAATCTTTAATAAACGTTTTTTTTAAATAATCCCAAAAATAGTGTCATTGCAGCAAGAAATAATTCAGAAAATCTCTTCCAAAGCAAATTTTAGTCGTTCCACTCGTAAATTTCGCTGACAATTCTGTGAGAAACCAAATACACTGCCAAAATACCAAAAATTTTGAAATTATAAAAAAATATTTAGTTTACCGTATTCACCAAAATATCGACGATTTTTACCGAAATTTTATTTCTACTAAAAAGGTAAAAAAAAATTTCTCGCATACCCGTTGATAGACGAGTGATTGCCAACGATAATTCCTCCTTCTGCTTAGCCAGGAGGTTTCCATAACTCGATAACAATTCAAGGTAAGATGTCGGAGTGACGTAGTTGTGCCGATTCAGAGCCTAAAGAAGGTCGTGCGTACTCTTGATTATTGAGTTGGTTTGAAAGCGAACAAAAATGTCTGTCCGATTCACTTGATTGTCACGATTTATTTGATTGGTAAACAGTTATGATCATGGGAATTCAGACAGTTCCCAAATACATTACGCAATGAGATATAGCGGGCATTAAGGGATCCGGGCGAAATGCCTCGGGAAACACCGCACAGAAGAATAAAAGGGAAAAATTTTTGTGATTGCGAGGATCTTTCTGTCTCGCGCAACTCAAAATCCCTGGGATTTATTCAACACATCCTCGAGATAATATAATCCAAGCATAAATAACAAAATGCCGAGGCACAAACACATGTTCTTCACATAACGACCAAACGTAATATATATATATATTTTTTTTCACATAAAACTTTTTCGCGATGACGTACAAATGTTCTCGAGCTGCGATCACTTTTTCCAATGGGAGGATTCCCATTCATTTTCATGGATATTGTTGCTGTTATCATCGCGTGAGAAGCTGCGATAACAACTCAATCACCTTCACGCAATGAACAAAAAATGACATTAAATCGCGTGCTCAAACCGCCAAGTTTTGTACATTCAAGAGACTCTCTCACTGTGACTTAATTTTTGATGCCACTGCACTTTCTGTACATCCCTCTTTAAGCTGCTAGTTTTACTACCAGGTCACGATCGAGAGTTGACTCTTTAGTTAATGTTCGATATCTTTGACGTGACTCGCGGAAAAAGGTTGATGTTGCAGCTTGTAGAAATTTAAAGGGTAAGAAATTTCAACTTTTAACGATTACCACCTTCCTCATACACTGAGAAGGAAAATTTGTTGGAATAGATCGATATTTTGTTCGATACATTCGACTAAACGTTTTTTTTTAATAATCCCGAAAATTGTGTCATTGTAGCAAGAAATATTTTAGAAAGTCTCTTCTGAAGCAAATTTTAGTCGCTCCACTCGTAAATTTCACTGACAATTCTGTGAGGAATCAAATATGCTGACAAAATAAGAGAAATTTTGAAATTATCAAAAAATATTTAGTTTAACGCATTCGATAAAATATCTCGACGATTTTTGACAAAATTTCATTTCCAGTGAATTGTCGAAGCGAGGAATGACTAAGTTGGTTCATGAAAATTCTTTATTAAACGTTTTTTCGAATAATCCCAAAAATTGTGTCGTTGCAGCAAAAAATATTTTAGAAAGTCTCTTTGGAAGCAAATTTTAGTCGCCCCACTCGTAAATTTCGCTGACAATTCCGTGAGAAACCAAATATTCAGCCCAAATACCGAAAATTTTGGAATTATAAAAAAATATTTAGTTTAACGTATCCAACAAAATATGGACGATTTTCAACAAAATTTTCTTTTCAGTGTATCGTTCGTAAGGCGACTTTTCATCACTTAATGTAAAACTTTTTCGTAGCCTCTGCAATAAATTGATTATGACGATTTTTCATACAAGAAATATTTTCGAGAAAATAATTCTCGAAAACAATTGGCAGAGAAAAAAAAATTGTTCCCTTTAACGAGATTTCCGAAAAAAAAAAAATTCATACCACGGCATCAATCTCTTCATCCCATTATGTTGAACCGATGTTTGTTGATGAAAGTGTCGAACGCACGGGTAAAGGTAATGGAAAATCGTAATGAACTTACTGCAAGAAATTTTTCGCTCATTTTAACGACGCTCGTGTGCATATATTGACAAGTTGTCACGATCGATTTGAAGACGTCTCCAACTATCGTTGGGTCTTCGATTTCTGACAAAAATTGCGTCGCTACGCTCTGCAATGTTTTATGCAAATTATTACATTATCGTTATCTCCCAATTCTTAATATTGTCCTCGAGAGGATGGATCAGTCACTTACCTCGATTTTTGTAAACCAAAATGTCGACGTTTGACTTTAATGAAAAAATCCGCTGACAGGATTTTTTTAAATTGGCAAAACCGTTTCGAAAATATGAAATTTCGCAGTGCTCGCACAATGGCGAAATAGCGACTGATCCCTCACCTTAATCCGTAGCCACCACATGGGAAAACTTCATGCAGCAAAATTTCCAAATTTTTTTATATTAATTTAACAATTTTTTTCGTAAACAAATTCGTATTTTTTCCATTTTCTAATGATCGTAATAGCCCAGAATCCGCTACCCCTAAAAAGTACCCCCATAGTTTCCAATCGGTCGAAGTGTCGATGGGACAGAGAGTTTTGAAAACTCGAAGTGAAAATTTGCACCCATGTGGTGAGTACGTTGGCCCAGAGCTAGTTCAGCGTCTACGGGTTAAATCGGTTAATCTCATTCGTAGTTATAAAGAATGCAATTACTTGGAGTGCATTATCTGGCCATGGACTGAACCAATCGATTGCGCAGCAATTTACGAGAGCAGGGAATTGTCGGATCCGAGCTCGAAACTCTTCGCCAATGGGGCTGTGCATCAAAAAGAAATTGCAGCAAAAGTTCAACCACGTGGAATGTGAGAGGAATTTTTTAGAATTAAGCTCCCAATAAAAAGTTGGAAAAACGAAAGTCTGAATATTTACGATGTGAGGACCCATCGTTGGAATGCAACGAAAGGTGATTATTTTTATAGCGAAGAAGAAAAATTTCATAAAGTTTATAACGATAAGGATTTTGTCTTCTTTGTCGAATGCAACGAAAAATTGCATTTTTCGTTGCATTCCAACGATGCAAACTTCAGGATGATGAATATTTTTATAAAACTGCAGAGACTCGCGTAGCCAGATGGATAAAATGAAAAATGATATAAAAACGTAATGACCTCATGGTTATGACGGTATGCAGGTTATTTCGAACAAATTTTTGATAAGCAGCGAATAAGTTGCTACGATTAATAGCCAGTCCAGTTTCTTGAACCGGAGCTCTCATTAGTTGATATATTTTTTCGAGTTCGTCAATTTGGTAGATATTTGGCACGTCGCCGCTGTTGAGAATATTGTTCAAATCCTCAAGGAACGAATCATTTTTAATCTGGGATATGAAAATATTCAATCGAAATGAGAAAAAAGTCAATATTGTGTGAGAAAAAGGAAAAGAATGAGGCAGCAGGTAATAAAATTCATGAAATTCAATCTCTCGAGCGCGATGACAAGAGGATGAAAATTGGAATGCTTTCGAGAAAGTGTTTCTCAAACGATTTGTCATGAAACGAGTCAATCCCTGAGACTGACAAGGACCGAAGAACCAAAAGCTTCATCAAACGCGCAATGTTCTTCGGTAAATTGCACTCCGTTGTACTTGAAAAAAAAAAAATAAAAAAAAAAACATTCCAATAGAATTTTTTTTGAGGTCGTTTGTAGTTCAGAGTGAGAATAACCAGTACCTGCGTGTCAGAGAAAAGGAAAACGATTTGCTGATTTTGTAAGCCTGCTCGAAGCATAATATTCTTGACATCCTCGCGCCAGTCGTGATTGGAATAAGCTTTGCTCAGCTCAATTTGAAAGCAAAAGTATTCTTCCATGTGCGATGCAAGTTTTGTCAAGCTGCGACGTCCTGAAAACCAAAAATACTGCCAAAATAACGAAAATTTTGAAATTATCGAAAAATATTTAGTTCAACGTATTCAAAAAAATATCTCGACGATTTTTAACAAAATTTCATTTCCTGTGTGGCTATTTGAATGTGTGAAGTATTTTCGATTAATTACCAGAGCCTCCCATTCCAAGTAGAAGAGCATTGCCACGGGGTTGACGTAAAATTCTCGCGATTCGACAAACGTGACTAATGGCATCCTCGAAAAGGACTAATTTCATGGGTGACGTTGTCGAGTTGTTATAATCTTCGAGATACTCAATTAAAGTTAATTCCATCTGCAATTTGTGATAAACAATCGATGACGAGCGTTTTTCTCTGATTCATGGAGAAAATTTTAAAAATTCTATTCTTTCGAATGGTTACTGTTCATCCATATTTTCATCAGTCACATTCGGGGAGAAGGCAAAACTGTAATTACAGGTACAAAGTGTACGAACGAAACGGAGTAAAAATTTTCTCAAAAAATTCACTTTTTCCTTACCGCGATCTGTTTAATCTGTCTTCTCTTTCTCCGCATGTGTGAGAGCGTATTGATTGATCGAATAATGAAATATTAATGCAAGGGATAACGAAAAAAAAGTGAGAAAATAAACGACAAAAAAATTGATAGCTGGTCGCAAACCTTTCGAAGATCAACTATTCGTTCGTATTCCTCGTTCGTGCCACAAAAACTACCATAAAAGAGAGTCGAAGTATCAAAGTTGGTTTGGGAAACAGAATTTTCGAATTTTTCCTTCAAAATTAGTTGCAAAATTTGTTGAAACCATTCGCGATCGTCGTCGTTAACGAGACGATCGTTAAACACTCTCAAATTTTCGTGGTACCACAGATGAAGCAATTTATCTGTTGTCTGTGGAAGAGTAATTGGAAATTCGTTAAACTTTCCCATTAATTAATTCGTTAATTGAAAAATTTACACAATCTTCGTCTATAAAAAAAAAAAAAACAAAATTTCGTAATTAATAGGAAAAATGTCACGTGTTATTTGAAAATATAAATAATACGGAAACGTGTCGGAGACGTACGTCGATTTTCGTAGGATTCGCCATCAAAATACCCTGGAAAACTTTGCTCAGATCACGAAGATTGAATGTGTAATGCGACTTGTCCGGCGTGGGAAGCAAATCACGACAAATCGTCGAAAAGACTTCGAGGGTCGCTTCCACCATTTTATTCGACACGAGCTTGTCAAAGATTGGCGTGCGCAGTATCCAAGAGACGAGAATAGTTCCGAAGATATTTTTCTGTAGATTCAATGAAAATAAATAGAGTATTGCGTACAAACGCGAGTGTGTACTCAATCTTTGAGACTCGCACTGGAAATGAAATTTTGTTAAAAATTGTCGATATTTTGTTGGACACGGAAATATTTTTTGATAATTTCAAAATTTTCGTTATTCCGACAGAATATTTGGTTTCTAATAGAATTGTCAGCAAAATTCACGATTGGAACGATAAAATTTTGCTTCCGAAGAAACTTTCTACAAAATTTCTTCCTCCGATGATGCAATTTTTGGGATTATTCGAAAAAACGTTTAGTTGAACGTATCGAACAAAATATCGATTTTTTTCAACAAAATTTTGTTTTCAGTGCAACAGTTTGAAAAAATTGTTCACAATTGCCGGGGCGAGAAAAGTTTGAATATGAACACATCCCCTTCGGTAGCGAGGACAATAAATTCCATTTCGCATTGAGGATTGAAGCTGCACGAGCTGGATACGTAATTTTTCTGCAGGAGTAGAAAAAAGCAGCTCGGGCAGCTCGACACAAAAATGAATTAATTTTTCAGCTTTTCCGAATTCTGTAAATGTAGAGAGTTCCATGTGGCGTGTCGACATTTCGCACGTATGGGCACGTGGCGCACGTTTCAATATATTCTTTGGGTATTCGTGACTTTTGAACCCAGCCCCCGCGATACAGGGGGGTGGGGGGCGAAGTGGGATGTCGGGCGAAGCGGAACACTTCCGCGGAAAAAAGTGAAATTATTGTCTCGAATCTCAAAAATTTCGTAATTTTGATGAGAAATTGAAGAAATTTAAAATTTTAAAATAATAATTTAAAAAAAAATGAAAATTCGACATTTTTCCAAGGAATGTCCCACTTTGCCCGCCTCTCGCCCACGTTCCAAAACGTAATGAAATGGAATTCGTCGATAATGGAAATTTTTCCTACGGATGTCGTTTTATGGGTCGAATAAAAGTTTTTTTTCGCAACGAGATGACAATTCGTTATAATCGAGTGAAATAAGTAACACGGTACTGAAAGAATTTTGAAATTTGTAAGAAATTTTAACCCTAGAGCGGTAACCTGGGGTTAAAAACGACCCCAGGCGACTTTTTGTCCCGTCGTTTTCCCGTTTTTTATCCTTTTGCCGCATTTTTCACTGATTCTTTGACTCAAAGCAAAGTAGCTCTAGGCTAACATGATTCTGCATTAAAAAACGAAAAGAATGAGCCCAGGTTGAACCCTTTTCGTTAAATTTTACCGAAGATATGAATTTTCCAAAATCGGGGTCATTTATGACCCCAGGTTATCGGACTAGGTAAGAAAAAATAAGGTAAAAATGAAAATTCGCCATTTTTCCAGGGAGTGTCCCATTTTGCCCGCCTCTCGCCTACGTTCCAAAATGTAATGAAATGGAATTCGTCGATAATGGAAATTTTTCCTACGGATGTCGTTTTATGGGTCGAATAAAAGTTTTTTTTCGCAACGAGATGACAATTCGTTATAATCGAGTGAAATAAGTAACACGGTACTGAAAGAATTTTGAAATTTGGAAGAAATTTTAACCCTAGAACGGTAACCTGGGGTTAAAAACGACCCCAGGCGACTTTTTGTCCCTTCGTTTTTCCGTTTTTTATCCTTTTGCCGCGTTTTTCATTGATTCTTTGACTCGAAGCAAAGTAGCTCTAGGCTAACGTGATTCTGCATTAAAAAACGAAAAGAATGAGCCCAGGTTGAACCCTTTTCGTTAAATTTTACCGAAGATATGAATTTTCCAAAATTGGGGTCATTTATGACCTCAGGTTATCGGACTAGGTAAGAAAAAATAAGGTAAAAATGAAAATTCGACATTTTTCCAGGGAGTGTCCCACTTTGCCCGCCTCTCGCCTACGTTCCAAAACGTAATGAAATGGAATTCGTCGATAATGGAAATTTTTCCTATTCCTGTCGTTTTATGGATCGAATAAAAGTTTTTTCGTAACGAGATGACATTTTCGTTATAATCGAGTGATATAAGTATAACGTGGTATAGAAAAAAGCCAGCTTCGCTCCATATTCTCATTCACTTCCATAAATACATTAATATATTTCTATACATCGCGGAGACATAAAAATAAAACAAAAGTACAGGATGACTGGGGAGTATCATTTCGCTAGGACAAGTCGAAGCAGATAGACATCAATCTTTATGTTCTCTGCGGTCAAGGGGTCTCGAGCATATAAACTTTCGTCTTGTGTATTGAAACGTATCTATATGCTGGATACTACGGCAAGCTCAAACGAGCATTGGTCGACGCTCCATTTATACGAATAAAGGACATAAATCAACGAGTATGTAAAGTAAAAAGGTGTTTGTGCTGGTTTCTTGTCCGAAGGAGGTTCAAGACGCAGAGGAAAAACGCGATATGAAGAGTTTGTTCGTAACGTTCGTATGTATAATCGGTGTTGGAGCGCGCTGCGAAAAATCGAGGGGGATGAGGGCAAACGTCCGGCCGTTAAGGGTGAAAAAGGGGACAAAAATACTGTAGATACTCGTATCGCACGAAAGTTATGAGGCATAATTGACCATGGTTAGAATATTGATGCGTTATTAACAAGAGGGATCCCTGCATGTAAACTTTGCCTCCATATCTACGAGCAGCTGTAACTACTTATATATCGGATGTCACCGTGGCGTGTGTGCCGAATGAATGGAGAATTCGGGGTCGAAGCGTAGGCTTTGTAAACTTGCAAGAAAAAAAAAAAAAAACTAACACAGTCGTCTCGCTTATTCAACAATTCTTAACGATCTTCGAAAAAAAAAAACGTTTTTTTTTATGATTTTTTTTCGTCCTTTTTTCGACGTGATAAAAATTATTTTCTAAAAACGCTGCTCTGTCGAATTTAGTGTGAGTTGATTCGCACATTTTTGTGGGAAATTCACTCAAAAAATGGAGACAAATTTTTTTAGTAGTCATGGCAAAAACTTTGATGATTCGAGCAGCTTTATTGCTTCGCCACCGTGGCGTGTGTGCCAAATGAATGGAGAATTCGGGGTCGAAGCGTAGGCTTTGTAAACTTGCAAGAAAAAAAAAACTCACACAGGCGTCTCGCTTAGTCAACAATTTTCAACGATCTTGAAAAAAAAAAACGTTTTTTCATTATTTTTTTTTGTCCTTTTTTCGACGTGATTAAAATCGTTGTTTAAAAACGCTTCTCTGTCGAATTTAGTGTGAGTTGATTCGCACATTTTTATGGGAAATTCACTCGAAAAGTGGAGACAAATTTTTTTTTTTGCAGTCATCGCAAAAACTTTGATGATTTGAGCAGTTTTTTTTTTTCGTCGTGTAATCGCGTCCAGACTAAAAAATAGACAACAGAAATAATACGTCGGGGTCACGGTGTATCGACGCGTGGGAGTAATTTCCCGTTGTCTTATAACTTTGCACAGAGCGATCGTCTTTCTAATTAGCTTCGGAGGTGTGGGCTCCGTTTTATGAAATAAAACCCGAGACCAGCTCAACGATTGTATGAAAATAACAGAATTGTAAAAAAAAAGTTTAAGAATTTCTCGAAATCTCGCGAAACTTTTCAGTTTCGGACGAAGCGGTTACACGTCACGCGATGTTGTAACTCTTTAGGATCGACTACGAGAAATATATTCTGGGCGATAAGAAAAAAAACGTAAGTTCGTTGTACCACGAAAACTACGATGTGCAAATTTGATTAATCATTTCACTCACTTTCGCGTCGTTCTCCATATCCGGAAACGAGATCAAATGAAAATGGCGCAATAGCCTTGCTGTGACAGGATTTCTACCCCCTCCGGGTGGACCCATAGCACACACGAAATTCACATCCTCGATCTTCCTGAAGGAACCGATCTCTTTTCGGTCATACCATCCTGTCACGGGGTCAAGAATCATCGACTTTTTAAATTTCCATTTAAGTGTAATTTATTTATTTCACTGCATTTGCAAAATTCATCAATAAAGTGCTCGACGAATTGCACACTGGAAAGAAAATTTTGTTGAAAAAGATGGATATTTTGTTCGATACGTTCGACTAAACGTTTTCTTGAAAAATCCCAAAAATTATGTCATTGCAGCAAAAAATATTTCAGAAAGTCTCTTCAGAAGCAAAATTTAGTCGTTCCACTCGTAAATTTCGCTGACAATTCTATCAGAAACTAAATATTCTGCCAAAATAACGAAAATTTTGAAATTATCAAAAAGTATTTAGTTTAACGCATTCGACAACGATTTTTAACAAAATTTCATTTCCAGTGAATTGTCGAAGCGAGGAATGACTAAGTTGATTCATGAAAATTGTTTAATAAACGTTTTTTTTTTAATAATCCCAAAAATTGTGTCATTGTAGCAAGAAATATTTTAGAAAGTCTCTTCAGAAGCAAAATTTAGTCGTTTCACTCGTAAATTTCGGAGATAATTCTATCAGAAACTGAATATTCTGCCAAAATAACAGAAATTTTGAAATTATTCAAAAAATATTTAGTTCACCGTATTCAACAAAATATCGACGATTTTCAACGAAATTTAATTTCCAGTGCATTCTGCAATTAGTTCGTAGGAGTTCCAATTCAGAGTTAAAAAAAATATCCAACCGAGAAATTCGTTTCCATGGAAAGGAAATCGTAATTGGTATTCATTTCATTTGTGAAGCCATTTCGAGTACGCGAGGGAACAATTTTGTATCAAAAGCTCCATCCTCCGTGCAAATTCGTCCTAACCGTTCGAATGGTTGGAATGAAAAAAACGTTGCCCGATCGAGCGAATAGTGAATTGATTTTAAAAAAATTTACCAGTTAGAATTTTTTTTATTTTTTATTACCGTACCTCCAAAATCCATGTATTGACGAATCAGTTCGATCGGTGGTTGCGCACCGTACAGCTCGAGGGCCGGCATATTGAAATCATCGACGAAAAAAATTTGCTTTTTGAGAACTGGTGGACCGTGAACCCCTTTTCGTCTCTTGTCAAGTTTCGAGTCAATCAAGTCCTGAGGAGAAAAAACGTAATGTTTTTAATGAAATACTAATCGATGTTTCGTTGAGCTCGCAATTGAATGTTAACCTGCGTTTGATTGGCAGAAGTTCGAGCAGAGAACGTGATAAAATCGCAGATAAACTTTTTCGTCATATTTCGAGAAAGCTTGGCAGCAACCGTCAGGGTTTTTCCGCTTCCGGTTGGACCGACACAGAGGACGTTGGTCTCGTTCAGAAGCAAATTACCGATCAATTCAGAATTTCTAACATTATCCAAGGTTGGCACTTCTATGTCTGGAGATTGAATTTTTTTTTAAAACCCATTCGGAATTGTTGCTCAAAAGTTACCATACCGGAAATGAAATTTTGTTAAAAATCGTCGATATTTTGTTGAATACGGTAAACTAAATATTTTTTGATAATTTCAAAATTTTCGTTGTTTTGGCAGTATATTTGGTTTCTAATGGAATTGTCAGCAAAATTTACAATTGCATCGACAAACATTTGCTTTCGACGAGATTTTCTGCAATATTTTTTTCTGTGATGACAGAATTTTTGGGATTAATAAAAAAAACGTTTAGTCAAACGTATCGAACAAAATATCAATCTTTTCCAACAAAATTTTACTGTCAGTGCAAGTGAAATGTGAAAAAAAATCGATTCGGACGCTTGATCAGTCGAACCTGCAAATTTTGTTTCCGGTGTTATTTTAACGCTCTGAAGATCCACGTGCCACTTGCGCCACGAGGGTTTCACTGGTTCATTGTCTTCGATCGTATCAGTAAATCCACCGTCGTGGAGTCTGAAAGATCGGTGTCATTTCCAGCAATCATCGAATTATTTACAAAGAAGCTTCAAGAAAAAGTAAAGTCGCTTGTGAAAAAAAAACCTGTAATCGTAAACTAAGCCCTCTTCGGGAAATGGCATGGGATCCTCGGTGAGTTTATTCTTGTGTCGTAACCATTCGTCGAATACTCGACGTCCGGCATAGTCACAGCTTCCGCCGAGACTCCAAACGATCGCGAACGATGTCCATGGTGGCAATAAATCGGCTGTTACATCGACCGAGAACATCCAAATTTATCATCATCAAAATTTATTGATAAATTTATTAAGATATTAATTTTTTTCCCAATCTTCACACTTATTAAAAAATGTGAAAAAATCCCTGAGCCTTTTTTGAACCTCGAACTAAATAATGATAATTTTTTCCACAACAAAAACAAAAAAAAAATTTAGAATAACAATTTCATTCATTTTCGAGCCCGGACACGAATGACCGATCGTTAGCGTCTAGAATTAACGAACTATGCAGAAAAAAATACTGCTGGCAATAGCAAAGTTTCCAGCTCCACGAATTGACTTGAATATTTCTTTAACCGAGTTGCTGCAATTTTTTTCAATTTACGTCCATCTTTTCTGAGCTCCAGTCTCGAAATACACATTTCGAGTTCGATCTCAAGTGGTCGTTGAAGTTTAATTTAAAAGGAAATAACTACTGGATAGGAAAACGTAATATTACGTTGCGATAGGCATATCCTTACGAATGAGTCTTTGAAAAGCAAAACCCGGTGGAGATTTGCCATCTCTACCAGACATTGGCAGCATCCGAAAGTCCATCAGATTTATATACGCTTTGACGATCGATGCGTTAACCGTTGACACAATCTCGTGCAAATTGTTCCGTAACAAATTCAGCCCATCAGGAATTAACTGATAAGTCAGAGATCCGATTCTTTCCACGTATTCTCGCATACTCTGTCATTATTATTATTGTTATTATTGTGTGAATTATCAGAATATTATTATTGGAGTATTCGCGAGGAATGTGAATGTGCATGAATTATGTAACTACGACGATGGAAATGAAATTTTGTTAAAAATCCTCGATATTTTGATATCTTTTGATAATTCCAAAATTTTCGTTATTTTGGCAGTATATTTGTTTTCCAATGGAATTTTTAGCGAAATTTACGAATGGAACGACTCAAATTTGCTTCCAAAGAGACTTTCTAAAATATTCTTTGCTGCAATGACACAATTTTTGGGATTAAAAAAAAAAAAAGTTTATTAAACAATTTTCATGAATCAACTTAGTCGTTCCTCGCTTCGAAAATTCACTAGAAATGAAATTTGTTAAAAATCGTCGAAATATTTTGTTGCATGCGTTGAACTAAACATTTTTTGATAATTTCAAAATATTCGTTATTTTGGCAGTATATTTGGTTTCTCATGGAATTTTCACCAAAATTTACGAATGGAACGACAAAAATTTGCTTCCAAAGAGACTTTCTAAAATATTTTTTGCTGCAGTGACACAATTTTAGGAATTATTCAAAAAAACGTTTGGTCGAAGGTATCGAACAAAATATCCACCTTTTTCAACAAAATTTTCTTTTCAGTGGAATGATGTCGAATTTTGGTGTCTATGCGAAATGGCAGTGAGAGTTTACCTCCGGTATGCTGTTCAGCCAGCAATCTATCACAGGATGAAGGCCTAGTCCTTCAGGCTCAAGATACACCATGCCGCATCTAGATTAGTGATCCCGCGGAGAAAGACTTATGAATAAAAATAAATTTCGTAAAAAATCTGTGTGTGTTTTTTTTTTCCTATCCACGATAAATATGTTTGGATATTCGACTCCGGGATGTTTGGTTCGATAGCTATTGCATCTACTCGGTGGCGTTGGAGACCTCCGACGGTGATTCATTGACGTAAATGTTATTATAGATTGAGGAAACGTGCCGAGTGGGCTTGATGGAAAATCTCCAGCAACAGATGCTCATGAAAATTCAAGCAGTTCGTGACGATGATCCATTTTTTAAAATGGATTATGGCCGTTCTGATTAATTGACTGTGATGGCATCGTGTGACTGATGATTACCTGGAAACTGTTGCGGGCGATGCAACTTTAAGATCCGCCACTTCGAACATCATTGTTTGGGTTGGCAAAAGTTTCATTATTTCGCCGGAAGTTAGACATAGCTTTTTGTTGTCGTCGAGAACCGTGTTCATGTTCTCGATCCATACCGCATCCACCGGACCATCGAATATGTACCAACGCTTATCGTTGTCAATTGCAGCTGTACCGGCTCTTATGAGAGTTGACAGAATCCCATCAGTCCTGCGATCAAAGGCGTTCAGTCCGTTTCGGTTATCAAGTTCAATCAATCGTTACCAGCGAATTATTAGCTTAGCACAAAGCGTTATTCCAATGTTAACGTGGAATGATGGATAATCTTTGAATTTCATGGAAATTGCTTGGATGCGCGACCAGCTACACTGGGAATGCAATTTTATTAAAAATCGTCGATATTTTGTTGGATACAGTTAACTAAATATTTTTTGATAATTTCAAAATTTTCGGTATTTTGGGAGTAGATTTGGCTTCTTACGGAAGTGTCAGCGAAATTTACGAGTGGAACGACTAAATTTTGCTTCCGAAGAGACTTTCTAAAATATTTTTAGCTGCATTTACACAATTTTTGGGATTATTCGAACAAAACGTTTAGTCGAACGTATCTAACAAAATATTCATCTTTTTCAATGAAATTTTCTTTTCAGTAGATAACCTGGGGTCATAAATGACTCAATTTTTGAAAAATTCATATCTCCGGTAAAATTAAACGAAAAGGGTACAACGTGGGTTCATTCTTTTCGTTTTTTAATGCAGGATCACGCGAGCTTGGGGCAATTTTGCTTGAAGTAAAAAAATTAGTGAAAAATGCGGTAAAACGATAAAGATCGGGAAAACGAAGGGCGACAGGACGCGGGATTTAGTAGCCTGGAGTCGTTTTTGAAAATTCAATAACGAAACGGATCGAGATTCGAAAAATATGGAGAAAAAAAAGTCTAATGCCGGAAAAATTGAAAATTCGAAATGGAAATAAAAATCGTCACAGCGTCGTTGGTGGCTCTGTGCAGGTAAATACAAAGCGAAAAATCGATCAACGTGTTACGTAACGATGCTGGTAAATCGTCGTAAAAGAGTTGAGCAGACTGGTGCGATGCAGACTGATGCGAAAATATTTTTTGCTGTAATGACACAATTTTTGGGATTATTAAAAAAAAAACGTTTAGTAAAGAATTTTCATGAATCAACTTAGTCATTCCTCGCTTCGACAATTCACTGGAAATGAAATTTGTTAAAAATCGTCGAGATATTTTGTTGAATGCGTTAAACTGAATATTTTTTTATAATTTCAAAATTTTCGTTATTTCGGGAGTATATTTGGTTTCTAACAGAATTGTCAGCGAAATTTACGAGTGGAACGACTAAAATTTGCTTCCGAAGAGACATTCTAAAATATTTCTTGCTGCATAGACACGATTTTTGGGATAATTAAAAAAAAAAACGTTTATTAAACAATTTTCATGAATCAACTTGGTCTTTCGTAGCTTCGAGAATTCACTGGAAATGAAATTTGTTAAAAATCGTCGAGATATTTTGTTGAATGCGTTAAACTGAGTATTTTTTTGTAATTTCAAAATTTTCGTTATTTTGGGAGCATATTTGGTTTCTAGTTTTAGCTTGGGAAAACTTTTTGGAAATGCATGGATAGGGAAATGATTTTTTTTTTGGTTTAACGAATTGATGGAACTTCTGTGGTGAATTTTCAATTGAATGGTGTTTTATGTTATATTTTATATATCGTTTATTTTATTTTGCTTTTTCATGTCACTGTGTGTAGCCAGTCCCAGGTTTTCCGAGCCATGTCCATCAACCTGGTTATCCATCCTTTTTCGTTTATTTCTCAGGCTTATACCTTCGTTAAATATTATTTCCAGTTGATTCGTCGACAGAATTAACGAGCAAATAATATTGAGTTGACTGACCATTCGTGAGTATCCAAATCGTATTCTCCATAGAGTTGTCCCATTGTTATTGATTTTGGATTAAGCACAAATGTGTGTACCTCGGTAAATGGTTTTCCGTTTGGTTGAGCCTGACCTTTCAGTTTCGTGCATGCAGTTTTCAATACCTCGTAGCACTGGAATATAAGAAAGTACGAACAGTTTCTTAGATAACTGAAAAAATGGATTTCCTCGTTCGGAGTCGCAACGATGATAAGTTAAGGCATTGAGAAAGTTACAAGTTCACTTCCCTTGGAATTTCTCACATGAATGATCGTTATATGTTGACAGATCGAGTTCAAAATTCGATTATCTTAATTGCATGGATATCGAGGAGAACTTTGCGAGTAAGATTGATCGTTGGTATGATGAAAAAACGTAGCAGGTGAAACCTTCAAAAATATGCACTGGTGGGTTGACGATCCTTAACCTTTCGAGTGCACACACGACTCATAAGTGCACATGGGGGTCAATCTGACCCGAAGCATTTTTAGTTTTGTTTTTTTTTGTGGGGACACTGAAAAGAAAATTTTGTTGAAAAAGATGGAGATTTTGTTGGATACGTTCGACCAAACGTTTTTTCAATAATCCAAAAAATTGTGTCATTGCAGCAAAAAATATTTTAGAAAATCTCTTTGAAAGCAAATTTTAGTCGTTCCATTCGTAAATTTCGCTGACAATTCCGTTAGAAACCAAATATACTGCCAAAATATCGAAAATTTTGGAATTATCAGAAAATATTTAGTTCACCGTATTCAACAAAATATCGACGATTTTTAACAAAATTTCATTTCCAGTGGAAATTTTTTGTAGTAAATTATCAATGCTGTGGGCCTAAATTTATGTTTTGACGAATCAGAAAATTAATTGCCGAAAAATCTGCAACAGAAAATTGTTAGGGTCAAAACGACCCAGTTTGGGTCGTTTTGAGGATTAAGCGACATGAGAGAAACTTGGACTGAATAAGACTAGGGAAGAAAAAAACTCGGGCGTTCAAGCTTTAGCTTCGTTCGATTTCAGGAGTTCTCCCATTGGGAGCGGCAAAAAGTGGATCGTTTGCACGGAACAACTCACTTTTTCCTAAGCATCATGGGAGTAGTGCATTCAAGAAACTCACAATCACCATAAGACGTCAAATCACTCAACTTAGTGTAAACGATCACTCGATACACGCTGACAAGATATTTCAGTAGATAAGATCACTGTTAGGTCAGACGTACTCTTTTCAACCGAGTCTCTCGATTCAGACTGTTCCCGGCCCCTTTCATTTCGGACTAAAGTTTAATATTCTCTCCCTTTCAGACACACTGGGTATGAAATTTTGTTAAAAATCGTCGATATTTTGTTGGACACGGTGAACTAAATATTTTTTGATAATTTCAAAATTTTCGTTATTTTGGCAGTATATTTGGTTTCTAATGGAATTGTCAGCTAAATTTACGATTGAAACAACAAAAACTTGCTTCCAAAGAGATTTTCTAGAATATTTCTTGATGCGATGACACAATTTTTGGGATTTAAAAAAAAAAACGTTTAGTTGAACGTATCGAATAAAATATCGATTATTTCCAACAAAATTTTGTTTTCAGTGCATACATGTTGGAAAAGAGAACTTTCAATTTGAAACAGCTTCACGCATCAATTGAACGAACATTTCAGGTTGGTCAACGCTGAAGTTATTGGTCGTTATACTTGCAGTTATGGGTTCAAAGTTTCACCTTCATCCAGAGCAGATTCATGGTTGCATGCAACATGCAATTACTTCAATATGCACGTATGATATTTGCATACGTGTATCATCGATGATAATGAGTTTTGCAGCATTGGAATATGGGGCTCATGAAAAACTCACAACCAATCAGCGTGAATCCAATGACGAAATGAAACACAACTTACCGTCATTTTCGTGAATTGATCAAAAGTTTAATGATTAAATTCTCGATTTAATTATCAAACCCCGAGGAAAAGGCTGAATCTCAATAAGTGGCATGTCCAGTAGCATCAAGCCGCAGCCACGTCTTTCAATCAGTATTACGTTTCTGGCAATTCATGCGAATAGCTGACTGCATATTTGGCTCTATTGTTATCATTGTGACTGCCTAACTGGCTGTATATTAAGGGTTTTTCTTCGATGCCCTTAAATAACTTTAACCATCTTACGGAAGCTTCTGAAAGTCTTCCGAGAATGTCGCCTGCAGACATTCATTCTTTGCACCACTGTATCGACTTTTTGTCCT
The DNA here is from genome assembly GCA_037952995.1 of Hyposoter didymator. NCBI lineage: Eukaryota > Metazoa > Arthropoda > Insecta > Hymenoptera > Ichneumonidae > Hyposoter > Hyposoter didymator. The sequence continues at coordinate 9,364,323 of JBAJMU010000002.1, forward strand.
GGTCAAAGGAAATTCTCAAAGTGCTCGTTGGTATAAATAAATCTCACAAAAAATTGGAAAAAATAATGATAGATGCGCGTCTCTTGCTCGAGGCTGCTCACGACCTCGGTGGTGGCCTAAGAAATACAACTTCGAGGTATCCAGCGCTTCCGGAAATGTTTAGATTAAATTCCAACCCCTTGATACGAGCCAATCGATAAATTGAAATTGAGGGGCAAATATTGTTTCATTTTTTTTCTTATCGCGAAAAAACTGCCAGCAATTCTTGTTCCCGTGAATTTGATTTCTCGATTTCGTGAAACAAAAAATGTTCTGACTCCTTCCTCGTAATTGGAATTCCCGTAAAGTAAATGAGACGGAAATACCAGAAACTTAAAAAATCATAAAGATCGTATTTCAGAGACGAAAGTTACTGGTTGATCGTACTAACGCGTGTCCCTCCTGTACATACGCGAATGTGTGAATGAGATATCGAATGTTATCTCGGGAGGCGGAATCTGGCGCGTCGAAACAACGTATCACGTTCAACACTTTGATAAAATGAATTGCTCTAACGTTATCATCAATATTGATTCCTTGCCAAAAGTTTAAAAAAATCGTTTTCGCGATAATTATCAAGAAACCTGAACATAAAAGTGATGGATGCATTTAAAAATACATGAGTAAAAAATCTTTCGTCATTAATTTTTTCGTCACACACATCAGTGACGCGTCCATTGCTTTTCCATTCACAGTGTAGTCCAGTCTTCCATAGAAATGGAAAACGCGTTTTGTAGTTAGTTCGGTAAGAACACGACTAAATGGAAGCCGAAAAAAGTAAAAGGGGAAAAAATTATTTGATGACAATCTAGCTCGTCGAGCCAAAGAGGGAGTCTCCTGCTCCTGCTTGTAATTTACTGAGTCGTTGTCAATTTTCCCTCCGCAGTAGCGTGGGACTCGTTATTTACTGCAATGAGGGGAATGTAGTCAATGAGTGAGCCCCCGAGAGCAAGTAGCGAAAAAACATAAGAAATCGAACCCTTGATTATGATGATTCATCAATCATCATATTCATCCATCGATTCATCGATCGATTATTTTCAATGTTGTGAATGACTCTATTCTGAGAGAATAATAATAAAAATTTAATAATTAATAATTATTAAACAATTATTAATAATAATTTAATAATTAATTTAATAATAATTTAATAATTAATAATTATTAAGTAATAATTTAATAATAATTTAATAATTAATTGATTAATAATTTGATAATTAATTGATTAATAATTTAATAATTAATTGATTAATAATTTAATAATTAATTTAATAATAATTTAATAATTATGCAGTATGGTGACTGTCATTACGAAGGTTGTAACATTAAGAGGGTGGAAAAATGTCAATGTTCGTGGATTCGAGACGACGCGATCTGCAGTAATTCTCATAATTTTCGCTCTTACAAAAAAAAAAAAAAAAACGAGTTTTTGGATAAAAGCGTTCATTTTACGGGTTCACAACATTGCTGCGAGATTCAAGGAAAGTGGGAATGTTAGAGGTTTGCTATGAGGGTGCGTACAGGGCGCATGCGACTGAAACTTTTTGGCCGCGGTGGAGGTATTAGAAGCGAAGCCTCACTTCGGCAGTCCAGCCCGCGCTCCTTCTCATCCAACATCGCAAAGTAGCGTTTCTCCTAAAGAGAGCAGCTTACACTTTTCGAACGTTAAACAAAAACTGGAAAAAATTAAGTAATCCGCGGTAAAGACAATCCATGCTGGTTTTATGAAAAACAAAAATTCTATCTTGATGTGGTGATAATAATAAAACCGAAATGGAAAAATTATTTAAAAAAAAAGTGAATGCCCTGGAGACGTGAAAAAATTGGAGTATAAAAAAATTTTGGTGTCGAATTGAATTCGTTAACGATTTTTCCCGAGCATGTATTTGTCGAGACATCGTGAAAATTGAAAATAAAATGAAAAGTCACAAAAGTCGTGTAAATAAACGTTCATTAAAAAAAAAAAAAAAAAAAAAAAAAAAAAAAAAAAAAAAAAAACATTAACCGAACTGTTGAACGAAATGGAGTTTTGTGAAATAAAAACTGCAGGTGTGGCGGTAGCGGAATAAAATTCCGTATTGAATTTCACGCATCACGGTCGACTGAAACGTGATACGAAAAAAAGTTTGATAACCGAAAACAGATTTTCATTGTCCAACATTTTTGGCTACGATTGTTGGTGAATTCCGATTGAAAACGCGTTGCTGCAAATTTTCATTAGTTCCCCTCAACGCGGAGAAAGTAACAGGTGTCCGTAAAGTTATTCTTATCGAACGTGCACCATTTCTGATTCCCTTGGAACCCTCCGCTCTATCGAAATCTATATGAAAAAAAAATAAATAAATAAAGCAAAGAAAATAGAATGAAAAAAATGTCTCGATTCGTGATGAAAGTTTTTGAAGACTCTGATTTTGTTGTCGGAGCACGTGTCGGACTAAGTGGTGAGTGAATTAAGCGACGAAATACGAGAAGGTTTACGACGTTTCTCGCACGTCAAATGCTACGTGCGAAAAACATGGAATTGTGAAGTAAATATCGCGTTGTCGTTTGACTGATAGCAACGAGAAAACTCGATGTTGCATAGACAGTGTTTAATGTGTTAATAGTTGATTAAAAAAATGTATGTTTGGTGTTTCGAAGGCAAACTGCTGTGATCGTCAATAAATTTGAATAATTAAGAAAATAAATAAAATAAATAAAATGAAATGAGTGAAAAATTGCTTATGAATGTTGAACGTGCGTTGTTTGAGGCATAGCACGTTTTTCGCGGTTTTCTGCTCTTTATTAAAGCGTGTGGCGTCATCGTTCGTGTTTGCCGAGAGTCGGAAGAAGAACGCGGGAGTGTGAAGAGCGATCGAGATGATATTTACATCTCTGGCTGGCAGATTGGTATGAGTCTGCCGATGGGATAAATAACGGATTCTTCGATGAAATTGAGCGACTGGAGAGGATCGAACAAGCTTGATAAACTTTGTGGAGATTTTAATTTGCAAGAGATTTTCGTCGGACGCGAAGAGAAGAGCGTCGATAAAAAGGAAATAAGGTGAAGGGCCATTGTAGCGACGGGAAAAATGTTTAAGAAAATAGGAATTGGAATAATCGATCGTTCGATGACGTTCGAGTGGAGTTGTTTCGATGATTTCGATCATCCAACGCCGTTCGGGAGTCTCTTGACGAGAACGAGGCGATCGACGATGAATTACGCGCTTTCAAACTCGACGACAAATTATACAAATACGAGCTACGAATACATGGACACCGATGAGGAATCGGGCTGCAATGCTGTGTTTTTTTTGCTCGATTTTTTTCACGCCTATTACATTCCTTTTATAATATTATTGGGTTTCGTTGGTAATTTGTTGTCGTGCGTAGTTTTCCTCAATACGCATTTGAAGATGCGAAGCTCGAGTTATTATCTGGCTGCGTTGGCGACTGCAGATTTTGGATTTTTGGTTGCTCTGCTTTGCGTTTGGCTCAACAACGCGATCGGATGGCGAGTTTTCAACAAGGACGGATGGTGCGAAATACTTGTTTACATAAGCGCCGTTTGCAGCTCACTGAGCGTATGGCTCATCGTGGCATTTACGGTCGAAAGATTCATCGCCGTACAATATCCACTTCATCGGCCACACATGTGTACGATAGCGCGAGCAAAAACTATAGTACTCGCTCTGGTTGTCGTTGCGTTTACCCTCCACTCATACGCTTTCCTTACCGCCGGGGTCGTGCATAAGGACGGTCAAGACATTTGTGACCTTAAGCCAGAGTGGTGGGAAGTTATGAGAACAATCAGCATAATCGACAGCATCGGAAGCCTCATCGTTCCTCTCGTACTTATCGTCGCTATGAATACCATGATAACGAGGAATCTACTCAACTTCAGCCGAAGATTTCGACACTCTTCCGAAGGTTCCAATCATTGTCAAAGTCACGACAGATCCGACACTAATCTCAATCAAATTCCCGTAAGTATCCAAAAATTCAACCGAAAAAAAAAATTCAACATTAAACAAAAATTTCAGAGACGCGGTCTTGACGCCAAGTATTGAAAAGAAAAGTTCGAACCGAAAGTTGATAGTCGAATTACCACAAAGATACACTGGAAATTAATTTTTTTTTCAAATGGTCGATATTTTGTTGAATACGTTCAACTAAATATTTTTCGATAATTTCAAAATTTTCGCCATTTTGGCAGTATATTTCGTTTCTAACGGAATTGTCAGCGAAATTCACGAGTGGAACGACCAAAATTTACTTCCAAAGAGATTTTCTGAAATATTTTTTGCTGCAATGACACAATTGTTTGGATTATTCAAAAAAACGTTTAGTCGAACGTATCGACTAAATATCCATTTTTTTCAACAAAATTTTGTTTTCAGTGTAATGAAGTTATTTGATAATTACTTCTGAAATCAATTATTGAATATTATTTTATTTATTACTATTTTTGTGAGAAATATTTCATATTTTTCAATGTTTCACCGAAATGTGATTGCTTGTCATTCCCAACTCGCTCCGGGAAATGGAGTCCATACATTCCCCGATCCTCATTATACCCGCGCTGTTATGTCTCGAAATACTCCGTAAATAAGCTGTCGCTCTCCAGCACCCCTTTCCATTGTACTACGTTATTGCATTTGCGTAAAGTTTAAAGGAAACTGTATAGGAAATCCGTCCGAGATTGGTGCGGCTAAACGATCGCTAGATCTCTGGGAATTTTCCCAAGTATCCGGGGAAAAATCATTGGATTTTAGCTCCGGCTTCGGAAACTTGTTTTCTGCAAGTATGAAAAATAAGCTCTAGTTGGAAAATTCCTCATACCGCTACGGGTAAAGCTCTGATGTATAGCCTTGTTCAGCCCCAGGAGCTGGTAAAGCTTAGAGTGAAGATTACCCGTCACAAAAATGACGAGAGCTCGAGGAGCTATCGTCAGCTTGAACGTTGTCTCAGAATTTTTTCAGGGCTTCAGGATTTCTAAGGAGCAGGAAAAAAATTCTACGTGAGCAGGAAGGAAGCTGCATGTAGGAAGAGCAAAGGTATCCTGGGCACTGGCAAGACGTTGCTATACGTGTGGCGAACGCGAAATGAAGATAGAGAGCATGAACCCTTTGCTGCTGTTAGAAAAGATTTAGCTTTCAAAAGCAGGGACGTCAGAGACAAAAAATGTTATAAACGATGCATGATCAAATTTGATAAGAAATCTATCAAAAAATCAAACTGTGATTGAGCCTCAGACGAACTTATCTCGAATAACCACACGTTAAGGTAGTGCTGTCATTACCTGTCAGAATTTAATGAAATTTGGTACAGTAATGGATCATGATAAGAAATAGATCCAGAAAAATTATCAGAAGGCTACAGCGAACCAGAAAAAATATATTCGTATTGGTAGTTTCATAGATTTAACCCTAGAACAGTAACCTGGGGTCAAAAACGACCCCAGGCGACTTTGAATCCCGCGCCTTTTTTCCCTTCGTTTTCCCGTTTTTTATCCATTTGCCGCATTTTTCACTGATTCTTTGACTCAAAGCAAAGTTGCTCTAGGCTTACGTGATTCCGCATTAAAAAACGGAAAGGATGAGCCCAGGTTGAACCCTTTTTGTTAAATTTTACCGAAGATATGAATTTTCCAAAATCGGGGTCATTTATGACCCCAGGTTATCGGAATAGGTAAAAAAAAAATAAGGTTACCGTGCTAGGGTTAACAGTACGTTTTATGAAAAATCTCAGTTTTCTTTGTAAAATATATTGAAATGCCTGGAATCAATGTTAAATTCATGAAATTACCAATGCGAATGTCATTCGTCTGGTTCTCTGTAGCCTCCTGGAAATTCGACTGGATATTCTTCCTACAATAATCTACTGCTATACCAAATTTTATTAAATCAGGGAAGATAATTCTGAAATCGACAGTACTACCTTAAGACCTCTGGACGCATAGTACGAAGTTTACGCTCATTTTTCGTGCAGAAATATTTCGTCAGTGTTCTAAATCGTTGATCCACTGCTCCCGAAAGTATTTTTAGATTGCTTGTAAACAGCACATCTTATGCAAGCTCGATTCATTCATCTATGCACGAGTAACGCATTTTGAGGATATAGAGTCAAACGTTTGGCAGTTAAATTCGATATTATGAAAAAATCTTAATGATCCTGATATCTAGAATTCTTTGTAGATGGACCGCAGTGTTAACGTTGCTCCGCGATCATGCAAATGATACTTTCGAGGACTGTTGGCGATACACTGCCTCTTTTCGCGATTCTTTCTGGTTTTAATGTGCGAGCATAAAAAACATGAAACGACTTCAACTCGACATTGGGACTTGTTAATTAATGCATTAATTATAATGACGCTCTAGGGAAAAATAAACTGGGAAATGTTTATCGAAAGCCTGAGTGAATAATGAGCCAACCTTGGGAAACATTGCGACGGCTACTAAAGCCCTACGGTTGTTTTTTGCATAGCAATTATCATAGAAATTGTAATACAGTCCTTTCGCGATTATCCTCAGCGTTTGAACTGAATTCATTACGTTATTCCGTTTTAAAGTAAATTTCAACGGGGTGGTTGTTTTCAATTGGTTTTTTAGCATCCTGCTGTTTCTTTCGGGATGGAGTTTCTTCAGAGCTTAAAAGAGAAACAGTGCTCGTTTGGTTGAATCCACTTAACCAACACGCGATTGCCTCATTAACAGGAAAAAAATATTCGTTTGCAATTACAGTTTGTATGATTATAAATCAAGGTAATTGCAACTGGCCCGAAATAGAGTGCTCTTTGGCATTATTGAGTTAACTCGAACATACGTTACCGTTCGAAACTCCGACAAATGATGATCGTTTTCTGTCTTTTTCCTATGGCGTTTATAAGTTTTAATAAAAATTATCAAAACAAATAATAAAAAGCTGCAAAGCACACGGAAGTATTTATCAGACGAAATTGACTGAAATTTCAAAGAGAATGGAGGGAGAAGAAACAAGAATAGATTGAAAAAGACGAAAATAGATTTAGCGGCAGATGATCGCGTAGGTTGGATCGGCTGCCGGCAGCAATCCAATCATTACAGTCTGAATTAACTTCACCCTCTCCTATGTGGGCTCCATTATATCAATACTCTGTATGCACGGGTACACGACCAATAATCCAATATCACGAGGTCAACGACTGGAAAAGCCTTGTTATTTTTTTTTTTCGGATTCGCGATCGACCATTGGCATAAATGCGTAACTTTGTTATTGGATTACAAAGGACCTCGTCTATGAGCTAACGGTGGGGCAATAAATGTTCACTTTTGTTTTGCCAAGTACGTACTTTGGGGGCGTATTGAATGTCCTAGCATGGTCGCAGAATGAAACAAAATGAAGTAAAGAGCTAAAATGTGATCGACAAACCGGATAGCAAGACTGCACGAACGAGTCCTAACACGGTTTTCTTTATCGGGGTGTACAATGAAGATACGAATATGTTTCGAGAGTTGATAAGATTTTAATAATGGACTGGAATACATTTTCTATGTGTTTTTGTGTGGTTTTGAGTTTCAATAGATTATTCACGTCGCTCCTCTTCATCGTTCCTTTCATAGCATTGGAAAGCTTTTAGGACGAAAATAGAAAAATTTTAGGGTTATATGATTTTTCTAGTGACACGGATTTCACAGCGCCAATAACAAAAACAACTCTAGTCAGCCCCGAATGTTTCACTTGCACCAGTAAAATCGATTTGCATTGAGACAAATGAGTTATTTTCGGGCACACGTGTCGAGGTAACAACTATCGACGTGCTTGGTGGAGAGTTAATGATGTGAAACGTCCGGCACGTGGATGTGCAGGCGCCCGAAAAGCCACATCACACGCGCCTGAAAGACCCTCTTCTACGAAATCTTACTTCCTACAAAAATACCATATCTGGTTGTAAATGAGTAAGAGAATTTGCATACATAAAACGTAGCCTGGTGAAAATGTGTCAAAAAACTTTGAGAACTTTTGTAATCTGTGCTCTTCAACACAAACAGCTGATCTGATTAAATCATTCTAAGCCAGTGGATTGATTATTGCAAATTTGATGCTCACGGCGACAGTTCGTAGACCCTTAACGATTCCAGACCAATTCCAAACTGGAGACTCGATCGCGATGTTTCCGAATAGTACGTTCTAGTAGTCCTGTATTGATTAATTAAAAAAAAAAGGATTATTCTTAAAATAATCGCAGCTCGATAACTGTCTACGTCCCGGGAACGTTTTTCGCTCATTTGTCACGTAGATCCAGCTCCCTCTTGAGACTTGAGTTCTCGCGTCCGTTACTTTCCCTCGAATGAAGCAACGCGCTCGGATCTCGTATGACGAATGATAACGTTTTGCCCCGAAGGCATTATCACATCTTTGGACAGATCTGATTGCTTGAATTTCGATTTATAAGTTTAACCCGAGACACAGCCACTTTATAAATTATCAAGTTACATTATCAGTCTCGTTTGAACTTGCTTTCATTATCTCAACGAATATAACATGGTACGAAACTTTGTTTCGTTGAATTATATTCAGGATCTCCACCAATCTGATTCGCTGCGAAGTCGAGTGAAAAAAAAATTTTCAACAGTAACTGCTTTCTAATGTCACTTTATCGCTATGAAACGACACAGTCGCTCGGCAAGAATAAACCACCGCGCGTCTTTCTTACAATCAACATATCCAATGCCTCGAGATTGATAGAAATCTTGGAGAAGTAATGAAACTCTCGAAAATAATTCCAAGTTTGATCTCCAATGGCTGTCAAATTAATTAGATAATCGTGTATGTTCATTTATCATTAGCAAATGTTAAACTTGAAAAAAATGTTGAGAACAATTAGTGGGTCTGATGAAAGAATGTCGCGTTTTAATTCGAGTCTTTTGGAAGCTCAGATTGTACGAGAAACGTAAATTAAAGCGCGTTATCGACGTTTTAACGTTTACATACATATATGTACGTTTCCATTGGGCTTGCGAATGTAAAATATCGTTGTGCGTGCCAAACGACGGTTTAATGTTACTTTCCGAATTCAGGAGAGAAATAAGCGACCCTATGACCTCTGGAACATCGAAAATAGGGTGCGTCATGGATCGTACGTTTTTTCAAGCACCATTTTTCATCCATGGATGATTACTGCGAGAGTCCCAAAGGGTGCGGTATTGACACCCCTGATATGTACATAACGTCCACGAGAAACCGTCCACTTTAAGTTTCCACCGATCGCGATCGGCCGGTTGACCATGTCGACACAAAAAGTGAACTCGTCTCTGTGTATTACAACTCATAAAGATCCGGGTTATTGAATTATTGTCATCTTTGAATTATGTAGCCAATGATTACGCCGATTTCTGCATGGAGAAAATTTTTTATCAATAACTATTATGGCATCATAGTTCCCTGGTGCCATATGAACCCGCGCCTCTGAGAGATTTTAGCAAAGACATTTATTTATTTATTTATTGATTTAGAAAATAGCGCAAAGTTTGACATTTGTCAAATTTTTACGTTTTTTGCCCAATTTCAGATGAAAATTGGCAACGTATTTGCTAAAATCTCTCAGAGGGACAGTACGGTACCAGGGAACTCGGAGTAATTTTTGATATTATTTTCTCTCCGTGTGTGGGAGGCAGGGAAAAAAAATTTGCTAAAGATTTAGTGCCTATTTGTTTCTTATTCTTTTTTCACTTCAGTTACAATATGGCAGTGACATTTTTGATCGTTGCTTCGTTTACCATGACGGAAGAGTACTCCGTCGAACGGAATGATGGCTACGGTGTGGCTCATCAGCGGTAGCAGTAGGTGGTATTGGACATTTTGTGTGGACCAAAACCTGGTTCGGAAGTTCGCCTCCGAAATTCTCATTGCCCCAGAATCACAAGCTTTCGCGTGTGATTAATTGGTTAGCTATTTCCAGTGGTTTTCGGAAAAGACACTACTGGGTTCGCAATATGAAACGAAGATTGATTGATAACCGTCGATCGCCACGTGCTCGTAATGCCGCGAAATATATGTATATAGACGCTCCACGATATCATCCTCAATTAATAATCCTGCTGCGTGGAAAAGTCGTTAGCCCACGGTTTGCATTAAAAAGTAATTACTTTTTTCGCTTTGTTCCGGTCGCTGAATTTTCTACATGCCTCTGAGAAAAAACGCCCTCAGCATTTTGATTACATCGATCTTAATGAGGCAAATTAGCAGCGAATCATTAAATTACAATTATAAAATTATATTCATTTCCGTTGATCTGGACCATTGACAACCGTTTGTTCAAAATCGTTTCTGAAACCAATATCTGTGCTGTTTTTCTCAGAGCCATGAGGAACTATGAAGTTTTTTAAGTTGGAAGTTCGCTTATGATTGAGCCGGTACTTGGTTGGCTCAGTGGTAAAGCATCCGCAACCAAGTCCATTGCAAACCAACCCACCTGAAACACAACCCCATTGAAAAACTGGGAAATTTCCCTGACCTTTTGCAGCCCGAGCTCTCATCCACTGGACGAATCACTCGTCCTGCACGATGTTCACTATGTGGAATATAAACTTTCGAGAGGAGACAGTATAATAGCGTATAGAGACAACATTTCCAGGGAAACGTTTCCACAGACTCCAGAGATTACTGCCGAGTCCTTTTAACAAGCAAGGAAAATAACGACGAGATATTTTCTCGGATTTTTCAAACAATGTACATTCTATTTATACAGTGTGCGTTCGCGTATGTCGACGATTCTATTGCTATATTGTGCTCGGATAGTTGGACTTGGACAACAAAACAGGTTGCAGAATCAATATTGTCGATATTACAATTTCAGAGCGGAAGCAGCAGTAATAACGGAGTAGTGAATATGCCGATGGGTATAATCGGAGGTCACCGCCAACTGTCACAACAGTCATTCCAATCGTCAAAGAATTCTCGGAATCAGCCATCATCCGCAACACCGATTCCTTCGACACCCAGAAATGCTCAACAAGTACCAGAAACATCAATGAAATGTATACGTGAGTTGTTGCAGACCATGCATTCTAATTTAACTCAAAAAATATTTGCTACCCTTTAGCACTTTCCGCACAATCCTCGATCGACTGTAACTCTCTGCTCAATCGTTTAATACGACCTCTGTTTCCGTAACCTCTATAAACGTAATATTCCTTACACTGGGTTCCCAATTCAGTCTGATGCGACAGGTGGGCAGAGAGGGAAAAACGAAGAGGGCTCAACGTTTTATACAATTACAATATCCCGCTGAATGCACAAACAAAAAAAAAAGGCTTAAACTCCTTTTTTAACCCTAGAACGGTAACCTTATTTTTTCTGACCTATTCCGATAACCTGGGGTCATAAATAACCCCAATTTTGAAAAATTCATATCTTCGGTAAAATTCAACAAAAAGGGTTCAACCTGGGCTCATTCTTTTCGTTTTTTGATGCAGAATCACGTGAGCCTAGAGCAATTTTGCTTAGAGTCAAAGAATTAGTGGAAAATGCGTCAAAACGATAAAAAACGGGAAAACGAGGGGAAAAAAGGCGCGGGATTGAACCCTAGAACGTCAACCTTATTTTTTCTGACCTATCCCGATAACCTGGGGTCATAAATGACCCCAATTTTGAAAAATTCATATCTTCGGTAAAATTCAACAAAAAGGGTTCAACCTGGGCTCATTCTTTTCGTTTTTTGATGCAGAATCACGTGAGCCTAGAGCAATTTTGCTTAGAGTCAAAGAATTAGTGGAAAATGCGTCAAAACGATAAAAAACGGGAAAACGAGGGGAAAAAAGGCGCGGGATTGAACCCTAGAACGTCAACCTTATTTTTTCTGACCTATCCCGATAACCTGGGGTCATAAATGACCCCAATTTTGAAAAATTCATATCCTCGGTAAAATTCAACAAAAAGGGTTCAACCTGGGCTCATTCTTTTCGTTTTTTGATGCAGAATCACGTAAGCCTGGAGCAACTTTGCTTTGAGTCAAAGGATCAGTGAAAAATGGGGCAAAATGATAAAAAACGGGAAAACGAAGGGAAAAGAAGAGGCACGGGATTTAAAGTCGCCTGGGGTCGTTTTTGATCCCAGGTTACCGTTCTGGGGTTAAAACTGCTTGATAATCTTATAGGTGCTTTCGGTCCATGGACTGAAAACAAGCCTGACTTTTTTCTTAATATTCGAAACCCGGAAAACCTGACAACACTGAAGCTTGAAACTGCTGCATATTTTTCTGTACACGAAGAGAAATATAATATAAAAATGTGTCTGTTGAGGGTTAAGACCCTCTAGAGGGACGACATGCTACCAGGGAACTTTCATGGCATACTAATTTTTTAAATAATTTTCTCTCGGTGCACAATTTGTTTGAAAATCTGATTTTGTCAATAAAAAAGTGAAAAAAGATGACTAACGGAAATGAGATGAAAGACAATGACTGGATGGTAGTTATCGGAGAATATTTCATTATGCAAACGAGTAAAATGTCTGTTTGTTATTTTTAGATGTACGATCTTCGTCGAGGAATCTCGTCTCGACTAGGAATCAGCAGAGCATAACAAAAATGCTGCTCCTCATCAGCACGGTTTTTATACTGCTCAACTTACCGAGGTATATCGAGATCCTATAATGAGATAGCAAAGAGCGTAGCACTGTATAGCGAAGCAGCCATGGTTACCGAAAAAATATTCCACTTTAATTTGTATCATGAGGCGAGCTTAATGTCTCGACGCCCGGATATTGCGAAAATCCACGCGGTGTTGTTTATCCTTGAATAATCGTTTTCCATTGTCTGTCTAGCAGAGTGCAATTAATACAATCGATCGGTTACAAAAGACGTCCCGTTAACCACTCAATTAAAAAGTATTGATCGGCCAATTTCAAGTTGAAATGGAAATCCTTCAATAAGTCCCTAAATAAACGGAAAATGCATTGAAGCATAAAAATAAATGAGGCAATGATCCTTCTAATCTTATTTTTCTACACGCATCAAATAATAATATTACGCGCGTATAAAAACAAGAGCCATGATGATTATTGGTATTGTTAACCCTAGAACGGTAACCTTATTTTTTCTGACCTATTTCGATAACCTGGGGTCATAAATGACGCCAATTTTGGAAAATTCAGATCTTCGGTAAAATTTGACAAAAAGGTTTCAACCTGGGCTCATTTTTTTCGTTTTTTAATGCAGAATCACGTAAGCCTAGAGCAACTTTTCTCGAAGGCAAAGAATCAGGGGAAACTGCGGCAAAAGGATAAAAAACGGGAAAACGAAGGGAAAAAAGGCGCGGGATTAAACCCTAGAAGGGTAACCTAATTTTTTCTGACCTATTCCGATAAACTGGGGTCATAAATGACCCCAATTTTGAAAAATTCATATCTTCGGTAAAATTTAACAAAAAGGCTTCAACCTGGGCTCATTTTTTTCGTTTTTTAATGCAGAATCACGTAAGCCTAGAGCAACGTTGCTTTGAGTCATAGAATCAGTGAAAAATGGGGCAAAAGGATAAAAAACGGGAAAACAAAGGGAAAAAATGGATTTAAAGTCGCCTGGGGTCGTTTTTGACCCCAGGTTACCGTTCTAGGGTTAGTATTAGTATTGAAGATTAAATTGTTTATTTGCATTGACCATCTAATATAATAATAATGGCATATTTTTCTGTAGTTACGTGATACGACTCTGCGTGTTTTTCTTCACGTTGGCGCGCAAGGAAACTCCGGCATTGCTCTGGTGTTTGCAGCAATTTTTTATGCTCCTGTACTACACAAACTTCAGCATTAATTTTCTACTTTACGCCATGTGCGGGATTACCTTTCGACGATGTCTGAAACAACTGTTACGTAAAGCACTCAAGAACATCACCAGGTATCATTGCAAACCTCAGAGATACACATAAATCATGCACCGTATGAGTTCCGGGCCACTCAATATTTCGAATCGTTGAACCTTATCAACGCGTCGATAATCTATCACATCTAATTTATTCCACGACGTATCATCATCGAATGTCAGTGTAGGCGAAAGAGAAATAGAAAGGAAAGGGAAGGTCGTGTTATATTTTGCATTCATTTTGATAAAAATGTAAAAGGATATATTTTCGAAAAACTTTGGGAATTGATCGAAAAAAAAAAAAAATTCTTTTCAAACGAAAACGACAAATTTTTTAAAAAAATTTCTCTAAAATTCTTTAAAGTGTATCGCGTTATATTTGTTCTGTAAATGCCAGTTTGAAAATTAAATAAACTGCGACAAGCTGCCGATGTTTTTTTTTTTTTTTTTTTTTNTATCGCGTTATATTTGTTCTGTAAATGCCAGTTTGAAAATTAAATAAACTGCGACAAGCTGCCGTTTTTTTTTTTTTTTTTTTTTTTTTTTCATCAACGTTCGTCCGCGAAGTAATGTCGAATCAGATTTGGCTCCAAACCTTGTCCATTAGAGCCAATGGCGAATACACATTCCTCGGTATGAATCGATAAAAATCTGGCAATTTTGTGGCGAACAACACAACACAATTTAGCTTCAGTTTCGACACATGCATAATATATTGGAAGAATGTAAAAACGTTTGTGTAATATATATTGAAGAAATATGACAGCCCGTAAAAAAAGATTTTTGGTGATGGCGCACAGGTGCGGTCAGTTGTCGTGGTTACACGGTACAAAGATATTACTAAGCGTAACAGTTGTGAGCGTAATGCTGAGGCAAAGCATTTGTTCGATACGACTCGATATTATGGGAAAAAAAATCTGCTACCGCGATCTCCATATTATTTCGGTAAATCATAAATCGGAGCGTGTTGAATGTAAAATAATTAAGCACTCTCAAAAAATATGCGAAAAATTTCCCTATACGGAGAGAATTTTAAACGAAAAATTAGAATGTTTTCAACGAAGCGTGGAACGGTTGTCATTGTCATAAAAAGGCATTATGAAAATATAAGAATGTGCCGTGGTCTGTTGAATATTTGCAGCAGGACATAGTAATTGCCTCACTGCTCCATAGCAAAAACTATCATCCACGAAGTTACTTCTTGAGGATACCTCATTAAACATTTTGCGGCGCGAATTTTTAGTACAAAACTTGGCAAATTTTATTTTTCAAAGTTTCTCCACAGAAATTATTTGGTTCGGGGCCTTCTGATGGTTTAGTGAAAAAATTCGGTAACGGTGCTTCGTGAAAAATGAAATGAAATAAAATGAAACGTTTTCGAACAATGCCATCATTGTTCGCAGGTCCTATAATTATTCAGAATTATAACGAAACAATTAACGAAATAACTAACTATTTAGCATCACAGAAATGAGCGTGATATCGACATGTCACTACGTTGCCACGAAAAATAGTAAAAATGTCGTAAAATGTAGGGGAAAAATGTCGTATAATATTCTCTCCGTATAAAGTAAGAAATAAATTTGATAAATGTTTATTTCTGGCTCGGGAGTTGATGTACGAATCCAAGTGCACGACATATTTTAGTATCGAGAAATATATCGAAATATATCTAATATTTTCTTAATTTTTTATCATAAACAAAATAAGTATTTTTCATGCTTTGTAAAAAAAAAGAAAAAAAAAATCATCGGTGGAGATATAGATTACTTTCATCCAATCGTTTGTAATTAACCCTCCGCGGTTCATATGGGTCTCTTTCGAGCCAAGTGACAAATTTTTTTCGGAAATTACATTTTTCAAAACGTTTTATTCTGAAACAAATGAAAATGTAGGAAAGTATGAAAAATTTGGAAGCTCAAATCACACTGGAAAAATTTTTTTGTTAAAAATCGTCGAGATATATTTTGTTGAATACGTTAACCTAAATATTTTTTGAAAATTTCAAAATTTTCGTTATTTCGGCAGTATGTTTGGTTTCTAACGGAATTGTCAGCGAAATTTACCAGTGGAATGACAAAAATTTGCTTCCGAAGAGACTTTCTAAAATATTTCTTGCTCCAATGACACAATTTTTGGGATTATTAAAAAAAAACGTTTAGTCGAACGTATCGAACAGAATACCCATATTTTTCAACTAAATTTTCTTTCCAGTGTGGAGAATATTGTCGAATTTTTGTCAGATTTTTTCCTCTCCAAATACGTGAGATACAAGTGGCAAGACGAAAAGGACCCATGATCGGGGATGCAGTAAAAAAATGATTTGATCCGCGCAGGGTTAAGGACCAGTTAATCCTTAAATGGAATAAAATTATAATCACGATCTCTGAAACGTGATAATCTCTGCTATCCGTTGCAGATACCTTGGAAGGAATATTAGAAGAGTGTCGGAAAGTTCATAAATTGAGAAAAGGCTGCTCGAGAAGGATAATTGGATCGAGTTGAAACTCGTAGGCGATGTATCAACAAGAGGTATTTCTCCGATAGGTCCGCATGTTCGTTGGGTCTATGTATATCCTCGGACCAATATTGTGTAAATATTTCTTAGGATAATGGGCGCAATAGTTGCCACCTTTTGTTCAAAACTTGATGATCGATAATATTGAAGTTTGCATCGTTGCAATGCAACGAAAAATATATTTTTTATTTATTATTTTGATAATTAATTGACTCGTTGCAATATTTCTAGTAAATTTACTTTCCGAATGGCGAAAAAGACTTTCTCGTTATTGTCGACAAACATAGTATGAAAATTTGGTGCCATGCTATAACAAAATAATGACTTTTCGTTGCATTTCATCGATGCAAACTTCAACATCATGATAATTGTCTTAATTGCTTTGGAAAAAAACCGTAGAATGCATTTAAAAAATTGGTTTTTTTCTCTCGCATTCATTTCGCTGTATAATTAAGAAAAATCGCTTTCTCTGTTCATCTCCTTACGGCACAAATATTTGTAAATAAATTGAAGAAAAACACAAACACACACACACACACACACACACACACACACACACACACACACACACACACATATATCGATACACATTGAGTCTTGAAAGTTGGAGACTTGTGAAAAGAAAAAAAACAAACCAGAAAATCTAATCATTTTCTCCCTTAAACGATAATGTGAAAACTCCGAAGACGCTGGCGTCAGAAATTGAATCAAAATAAAGTTATCTTGCATTTGTTGCAATAATTCGCCGGAGGTGATTAACGTAATCAATAATCTGTAGGGTAAGTCAAGAGAAATACGAAAGCAGGAAAAATTCTTGCACTGGTCCAATAACCGGATTCCTATTTGCCACGGTCTTGCTGTTCTTGGCGTGAGGGCAGATTTTTTTTTTTTTTTTTTAATTGAAAATTAAGCCTCGATCAAAATCTCGAAAGATTCCAAATCATTTTCCTAAATGGCCGACCATTTGACACATCTGATGATTATTACTTTCAATTGAGTGAACGATTGTGAAAAGTCATTTTGATGCTAACATCGATAATTATGATCTCAATTGCGAGTCAATCCCATTATTTTGTTTCTATCCGTTAAAAATTCACCAGATATTAATAATTTTAATATTTAATACCACGAGCATACGTTTTTAAAAAAATTACCAAAAAATAAAACTAATTCGTTAAGACCAGCAACGAATAATGTAAGAAAATAAAAGTTTACATTGCAGCATGTATTTTTCATGACATCCTTCAATTACCAATGTGACGACGCGATACTGTCTCAAGAAAAAAAGGTGGTATCAGTGTCATGGTGATTTTCTGAAACCAGTTCCTTCCAGGCACATGTCCGAAGATCGTAATTATGGTAATCGAGCAGTTGTTACTTTAAAATAATGCCACTAACAAGGCGTCAATAAAAACAAGAGGAACGCCCTTAAAAAAATAGAAATTGACAGAATTACTCAAAGGAACGATAATTGTAAAAAGTAACAGGCATACGCGATAAAAATCTGCTTTCCTTTCTAGTCACGGATATCGTTTCTTTCATCTCGCATAAGAAGCAGATGTGAGACGAAATATTGCGATCGCATCAAAAAAAATGTATTTTTTTTTCTCTGCACGTGCGTTTGTGAAGTAATCTGAATATGGAACTCTATTGAAATGCCGCAGATGTTCTGCGAGAAGTCTATCGAAGTATAAGGCATTAACATTTAATGAGATTGCTTTGGCTGGGCGCGAGCTTTGAGTTTGTAAAACAGAAGAATTTCAATGGCAATACCGCGCGCGTTTCGTGTTTCCATCGTCCCAGGTGTCGCCCTCGTAACGAAAAAAATCTATGGCTTTTGTGAAAATATTGAGAATCTTTATCGGGGCCAGCCCTCGAATTGTTTTCGTGTGGCATAAAAAACGCGCAGACACTATTCACTTGGTATCATTTAAAAAAAAACGATGTCAATAAAAATGGTAAATAATAATTACGACCGCCCCACCCTCGCGGAATAAATGTACATTTATTTCTGATCGTACTGACGGAAAATGTGTTTGCGCAACGTACTGGGACGATTCACATTAGTTGACACGTGGCCCGATCGTCGAGTCTCAGTTTTCGGGGCCCCCGAGTCCACGTGGGTTAAGATTGGCCTCTAGGAGACCTGGGTTGGCTGACCGTTTTGCACATCGAAATCAAGCCGAGGCAGCAAACAAGTTTTGCCAAAAAAGTCAGTCCTTAAGGCGATGGAGCAGTCTGCTCGAATTTTCAAAATGAAAATTCTCCGTTGTCGTTTGACTAATCAGAAAAAGGCTCTGTCAGCGGACGCGGGACGATGGCCAAAATCCGCTGACAGAGGTCCGTTAGAAACCAAATATACTACCAAAATAACGAAAATTTGGAAATTATCAAAAAATATTTAGTTGACCGTGTTCAACAAAATGTCGACGATTTTTAACCAAAATTTTATTTATAGTCTGTACCTTACAACCATTATGACTTTAAGCCGGCAGCGTCACTGTTTTATTTTTGTCGAATTGCAGAAACAAATCAATAGCGGTCGAGTCGTTTAATACGATTTAAGTAGCAATGAAAAATAAGGCTTTCTGATAAAATATTGTGCGAGAGAGTCAGAGCCTATAGATTGACCGGGAATGCCTCCCATGAAATTAACCGCACCAACTTCGTTTATGGTATTCGCGCACATCTTCCCTTTTCGATCCTAATGGGATTTATTCATCATTTCACCACGTCTAAAGAACTTTTATCGGCTCATCGCGTATTCCCGTTTTTTTTTCCCCAAGAGGATTCGAGCTATCTGTTCCCTCCTTTTTGCTTGAAAAAAACTTGCCAAAAGAGCCGAAGAAAGAAGGGTGAAAAAGGAGATAACAGCCGTTGACGTAATTTGGCGGAAAAAAAAAACTCTCGGTGTATGCGATAAAGGATACCGAATTTTCTCTCGAATTCGAAAAATTCAAAAACCATACTTTCGATGATATATTTCCAAGTCGCTCGACCTTTCATTCTGATGTCATTTTCTCAAAGTTCTAAGAAAAGATACATCTCAACTTTTGAAAGCTTGAAATATTACTTTTTTACGAAACGTACTGGAGAAATAGATATTTTTATTTATTTATTTTTTTATTTAGAAGTCTGAATGTGCGTTTCAGTGCGTGATCGGCGGAGAAGGATTTCAACCTTCCCTTGGGCTTTTCAACATATTTTATCGAGATCTCTCGGCGATTATTTCGTCTCGAAAAGATAAAGCTACTTCGAGTTTCATGCGGAGCAGAGAGACTTTCGAATTTTGTTGGAAAAGATGAATATTCTGTTCGATCGAATGTTTTTTTGAATAAATCCCAAAAATTGTGTCATTGCAGCAAAAAATATTTTAGAAAGTCTCTTGCGAAGCAAATTTCTGTCGTTCCACTCGTAAATTTCACTGACAATTTCGGTAGAAACCAAATATACTGCCAAAATATCGAAAATTTTGAAATTATCAAAAAATATTTAGTTCACCGTATTCAACAAAATATCGACGATTTTTAACAAAATTTTATTCTCAGTGTACGGAAAGTCGAGGCGAACGGAATTTGAATCCATCGGAAAAATGGATTCGCGCCCCAATTTATTTAAAAAATCTGTATTTTTTTTAAATAATCGAAACACACGCTGGAAATTGAAAAAATGAAGACAATTCGCGCGGTTTTTAAAGTCCCGGATAACGTCAACGTGGTAAGCGAAGCACGCGAGTAAACCAGAGGTAAGTATAAAACTCCTGGCACTGGATCGACGACGACGACGACGTTATATCATGGAAACGTTTAATAATTGAACGGCTAGAAATTTCCTCCAACAGTGCATTCGAGATATTTCGTTCATACTTTTCATTTCTGAATGGCTGGAGTCGCGTTTTTTTTTGTTTTTTTACAAAACGTGAATTTACACGCTGATGGGAAAAATAATAAATTAAATATCTCGAAATTTAAACGTCAGAAACTTTTTCAACAAAATTTCATTTCCAGTTCGTACAATGGAAAGAAAATCCTCAAACTGCATTACTAAAATATATCCTGAAGGATCAACAAGATGGAACATGATATTTGCACAACTTACTTTCGTTTTCCCGGAACCTGTCGGTCCTACGAGCATAAGTCCGTGTCTTACTAGAGTCGTCTCGTAAAGCTGGATCACCTTCTCCACAAATGCTGGTTTATAAATGAGGATTATGAATAGTGAGTGTTTTTTTAATTTCAGGAAGAGAGCAATCCGGTTTATGTCAACGAAGCGGAAATTATGATATGAAATTGTTAATGGAATGTAGAGATCGAGTATTACCATCGACGTGTTGCAGGCCCATTTGCAAGATTGCTTCTCGGATCCCTGCACTGAGTATTCCATAGTCCACTGGAACTTCAACAAGTTTTGGGAATAGATCCGATACGATGCCTGCGGGATAACGCGAGAGATGAAGACCAAGGACCACACGCGAAGGCATGAACGATGGAAACGAAGAATAATCAACAAATTACGAAATTTATTAAGGTATAACTATCGCAGAATGGGTTGATTTAGGATTTTCTTGAAATTTAGTGTAAATATTCTTGACATTAAAACGAACAACTTTCCTATGAGACGAAACATTTTCTGCCGTCTAGAATTTGAGATATTTCATTTCCAATTTTATATTTTTCCCATCTAAACGCATGTAAATTGAAGTCGCGTTTCTTTTGTTTTTTCTTGCAACTTTTTTAACGAAACGTCACTTCAATTTACATGCGTTTAGATGGGAAAAATATAAAATTGGAAATGAAATATCTCAAATTCTAGACGGCAGAAAATGTTTCGTCTCATAGGAAAGTTGTTCGTTTTAATGTCAAGAATATTTACACTAAATTTCAAGAAAATCCTAAATCAACCCATTCTGCGATAGTTATACCTTAAGATGATGAATCAGTCCTCGAATTTTCAGAATCAAATTTCTTCGATTTCGTTTGACTAATAAAAAAAGGCTCTGTCAGCGTACGCTGAAGACGAAAATTTTGTTGAAAAAGATGAACATTTTGTTCGATACGTTCGACTAAACGTTTTTTTGAAATTCTACACTGGAAATGGAATTTAGTTAAAAATCGTCGATATTTTGTTGAATACGGTGAACTAAATATTTTTTCATAATTTCAAAATTTTCAAAAATTAAATGATTTCGGAAATTTGTTTCCGAAAAGAATTTTTGGGAGTTTTCAAAAAAAGGTTTCGTCGAACGTATCGAACAAAATTTCCATCTTTTTTAACAAAATTTTATTTTCAGTGTAAAAATTGTGTCAATCCAGCAAAAAAAAAAATTCAGAAAGTCTCTTTGGAATGAAATTTTTGGCGTTCCACTCGTAAATTTCGTTGACAATTCCGTTAGAAACCAAATTTACTACGAAAATAACGAAAATTTTGGAATCATTAAAAAATATTTTCATTCCCAGTGCAGGACGATGGCAAAATTTATTTGTGGAACCGTGTCGGATATATCAAATTTCGAAAATTGCAAGTATCTCTCTCGCACTCACATTGCAAGAAAGCGACTGCTCCATCACCTTAAACGGTCTCTGGATGAGCCTGAAGTTTCCAACGTTGGCATCGAACGAAAAATATTTCTTTTCATAAACGATTTATTAAATTATTAAAATCTCGACAATTTTTAGCGCCAGTTTGGTTTTCGGCTCGCAGGATAATCGTTTCATCGTTCTGCCCCAAAAACTGACTAAAAATTGTCAACTCTGCTGAATTGAAAATTGGATTTCGTTGCGTTCCAACGTTGCAAACGTCAATGTCGCGTGTCTCTGGCGATCTGGCTCCATACAATTTAGCGCTACGACTCTCGAAACATATTACATTTCATCAATATTCTCACCGTTGAAAAGCTTGAGATCGTCTTTGAGAAACTTGGGTACGTTCACGTCGCGCAATGCCCTGAGACATATTTGATCTTCGTCCAGGTCTTTTTGCTCGCGCTTCAAATTGCCAGCAACAGCGATGACAGTTTTCACTGCTCTCATGCCAAAGTCATAGTGATCCTGCGTAAGATTGTGAAGCATACATTTTCACTTGTTATCATGGAAAGTTTGAGCTCCCGATTGCTTTTTATCGCGAGCGGCGCAGCCTCTGCTTCAAAATGACTTTCGAGCTGATATTATGCTCCGAGGAAATTATACACAAAGCGATGAAAAGATTGGCGAGCGAGCGTGAAAATGTTTAGAGAAGAAAAATTGACGCGTAATTGAAAATTTTGCAACAAACTTTAATAACTCCGCGCGTCAATCTGGTGAGAATAATGTTTCTGGTGCGGACTAACCTGACTGCTGAGTTGTTCGGAGCTCAATTTGAAGGTCGTTGTTATTTTACCAGCAAGTTTTTTGGCCTCGGTAAATCCGTAAGAAAACAAGGAGATTTCAGCAATGAGTGAGTAATTGGGGACCATCATAGCAACGGGACGGAAAAGAGCTTTGAGATTGTCTGGTAATTCAGTTCTGCCAGCGTAGCCTGGATTCATCGTGATGAAAACGGCGCATGATGGTTTGAGAGCAATGTCGACACCCTCGAAAAAAAATCTACACACGAAAATCGTGCTCAAGTTTTTTACTCATTTTTCTTGCAGATTTTTCCTTATCGCGAAGGAATAATCAGTTTTTCAGTTTGTCAAAATATCGACGATTTTTCGTCGATATTTTGTTGAATATGGTAAACTAAATATTTTTTGATAATTTCGAAATTTTCATTATTTTGGCGACAATACGAACTAAATTTTGAAGACAATACCAACAGTTTAATGCAAATTGTTATCGTACATGAACCTTCATTGCATTTTTATTTTAGAATCACAAGTACAAGAAGAAAATTGAATTATAACTGAAACGAATTGAATTTCGAAGTTTATAGAGACTCAATGAAAAAATTGTATTTTTATAATTTAGTTACTTCACTGAGAATGCAATTTTGTTGAAAATCGTCGATATTTTGTTGAATACGATCAACTAAATATTTTTTGATAATTTCAAAATTTTTGTTATTTTGGCAATATATTTGCTTTCTAACAGAATTGTCAGCGAAATTTACGAGTGGAATGACAAAAAGTTGCTTGCGAAGAGACTTTCTAAAATATTTCTTGCTGCACTGACACTATATTCGGGATTATTAAAAAAAAACGTTCAGTCGAACGTATCGAACAAAATATCGATCTTTTTCAACAAATTTTTTTTTTTTCAGTGAAGTTCAAGAAGAAAATTGAATTATAACTGAAACGAATTGAATTTTGAAGTTTAAAGAGACTAACTCGATGAAAAAATGTATTTTTATAATGTAGTTACTTCACTGAGAATGCAATTTTGTTAAAAATCGTCGATATTTTGGTGAATACGATGAACTGAATATTTTTTGATAATTTCGAAAATTTTCATTAAATTTGGCAGTAAATTTGCTTTTTAACGGAATTGTCAGCGAAATTTACGAGTGGAATGACAAAATTTGCTTCCGAAGAGACTTTCTAAAATATTTCTTGCTGCACTGAAACTATTTTCGGGATTATTCAAAAAAACGTTTAGTCGAACGTATCGAACGAAATATCCATCTTTTTTAACAAAATTTTCTTTTCAGTGTCTGATTTCTCACGATTATGGAATTGCACGTCTAATCGCAGCGAGTGATTTATTCATTTTAGCACAATTGATTCCAAATGTATAATCATAATGAGAAGATTTGCATTCGGTTTCCATAATGACGATCGGGCTAGTCAAAATACGATTGTTTCATCGATACCTCGGTTTTGCATGCATTGCGATTAAGCTCACCTCTCAGCTCGTATTTGTTGAGCCTTTTGTATGGTCATGATCTGTTGGGCTATTACGGAGAGCACCTCGATGTCTATTCGATTAAATTCGTCGAAGCATGCCCAGGCACCAGCACTGGACGAGAAACATTAATTATACGGGAAATCCCACGCCAAATAGATTGAATCTGTGAGCCTAACATTTGTATATTTTATTGAATTTTTTTAATATTTTTCTAGTGGCTAAAAAAAAACGATAAAAATTTGAAGTCTTTCGACAACTTTTCGAGGATTTGAAGTTTTTCGTCAATGTCAAAATGAAGATTCCTGCGCAAACTGGTTTCGATGGGTCGACAAAAAACTTGTATAAATTTTCAAAAAAATATATAAATCGCCGAGCCCAACATTTGTTTATTTTTTTGATAATTTTTTACATTTTTTTTAGTGGCTAAAAAAATACGATAAAAATTTCAAGTCTTTCGACAACTTTTTCAGGATTTGAAATTTGTTGTCAATGCCAAAACGAAAATTCCTGCGCAAACTGGTTTCGATAGATGGACAAAAAACGTGGATACATTTTCAGTAAAATATACAAAATCGTCGAGGTCGAATGAGCAGTGGCACTTACCTCGCCAATCCTTTGAAAAATTTGCCCATCGACAAAAAGTCCAACTGATCGGAACAATTGAAAACAACGCATTGAATAGCAAATGCTTTTGCCAGATCCTTGGTTGTCTCGGTCTTGCCAGTTCCGGCTGGACCAGCCGGTGCGCCTCCGAATTTTAGGTGTAGAGCTCCCGTGAGCGTTAAGTAACATCGATCGGTCAAAGGAGTTATTACCAGCCTTCCATTGTTCCCTAGATATTCGTACCTAATTGGGGATTTTGCGAGCATCACGAACACAGTCAACAGCGATGATACCCAAAATTTAACGGAATCATAAGAATCATGATATTGAAGTTTGCATCGTTGCAGTGCAACGAAAAATACGATTTTTTATTCATTATTTTAATGATTAATTGACTCGTTCCAATATTCCTACTAAATTTACATTTCGAATGGCAAAAATAATGAGTTTTCGTTGCATTTCATCGATGCAAACTTCAACATCATAAAAATCAATGACTCTCCATTTGCTTGTCAAAAATGATTACACTGAAAATAAAATTTCGTTGAAAAAGATGGATATTTTGTTCGATACGTTCGACCAAACGTTTTTTTGAATAATCCAAAAAATAGTGTCATTGCAGCAAGAAATGTTTTAGAAAAACTCTTCGGAAGCAAATTTTAGTCGTTCCACTCGTAAATTTCGCTGACAATTCCGGTAGAAACCAAACATATTGCCAAAATAACGAAAATTTTTAAATTATCGAAAAATATTTAGTTAACAGTATTCAACAAAATATCGACGATTTTTAACAAATTTTATTTCTAGTGTAGTTATTTCTAGTAAAAATCCAAAAAACGTTTATCATAATAATTTCATTTCCCGTGTATCTACTCCAGATTTCCTTACCCGTACGGAAATTCCGCGTTGACTGCTCGAACTCTAAGATCATTTTCTGCTTCGATCCAGTAATAACGCAGCTGGGATATCCAATCAAAATCGTTTATATTCGTTACACCCTCATCGATCAATTTGGCGAGAACATCTCTTGCATGAACTTCGATTGTGATTGCTGCCTCGAGCATCATTCGTTGGATTTCGGTCTGATCACCACGTACCAATTCTCGAAGATCGTCCAACTGTGTGTGTGTGTTTTTTTCTCAATCTTATTTTCATTGTATTCCCATAATTTGCATGCCAAATCATTAAGCATTNTCCGCAAACTATGCGGAACGAGATTTAAAAAAAGTGAATTTTTTTATTTTTAGAATATTCGACGTGCTCGAAAAAATAGTGTCCGAATTTTGTGTGAAATAATAAAAAGTCTGAATGGTACGAACGTGGCTAAGCATGAGGTGATAATAATCCTTGAGTGAATTATTCAAAATTCCATCTTCAACGTGTGCCGTCCAGTAAGTCTGTCCAGCACAGATGACGACTTGTCCAGGCCACATGTATACCCAGCTTTTTCGTGGGGTCGTTTCAACGATTAGCAAAGATTGGCGAATTATTTCTCTGAGTGTATTTCGCATTGCATCTTCGACTTGACCCAACCAATTCTCAACATTGCCATCGGGATAAATGGATGGACTCAAGGGAACTTGTTCGTTCTCCGCCGAATACATAACCGTGATTTCCAAGTCTTGCTCGAATTTCAATTCTTTCATATTTTCAAAGCATTTTCTTAGGTGAGGCTGTACCGCTCGGACATTTTTAGCTTGAGCAAGAATCTCCAGCAACTCGTCGTCGCTGAGGAAGAAGAATCGCGGAAAAATCATTCTCTTCGTTTCCAAATAATCGGCCAGACCTTTTTGCACTAACTCCAGAAGCGATATGCATTCCTTTAGACTCTCGAGGAGACTCTTGTCCGGACAAACTTCGAGTATCTGCTCAGCAAATCAATCAATTACATTTTGCTCGAATAAACTGTCGCAATTTAAAAAATTCAATGAATATTGACATCGAAACGTCGTGACGTTGGGAAGAGGATGAAAAAAATTTCAATCATTGTGCGAATCTGTATATCAATGTGTGCAATGAAATAATTACACCGCGTCCGAGTCTTTACAGGCGCGGATCAAATTTTCTAGGGAGACTTTTCTCCATCAGGTGTGCGATCAGAATTTTTTTCGACTTGCTTTCGTAAGAATTCTACGATGTTGCGAAGTTTGCATGGTTGGAATGCAACGGAAGGTGATTATTCTTTATAGCGGAGAAGAAAAATTTGATAAAGTTTTAGACAACGATAAGGATTTCGTCTTCTTTGTCGTTTGGAAACTGAATTCAGTAGAAAAAATTGGAACCAGTGAATTAATTATTGAAATCATTAACTCTAGAACGGTAACCTGGGGTCAAAAGCGACCCCAGGCGACTTTAAATCCATTTTTTCCCTTCGTTTTCCCGTTTTTTATCCTTTTGCCCCATTTTTCACTGATTCTTTGACTCGAAGCAAAGTTGCTCTAGGCTTACGTGATTCTGCATTAAAAAACGAAAAGAATGAGCCCAGGTTGAAGCCTTTCTGTTGAATTTTACCGAAGATATGAATTTTTCAAAATTGGGGTCATTTATGAGCCCAGGTTATCGGAATAGGTCAGAAAAAATAAGGTTACCCTTAAGGGTTTAATCCCGCGCCTTTTTTCCCTTCGTTTTCCCGTTTTTTATCCTTTTGCCCCATTTTTCACTGATTCTTTGACTCAAAGCAAAGTTGCTCTAGGCTTACGCGATTCTGCATTAAAAAACGAAAAGAATGAGCCCACGTTGAACCCTTTTTGTTAAATTTTACCGAAGATATGAATTTTTCAAAATTGGGGTCATTTATGACCCCAGATTATCGGAATAGGTCAGAAAAAATAAGGTTACCGTTCTAGGGTTAATAAAAATGCAATTTTTCGTTATATTCCAACGATGCGAACTTCGTCATAGAAATCTAAATGTCGCAGTGAAAGAATTGTACAAATTAATCTTACGATTGGATTTTCATTGACATTCTTCATTATTCGTCGCCAGTTCCGTTCCATAGTGCTGTATTTTCTTGCCTCAACGGGTAACTGACGACTTATGTCTTCCGAGGTGAAAATTGGCTCGAGGTACATCCAATTTCTGCATACGTCAGTTGGATAATAAAGTGGACAAGAGAAAGTTGATTTTTACTCGTTTTCTCACCTTTGGACTTCGATCCAATAGCCAATGACTTCCTGGGTGAGCTTGAGCTTGTTCTCCCACTCAGTAATTGTGTCATCGAAAGCACCTCTGAAAGGACTGAAGCTGATTTGCTGGGTACTGAGTATGTGATCGTCCAGCAAAATGAGAATTTCGTCAGGAACTTTCATTATGTACGTTCCTGCATTTTTAAAATAAGTTTTGTTCCGATGTTCTAGTTTTTTCAGGTGGAAATAATGCAGATGACTTGCCAGTGTCTTTGTAAGGCAAAACTTCGATCGCAATAGTTTCCCACTCTTTCAACATTTTGTCCAACATTGCCTCGATCGTATATTCTTTGGCAGCACTTTGAGAAACTTGCTCAACGTCATCTCTGAAGTTTTCAATGCCCAAAACAAGCAGAGCTTTGAGGGTGAGCGCTGGCGTTAATGCCATTTGAATGCCCGTACGGGCACTAAGTTCTTCAAAGTGGCGAGGCTTCATGCCGGCATTTCTTAAGGATTGAATGAGCCCGATGTAGGGTTTCAATGATTCGATTCGATCTCGTATTTCCAGCGCAATCGCTGCTATTTCTGTTTGCGAAGGATCAACTTAAGCCTCACGAGCGATGGACACGATCACTTAATCAAACTTTTTAATCGACTTTTAATCAAACGATTTGATCGACTGGAAAGAGAGAAACAAACGAACTTGGCTGCTCTTCAAAAACTTTGGCGCATCGAGACATCGACTTGTGCATCTCATTAACGGTCGCCTCGATCTGCTGGCCATCAATACTCATTAGAGGATTTTCCATCCAGATTTCGTACCAACGCAACCAATCTAAGCAAATCGTTACAAATTCCATTATACCGAAGACGTTTGTATTCATTTACTATCACTGAAAACAAAATTTTGTTGGAAAAAATCGATATTTTGTTTGATACGTTCAACTAAACGTTTTTTCGAATAATCCCAAAAATTGTGTCATCGCAGCAAGAAATTTTGTAGAAAGTCTCTTCGGAAGCAAAATTTTATCGTTTCAGTCGTAAAGTTTGCTGACAATTCTATTAGAAACCAAACATTCTGCCGGAATAACGAAAATTTTGAAATTATCAAAAAATATTCAGTTGACTGTATTCAACAAAATATCGACCATTTTTAACAAAATTTCATTTCCAGTGTAAGAAAACTTAACCCTAGAACGGTAACCTTTCGTAATGCTTTCGTAAAAAAAAAGTCTCAACATGTAAGAAAAACGTTTATTTATTTATTTATTTATTTTTTTTGAAGTTTTCTATGAAAATTAGTAAAACGTCAGTTTTTTGGTAAAATCTGGTTTTCTTCAAAATACAGTTCGCTAAATGATTCAGAATTGTGACAAATGTTTTTTTTGCATAATATACGATTGAGAGCACGAAAATTTGATTTTTTCTACAGATCGAAAGGAAAATAAACAATAAAATGGACAAAAAATGTTGTTTCCACTGAAAATAATTTGTTTAACCGTTTTCAAAAAAAAATGTTGATTTTTGTCAACAAAATCGTGTTATCCACTCAACAGGATACACTCAACGATACATCAAGAGTGAAATATAATTAACGAAATATTTCAAACGATCGAATCTGTGGATGCGAAAAGCAGAGGTTTCGGATAAATTGAAAGGATTTTCCGCATCGAAAAACTGGCAACAATTTCCAAAGGGTTGGTTGAAAAAAACGCCAAAGTTTATTTACTGGCCTGAATAAAAAATTGCGAAAGCAGGAGATCGAGCGTAAAAGCGAGAGGTTTTTCATGTATTGACACGATGTCACATTTAGATTTGGATTAAAAGAAAAAAAAATGGATTACCTGAGGCGGTAAGCCAAAGAGTTTTGTAAGGCTCGAAATCTTTCATGAGCTTGGTGAGATGGTCAAAAGGCGTTACCGGGACACCAAAAAGTTTTTGTCGTTCGTTGAGTACAATACCGTGTTCTTGACTGTCTTTCATCGATTTCCAAACCCTCTTAGCATCTATCGCTGTTTCATGCACCTTACCGATGTCGCTTTGTTGAGCAATGTTCGTAACATTGCCAACGAGAGTATCTATCTTGTCAAGAAGATTCGCCTCGTCTATGACTTGTTGCTTGAAAAATTTATCCGCGTCGTTGGCAAAGCGAGCTATGGTATCTTGGGTCTACTGCGAAGCACGGAGAAAATATAGAGAAGAGCTGGGCATGCATAGTAAAGAGTTAACCCTAGAACGGTAACCTTATTTTTTCTGACCTATTCCGATAACCTGGGGTCATAAATGACCCCAATTTTACCAAAAATTCATATCTTCGGTAAAATTTAACAAAAAGAGTTCAACCTGGGCTCATTCTTTTCGTTTTTTGATGCAGAATCACGTGAGCCTAGAGCAACTTTGCTTTGAGTCGAAGAATCAGTGAAAAATGGGGCAAAAGGATAAAAAACGGGAAAACGAAGGGAAAAAATGGATTTAAAGTCGCCTGGGGTCCTTTTTGACCCCAGGTTACCGTTCTAGGCTTAATTTTGGTTGATTATCTGAAAATAAATGTGCGGGCTGAATATTTTTTCATCGACTGATAATAATAATAATAATAATGATGAATTATCGTGCGCGATGTGTTGGGTGACAGAAGCCTACCATACACTCCCATGAAAAATTGACACGCGCGTGGGTGCATTTTGATGCATTGCGACAGCTGGAAAATCGACGAGGTGGCAGATATATAAAAATTGCTTAAAATTACGAACGAAAAATGTAAATTTGGCATGTTGCGTGTCGCTGATGGAAATTAAAAAAGAAGAAGACACTCTATTCTGAATTGAACTTCGGTGTCTAATCGCATTTGTCCAATGAAAACAAAATTTTGTTGGAAAATATCGAAATTTTGTTCGATACGTTCAACTGAACGCTTTTTTTGAATAAACCAAAAAATTGTGTCGTCGCAGGAAGAAATATTCTAAGAAGTCTCTTTGGAAGCAAATTTTAGTCGTTCCAATCGTAAATTTCGCTGACAATTCCGTTAGAAACGAAATGTACTGCCAAAATAACGAATATTTTGAAATTATCGAAAAATATTTAGTTGACCGTATTCAACAAAATATCGACGATTTCTAACAAAATTTCAATTCCAGTGTCGTTGTTTTCCTTGCAAATTATATTTGAATATTTATTTTCAATAGACATCGAAGGTGAGACAAAAAAATAGTCGCAGCCATAGAATGTTGGCGAACTCACCTGTAGCTCGATTTCAAGAGGATAACCAATTGCTTGCCATTTCGCTTGGAAGTCCTCGTCGGATAAATTCCACTTGAACGAGTCCAATATATCGAATTCAATTTTGAGTCTTTGCATCACACCGTCCAAGCCTTTTACAGTCAATGGAATTGTGTCGATCCACTCGCGAATATCAAATATTTCTTCGATACTCCGTGGGTCCTCGTTCAACTTGAGTCGTATATCCGTGTAATTTGTTAACAATTCGTTGACTTGATCGCGCAGAGTTTCGGTGAACATTGAGAGCAACCCGTTGCCAAGATCTTTACGTTTCTCGATGAGAAATTTTTTCAATGGCTCAACATTTACGTTGAATGCTCCGATCGATATCGACGTTGGTACTGTCAATTCGATATTCCGTTTTATGCTCAACTGAAAAGCTATTTCCTCTTTTACCTCTGACGCCGAGTGTTGAGCCATTTTAAAGTTCCTGTTGAATTATTTATCGATCGTAAGCTTCGGCTATAAACAGCAGACGGCATGTTATATTCAGAGCCGATGAAATCATCATCAAACATTGGAGGTGTTACTTTTTCTGTGCACCGTCAAAAATTCAATCAATATTGATTGATCGCTCGTACCAAAATACACTGAACGTCAAATTTTGTTGAAAAAGATGAATATTTTTTTTCGATACGTTCGACCAAACGTTTTTTTGAATAATCCAAAAAATTGTGTCATTGCAGCTAAAAATTTTTTAGAAAGTATCTTCGGAAGCAAATTTTAGTCGTTCCATTCGTAAATTTCGCTGACAATTCCGTTAGACACGAAAATACTACCAAAACAACGAAAATTTTGAAATTATCTAAAAATATTTAGTTTAACGCATTCAACAAAATATCTCGACGATTTTAAACAAAATTCCATTTCCAGTCAATTGCCGAAGCGAGAAATGACTAAGTTGATTCATGAAAATTGTTTAATAAACGTTGTTTTTTGAATAATCCCAAAAATGGTGTCATTGCAGCAAAAAATATTTTAGAAAATCTCTTTGGAAGCAAATTAGGAACCAAATACACTGCCAAAGAAAATTTCGGAATTATCAAAAAATATTTAGTTCACCGTATTCACCAAAATATCGACGATTTTTAACGAAATTTCATTTCCAGTGAACAAACGAGTAAAAAGCTACTGCATATTTTTTTTCTTTTATTTTTGAGATCTATGGATTTAGCAAGGACCCAAGGAGGAGGAAGAAGAAAAGAGAATAAAGTGGAAAGAATCGCGTGAAGATGTTGAAAATCCGGGACTTTTTGACTAACCGAATATAATCGACGACGTCGAGCTCGTGGAGATCCAGATATTTATTGTATTCTTGGGCGTAGGCGAGCAGGGGAATGACCGACTGTTCGTAAGCTCTGATTAATCGATCTCGAACGTTGGAAACGGACTGTTCCAAGAGACCAACCGAGCTGAGATAAAGGTCACTGGGAAACTTGAGACCAGTCAGGTAGAAAGGATGTGCCTGTCGTATCTTGTGACACTGGGTCAAGGCGTTGTCAAAAAGGGCGACAACGGTATTCTATTTTCGAAAATGCAATACCAAGCTGCATCATATCACGTAGGAACTCATCGTTTTGTACAGACGTGGACAAAAAACAAACTGATGATGTTGAAGTTTGTATCGATGAAATGCAACGAAAACTCATTATTTTGTTCTAGCTTCGGACCAAATTTTCATACAGTGTTTGTCAACAATAACGAGGAAGTCTTTTTCGCCATTCGAAAAATNACGTTGGAAACGGACTGTTCCAAGAGACCAACCGAGCTGAGATAAAGGTCACTGGGAAACTTGAGACCAGTCAGGTAGAAAGGATGTGCCTGTCGTATCTTGTGACACTGGGTCAAGGCGTTGTCAAAAAGGGCGACAACGGTATTCTATTTTCGAAAATGCAATACCAAGCTGCATCATATCACGTAGGAACTCATCGTTTTGTACAGCCGTGGACAAAAAACAAACTGATGATGTTGAAGTTTGCATCGATGAAATGCAACGAAAACTCATTATTTTGTTCTAGCTTCGAACCAAATTTTCATACAGTGTCGACAATAACGAGAAAGTCTTTTTCGCCATTCGAAAAATAAATTTACTAGAAATATTGCAACGAGTCAATTAATTATTAAAATAATAAATAGACAATATATTTTTCGTTGCATTGCAACGATGCAAACTTCAATATCATCAATTCTGAGCGATGGAAAATTTAATGAGTATTTGAAAAATAATGATTTTCGATTCTCTGTTGAGATGGAGATTTTCGAATTTTCTTTTTTTTTTCTTTCTTGCTCTCTTGCTTTCCAATTCTGATGATGTTGAAGTTTGCATCGATGAAATGCAACGAAAAGTCATTATTTTGTTCTAGCTTCGGACCAAATTTTCCATACAGTGTTTGTCGACAATAACGAGAAAGTCATTTTCGCCATGCGAAAAGTAAATTTACTAGAAAAATTTGAACGAGTCAATTAATTATCAAAATAATAAATAAAAAATCTTATTTTTCGTTGCATTGCAACGATGCAAACTTCAATATCATAAAAACCGACGGAACAGGCTTTCCACAATATTTACCCCGAATATTTCAACATTTTTCGAATAGTGAGCTCCATCCTTGTTCATTTTCAAATCTATGGAAAATATAGGATTCGCAGGAGGTAAGAATTGTGTATTGATTAGATCGTCACCCCAGACATAATCTTTCTCCACATCGAGGGTACACAAGGCTGGTGTTTCCAGCATTTTGACGTATAGTCCCATCGAATTCTCCACCAGATTCCTCAGTGCATTCTACAAAAATTATACCGCAAGCTCAACTTTGGCTGAAATTTTAACAGAGACTAAAAAGTTTTTTTTTCAGTTTCCAAAACATCGAAAAATCGTATTTAGAAAAAATGTACAGATGTGTGTGCGTGTCTGTACGTTCTGGTACTGTCAAATTCGAACGTTAATCGTAAAATCCCTAATTGCTCACTTGCATGAGGAGGACTTTCAAATCGTTGAATCGTTTGAGTTTGACAATGTCGTAAATTTGTGGCACTTTGAGGTCGATACTGAAGCATCCTTTGCCAATATCTCTGAGCCACATTCTCACTGAGCGAACTATGTTTTCTAGCCACTGCTCTCTGAGATATTTCGTCATGGTGGTGATGGTTTGAACCTGCTGGGACTCGAATTCGTCCAGAGTCTGAGGTTTCCCATAACTCGTGGAAAATAAGTTCATGCACGAAACTTCGATGCAAGCTTTAACTATGCACATGCTCGCTTCGTACACTTCCGGACGAACGTACAGTGTGTTCCAGTGAAAAAAATCTCTCGTTTTCTGTATCCAGGGTACGTAACGTTATTAGTTTTCTCTTTATGATTATAAGGGCACAGGGAGAGAATTTAATATAAAAAAAATTACTAATGCTACCATATCGTCCCTCTGAAAAATTTTAGCAAAGACATAATAATTTTTCATTCATACTTCTATCGGAGATTGCGGAAATTTTGACATTTTTTGTCAAATTTTAACATTTTTCGTCAAATTTCAGATGAAAAATTACTATGTATTTGCTAAAATTTGTCAGAGAGACGATATGGTACCAGGGAACCATATGGTAGCATAGTAATTTAAAAAAAAAAAATTCTCTCCACATTGAAAATAAAATTTTGTTCAAAAATATGGATATCGTCCCTCTTAGAAATTTTAGCAAAGATATAATAATTTTTCATTCATACTTCTATCGGAGATCGCGGAAATTTTGACATTTTTTGTCAAATTTTAACATTTTTCGCCCAATTTCAGATGAAAAATTACTAAGTATTTTCTAAAATTTGAGAGAGGGACGATATGGTACCAGGGAACTATATGGTAGCATAGTAATTTTTGATAGAAAATTCTCTCCGCATTGAAAATAAAATTTTGTTCAAAAATATGGATATTTTGTTCGATACGTACGACCAAACGTTTTGTCTTGAATAATCCCAAAAATAGTGTCATTGCAGCAAAAAATATTTTAGAAAGTTTCTTTGGAAGCAAATTTTAGTCGTTCCACTCGTAAATTTCGCTGACAATTCTGCCAGAAACTAAATATTCTGCCAAAATAACAAAAATTTAGTAATTGACAAAAAATATTAAGTTCACCGAATTCAACAAAATATCGACGATTTTTAACAAAATTTCATTTCCAGTGCGTGCAGAGACACTACGGTTTACTTGAAAGTTCTCCATTCCAGTTTCAAAGCTTTTTGTCTTGATCGCCCAAAGAATTTCATGTTCGGAAGCCGGGCCAACGATGTTGAACGTATTCGCACACGTTCGAATAAGTTTTTGCCACTGAAGATGGCACATGGATCGTTTGTAATCCAATTCAATCTCCGCACAAAGCTTTATCGTGAGATTTCAATTTGTGAAAAGAAGAATACAGACTGCGGTGCGATTGTGAAGCGGAAGTTTGTTTCGTCATAAAAGCAAGAGCTAAAAACTTTTCTATTGATTTCGAAGTATCGCGAGCCTCGACTTGGTGCCAACAGTCATTTTGCTAAAAGCTCGAAATGCAATATCGCGTTCACGTATTTATAGAGAATGAGAGATGCGCTGAGACTTGGGAGCGTGGGAAGACAACGTTTTGTATGCTATGCCAGGCCACTCTGAGCATCCACCAAGATTAAATGAATTTTAATGAAAAGGCGAGCAGAAAAAAAGGAGCAGCTCGAGGGATTGTCGAGATTCAAACACGAATCATTCGCAAGAGAGATTTGTACGTTTGTTGATAAAAAAAGGAAAAAGCGACGAAAAATATTGAATGGAAAACAAATTTTTGTTGAAAAAGATCGATATTGTGTTCGATACGTTCGACCGAATGATTTTTTTAATAATCCCAAAAATTTTGTCATTGGAGAGCAAGAAATATTTTCGAAAATCTCTTTGGACGCAAATTTTTGTCGTTCCAATCGTAAATTTCGCTGACAATTCCGTTAGAAACCAAATTTACGGCCAAAATGACGAAAATTTTGAAATTGTCAAAAAACATTTAGTTAATCGTATTCAACAAAATATCGACGATTTATAACAAATTTTCATTTCCAGTGTAATATTTTGCAGCGCCGCTGCCAACCACGAAGAGATTCATATTTTCGTTTCAAAGTGAAGATAAAACTCACACTGGCAATATTTCTTGAAGAGAATTTCAATTCGCCCTGCCTCAAAGCAGATTGAACGATAATGTTCTTCTGTTTTTCATTGAACGATGGTAAATCTTGAGTGTTCATGCAGTCGAGATACAAGTTATATCTGTGACGAGAAAAGAGAATAAAAATGATGGCAAGACTTTTAAACAAAACTTGTTTAACCCTAGAACGGTAACCTGTTTTTTTCCGACCTATTCAGATAACCCGGGGTCATAAATGACCCCAATTTTGAAAAATTCATATCTTCAGTAAGATTTAACAAAAAAGGTTCAACCTGGGCTCATTCTTTTCGTTTTTCAATGCAGAATCACGTGAGCCTAGAGCAACTTTGCTTTGAGTCAAAGAATCAGTGAAAAATGCGGCAAAACGATAAAAAAACGGGAAAACGAAGGGAAAAAAGGCGCGGGATTTAAAGTCGCTTGGGGTCGTTTTTGACCCCAGTTACCGTTCTAGGGATAAGAAAATCGTGTGTTTCCATTATTCCGACTGACCTGATGCAGGCCTCAGATTCCTTTCGAGCTTTTATCGCAGCGACGACTCTTTCGGCAAACGAATTTGGATCTTCGGCGTAAAATCGAATGTAAATTCGTGGGAGATAAAATTGTCTGGCGCGAGTTTCGAGTGTTCGAACGGTCCACAATTTAGTTTCGTTATCGTAATTGGTCACAGCGGCATTTTGCCAGTCATATTGATTAACGAGTTCTTCTAGATTTCGGGGCGATGTGTAGATCGATTTTTCTATGGCTTTTTCTATGAATACTGTCGCTGGTAATGGATATTTTGTACCGTCGATAAATCCTAGTTGCATCCAGTCGTTGACTGTCCTGTGAATCATCATTTTCGCAGACTTCAGAGTGGACAATTTCATTGAATTTTCAATTCTTTACGATTTTTTTTTACTTTGCAAGGAAGAAACAACATTTTTGTCGTTTTGATCAACAATTTTGTTAAAAATCGTTGATATTTTGTTGAATACTGAATAGTTTTTGATAATTCCAAAATTTTCGTGATTTTGCCAGTACATTTGGTTTCTAATGAAATTTCAGCGAAATTTACGAATGAAACGACTAAAATTTGCTTCCAAAGTTACTTTCTAAAATATTTTTTGCTGCAATGACATAATTTTTGGGATTATTTAAAAAAAAACGTTTATTAAACAATTTTCATGAATCAACTGAGTCATTCCTCGCTCCGACAATTCACTCGAAATGGAATTTCGTTAAAAATCGTCGAAATATTTTGTTGAATGCGTTAAACTGAATATTTTTTGATAATTCCAAAATTTTCGTTATTTTGCCAGTAGATTTGGTTTCTCATGAAATCGTCAGCGAAATTTACGAATGGAACGACAATAATTTGCTTGCAAAGAGACTTTTTAAAATATTTTTTGCTGCAATGACAAAATTTTTGGAATTATTAAAAAAAAAAAAACGTCCGGTCGAACGTGTCGAACAAAATATCCATCTTTTTCAACAAAGTTTTCTTTTCACTGTGTCAAAGAGCCGAAGCGATTATCGAACTGAGTTTTTCAGGCTGGGAACGTGTAAAAGATTGAAATTATTTCGTTATTCGGACAATTAACGAACGGAGAAGCAACCTGCAGTCAAAATCCTCGTCGTCAAAAATCTCGAGGGGTAAAAAATTGATGGTAGGGTAGAGACCGTATTTTTGCTCATCACTGGCAAGGGGGAGTACAACATCCGGTGGCAAAATGTCGAGCGAACAAACTCCTGCTTTATTCAGAGCGTCCTGAACTCGCAGATTTCTGTAAAGTCTACGCCGGCGTTCCATCTCAACATTACGTGGTAAATGTTTCGGTTCAACGTGGATTTCTTTCTGGACTTTTGGGGCGAACGTCTCAGCTGGAAAAGACTGAAACGATCTTCGTTCACGACGTTTTCCGGCAGGGAAAAGAATTCGAGAATGCCAAAACTTTTTATGTCCCTCTGGAGTTAGCATCGTTGAAATGCAACGAAAGCTTATCATTTTTTCGAGCAAACCCCTAAATTTTCATACAGTATTTGTCAAAAATAGTGGCACAGCCTTTTTTCCCATTCAAAAACTGAATTTGCTCAAAAAAATTGGAAAAAGTTTATTGATTATTAAAAAAATGTATTTTTCATTATTTTCCCACGATGCAAACTCAGGATCGTTCTCAATAGATATAAGATTCTACTCCAAAAATCAGAATTGTATTCCGACAATTTTTTTCATTATTTTTTGGGACCGAAATAAAAAAATCACGTTTTTCGTCATTAAAAATTGAATTTACTCAAAAAAATTCGAAAAAGTTTATTGATTATTAAAAAAATGTGTATTTTTCGTTCGTTTCCCACGATGCAAACTCAGGATCGTTCTCAGTAGATATAAAACTTTACTCCAAAAATCGGAATTGCATTCCGACAATTTTGTTATTTGTTTTTGGGAACCGAAACCAAAAAATCACGTTTTTTGCCATGCAAAAACTGAATTTACTCAAAAAATTGAAAAAAGTTTATTGATTATTGAAAAAATGTATTTTTCATTCTTTCCCCACGATGAAAACTCAGGATCGTTCTCAATAGATATAAGATTCTACTCCACAAATCGGAATTGTATTCCGACAATTTTTTTAATTTTTTTTTTTTGCCCGAAACCAAAAAATCACGTTTTTCGTCATGAAAAAATTTAATTTGCTCAAAAAAATTGGANAATTGAATTTACTCAAAAAAATTGGAAAAAGTTTATTGATTATTAAAAAAATGTGTATTTTTCGTTCGTTTCCCACGATGCAAACTCAGGATCGTTCTCAATAGATATAAAACTTTACTCCAAAAATCGGAATTGCATTCCGACAATTTTGTTATTTGTTTTTGGGGACCGAAACCAAAAAATCACGTTTTTTGCCATTAAAAAACTGAATGTATTCAAAAAAATTGGAAAAAGTTTATTGATTATTAAAATAATGAATAAAAAAAATGTATTTTTCGTTCTTTTCCCACGATGCAAACTCAGGATCGTTCTCGATATATAAAACTTTACTAGGGTTACTAGTTCTAGGGTTAATAAACCAAACAAGCTAAGAATATTTTTTTTTTTCAATTTTATTAACAAGACATCTTTGTCCATTTGTTGACGTAAAAAAAAAAAACTTACGATCGATGGGTCTTCGGGGAAGGTGACCCAACGTTCAGCAGCGCCGAGTAAACCAACAGTCTCGTTGCTCGTAAAGTCATCCCTGACGGACGCTGTATGCTGTTCGGTAAATATTTGCCAGACGAGCTTCGTTCGTCTAGGAGGGACGAGCCTCGGTCTAACAGGATATTCCGCACTTCCTTTTTCGTTTAAACACACAAAAAGTAAACCGCAGCATTGTGCTAAACGCGTTAGTGATCGCGTTTTGAATTTCTTTGAATCGAGCGGCTGCTCTGATGCGACTCACCTGTAACAATCTCCGAATAATAACCCCGTTTCGGGGTCGTCGGTTTATGAATTTCTCGCAAATTCATTATTCGATATTTTTCCGTTTGATTATTTTTCGACCTTTTCCAACCTCTGCTTAGCGGCCAGTCGTTTTTTTTTTTTTAATCGAATAACAAACAATTCAGAGAAAACAAATGACACACGAGATCAAATTCGATTAATCGATATATCGTCCGTGTCCGTCTGACGAACGATGTTCGTCAATAAATTTCCCCTTATAAAAAGTTCGTAGTAACGAAATAATTAATTTAATTTCGATGGGAAAAATAAAAATTGGAAATTAAATATATATTCAATTTCCAATTTTTTTATTTTTCCCATCCAAACGCGTGTAAATTGAATTCTTGTTTCTTTTGTTTTTCATTTTCTTCCGCGAGATCGCGGCACACGTGCTGCGATCTCGCGTCATTATCCAAAGTGACGCGTACCATCTCTCGGAATAGCCACGTCCTGCGATACCGACCGAGCAGCGAAAAGAGCAAAGGCGACGTTCGGATTTTGCCGCGTGTTAGATTTATCCGGCAATATCAACTTTTGCTCTTATTCCCATTACCGACTCTCAGGCGACACACACACCACCACGATGACGTGAAGCCCCAGAGCCGAGGAGAGTACGAAAAATAAGAACGCGATTCGGCTCGTGGCTCGAAAGATTCCAAACAACAAAAAAAAGAACGAGCTCTCAAGCCGCTGGAGTTGTAATTACGGAAGTTGAGAAACTAGAGCGTCGTTCTTCTAGTGTATTCGCGATGTCTTGTCCCTCGCAGCAGCAGCCTCGTGTCATTGGTCGTCTATAGAGTGTATTATAGATTGTGCGTAGTCTGCTGCTTTGTTTAGAGGAGCGAGAAGTTTCGTAGCGGAAAGAGTGGGGGAGAATGTGGTGCAAAGGTGGTCGACAGGTGGCGCCCTCTCCAGTGGTATTCGGTAAACGAAGGTACGCGGGTTTTCTCATCATCAGGTCGAGAAAACGTTGAATCAGCTGTGTGTGGTTGTTAAAAGGTATTTCGTTTGGTCGGAGCATCGAGAGAGAGGAGGAGAGAGGGTGATCGGTGT
Source organism: Hyposoter didymator (assembly GCA_037952995.1). Taxonomy (NCBI): domain Eukaryota; kingdom Metazoa; phylum Arthropoda; class Insecta; order Hymenoptera; family Ichneumonidae; genus Hyposoter; species Hyposoter didymator. The sequence continues at coordinate 9,405,205 of JBAJMU010000002.1, forward strand.
GTATGTGCGCGTAGAAGAACGTGAAACGTCGGAGGTTGATGACGATAGCACGAGAGGCTCAACTCGGTTGATTTAAAAAATAAGCCTCTTGTGTCTGGGCTGCGTGTGTTGTGTGTGTGTGTCGAGTGTTGTGTGTGTATATATTGACACATATGTATATGTGTGTGGGTATGCGTGTGTATTATTCGAAAAAAGTCATAAAAACGTTTTTATAATAATGTTTCGCGAGTGAAAATCGCGCCTCGTAGTACTCGTCGCGGTGCTTCGATACAGAAAAAAGGTTCCTTACTCGCTCGCTGTCTCTCTTTCGCTCCAACTCGTTCGATCACAGTGTCGAATATATACAGAGACGAGGGAGCTGTGCATCGCGAAACGTCGTCCGCGTCTTCACTGACAGGTGAAAAATAAATCGCGAGAAAAGCGAGAAAAATAAATAACGAGAAAAGAAAGTTTTTATCTGTCGGAGGGAAATAAATCGAGAGAAAGGGAGAGGGAGAGAAAGAGAAAGAGAGAGCGGGAGAGAGTGAAGGAAAAAAGACGCGAGTCCGGGAAAGAAAAATATTAAAAATAAAGAAAAATTGAAAAAAAAAAAAAAAAAAAANAAAAAAAAAAAAAAAAAAAATACGGGAAAAGCGTTTAGTTCGCCGAAACGCGCAAGCGAGGCATGACGGGAACAGGTGACAATAGAACCTCGCCATGTTAGATTTCACGAGATCGCCGTACGTGCGTTAGCCGCGGAGTTTTCTTTTTATCCATTATTATTATTCTTATTGTTATTGTTGTTGTTATTATTTATTCATTTCATTTCGTTTTATTTCATTTTTCGACACCGTTTTTTAATTGCTTTTTGTAATCGGGTTAAGAGAGAAGAAGAGGGCGCGAGACTTTCACGGGGCAGTGATCTACACGAAAATCATCCAAGCTGGATAGGTTACCCGAGTATCTCCGCGATACCGTGGACTGGTTTATGGGGTAAGTCGATCCTTTTGTTTATTTTTTTTCAATCCAACGAAAAACAATTATTTCGAATGAAAAAAATAAAACTCGGACACTCCGATCAACTCAAAAAGCAAAAATCGACCCTTTTCTTTATTTTTTTCGTATTTTTTTAAAAAGTCTTTTTGCTTTAAAATGTCGTTGCGCGCGTGTATGCATTTTCGTGTTGCCTCAATCCCGCTCATTCGTTTTTATTCCCGAAATACACGTTTTCTCCTTTTCGAACATTTCTTTCATTTTACAAGTTTTTTTTCTTTTTTTTTCTCCATTTTGTACTTTTACTCGTAAACGGATAGATTTTTATATCCCGCTGGAAAGATCGTGGAGTTTGCATCGTTGCAATGCCGTGGAATTCCGGGTACTGTAGAGCCCAGAATTCACTTGCATTGCTAGGCCAATTGCGTGTATACATGAAATTTTTTTTTAGAACCTCGAAACGAGGGTGGAGGATAAAAAAGTAGGATAATTCGACAAATCGATGGAACGATTTACGAAAAACGTAGTTCTCGTCGTTCCACAACCATGCGAACTGTCGTAGCCTATTTTTTTCATTTATATTTTTTTACCGCCACGTAATTTTGATGGAAATACGCTTTTTTGTTTGCATCGTTGCAATGCAACGAAAAATAGGATTTTTTATTTATTATTTTGATAATTAATTGACTCGTTCCAATATTTCTAGTTAATTTACGTTTCGAATGACGAAAAAGACTTTCTCGATATTGTCGACAAACACTGTATGAAAATTTGGTCCGATGCTATAACAAAATAACGAGTTTTCGTTACATTTCATCGATGCAAACTTCAACATCATCAGAATTGGAACGCAAGGAAGCAAGAAAGAAAAAAAAAGAAAATTCGAAAATCTCCATCTCAACAGAGAATCGAAAATCGTTTTTTTTCAAATACTCATTAAATTTTCCATCGCTCAGAAATGATGATATTGAAGTTTGCATCGTTGCAATGCAACGAAAAATAGCATTTTTTATTTATTATTTTGATAATTAATTGACTCGTTGCAATATTTCTAGTAAATTTACTTTTCGAATGACGAAAAAGACTTTCTCGATATTGTCGACAAACACTGTATGAAAATTTGGTCCGATGCTATAACAAAATAATGAGTTTTCGTTGCATTTCATCGATGCAAACTTCAACATCATTAGAATTCCTACTCCTGCTCCCTCGAGGAACGTTTGTGTATTGACATTTAGCAGAGCAAAAGCAGCTCGTGGGGGCTGACGATTTGCTACTCATTTTCCATCCCAGATCAGCTGTTTTTTCTTGACCCTGAGATCCTTTCGATTTCTTGTTGAAATATTTGAGTTTGTTTTTTTTTTTTCGTCGTTGCGAGCGGAACCGCTCGTCCACGCAGTTTTTGGAATGACCTCAGTGTTTCGAATGTCACGGCAGACGCATCGATGTATCGATATTTTCGTCACAACAAATTCGTCTCGATTTTTTCAACGTTCGTCGAATTTCACGTTAGGAATACATTCCCGGCACACACAGACCCGAAAAACTGTTTTATTCGCGATTTAGCGTCTTGACGGAAAGTCAATACGTTCCATGAGCGATTTGCCAAATCACATTTCTCCATGTGACATTTATTTTGGTCCAAAGTTCAGGCCACGATTTTACGAAATAAATGAATGAAAAAAAAAAAACAGCTCGAAATTTTCTTCTTTTATAAAATTCAACGGGATCTCGTTTTTTGCTATAAAAATAAACAATTTATGGGCAACCTTTGGTGTCGAAACATTGAGCATTTTTCACTCGTGGAATTCACAATGTTGAGTGATTGAAAAGTTTGTCCAAGTTCTCAAGAAAGAATAATAAAAAGTTGGTTGCGTTCCAAGGACGCAAAGTCGACGAAACAGCGCTCGGAATACGTTCCATTCGTTTTGTTTCGTTTAGCAAATGCTCGTGAAATAACAAGTCCTGTTAAAAACGTACGAGAGAGAAAAATGTGTGTTGCAACATTTTCGAGTGAGTTTTTGTCATTCCAATTCGAGAGGCAACGCCGCTGTCAATTGCGAAGAATACGGAGCTAGTTTTATCAACTTTTGTCACTGTTCCATCATCTCGGACGATCGATCGGTGCGGCCCAAGTCCGAGAGAGACACCCGATCAGATATACACCTTTTTCTCCCACGTCCTTGATATCCCGAGGAAAAATAAAGGCAATCCTACTTCATTCGCGAAATGAGAACAACGCGTAACTTTTTATTCTCTTGGAATATCGAACCTTTCGGAATAAAACTTGTTACGCAAAATTTTTACCTGTCGATCGCGTTCGACTTAAGCGACACTGAAGACGAAATTTTGTCGGAAAAGATGGAAATTTTGTTCGATACGTTCGACCAAACGTTTTTTTTTTTAATAATTCCAAAAATTGTGTCATTGCAGCAAAAAATATTTTAGAAAGTCTCTTTGGAAGCAAATTTTAGTCGACCCACTCGTAAATTTCGCTGACAATTCCGTTAGCAACCAAATATACTGCCAAAATAACGAAAATTTTGAAATTATCAAAAAATATTTAGTTTACCGTATTCAACAAAATATCTCGACGATTTTGAACAAAATTCCATTTCCAGTGAATTGTCGAAGCGAGGAAAGACTAAGTTGATTCTTGAAAATTGTTTAATAAACGTTTTGTTTGAATAATCCCAAAAATTGTGTCATTGCAGCTAAAAATATTTTAGAAAGTCTCTTTGGAAGCAAATTTTAGTCGACCCACTCGTAAATTTCGCTGACAATTCCATTAGAAACGAAATATACTGCCAAAATAACGAAAATTTTGAAATTATTGAAAAATATTTAGTTTAATGCATTCAACAAAATATCTCGACGATTTTTAACAAAATTCCATTTCCAGTGAATTGTCGAAGCAAGGAATGACTAAGTTGATTCATGAAAATTCTTTAATAAACGTTTTTTTTTTAATAATTCCAAAAATTGTGTCATTGCAGCAAAAAATATTTTACAAAGTCTCTTTGGAAGCAAATTTTTGCCGTTCCATTCGTAAATTTCGCTGACAATTCCATTAGAAACGAAATATACTGCCAAAATAACGAAAATTTTGAAATTATTGAAAAATATTTAGTTTAATGCATTCAACAAAATATCTCGACGATTTTTAACAAAATTCCATTTCCAGTGAATTGTCGAAGCAAGGAATGACTAAGTTGATTCATGAAAATTCTTTAATAAACGTTTTTTTTTTAATAATTCCAAAAATTGTGTCATTGCAGCAAAAAATATTTTACAAAGTCTCTTTGGAAGCAAATTTTTGCCGTTCCATTCGTAAATTTCGCTGACAATTCCATTAGAAACGAAATATACTGCCAAAGTAACGAAAAATTTGAAATTATCCAAAAAATATTTAGTTGATCGTGTTCAAAAAAATTAATTAATTAATTAATTACTTGAGTTAATTTAAAAATACGTTAACATCGATTTCATACATTTCAATATATTTAACAATGCAATTCATTCATTCATCACAATGCAATGAAAATTCATTGTAAAATACGATGAAAACTTAAATTTCTCATCAGACTCAATGTAAAAAAAGTTTCTGTATAGTTTTCTTCGAACTTTTAGTGAAAGTTGGTCGAAAAATAAAAAAATCCAAGTTTTTTCAAAAAATCAATGATTTTTTGATTATTCGTCGGTTTCATGGGGTTTCCCCTTCATCGCCGTGTCCAAATATTCTTACGTTATCACGTACAAATTGCGTATGCTGTACGTGCAATTAGAACGCAATATTTCGTTCGAATGCCCTCGCGCCACTGAGAAGTTTAGAAAAAAAAAAAAATTATTTCGTAAAATTGAACAAAAGACCGAGAGGAATATGAGTCTCGGCTGAGATGCTCCTGAACGTTGTGTTTGGTATCAACGTTCGTCGATGCTCTCTCCCGTCTCAGTGGGCCACTGCCTTGCCAGAGGAAAAAAAAGGCAGGAAAAGAAGCGACTTCCAACGACGTTTTTCTGAGAGAAAGTCCCGCAGAGCGGTCGAGATTGATTCGCTTCGTCTTTCGCACAATGTTTCTCATATATCGGTCTCCGTCGCTGGATAATCGTCATGGCTCGAAACTTAACCGCATCGTTTCTCGGTTCCTCCATTTACTTCGAGGATTTCGAGAAACGCGGTTTTTCCTCTTTTCCTCTCAGAAATCGAAAATGCGGATGGAGAGGTAGAAAAGAATCAGAGGTCGAATCGAGAGCCTCGTCATTGGGAGCAAATCGCAAGTCCGGAGAGTAAAACCACGTGATCCTGAACTATTATCGTGAATTATTTTTTCATTTCCCTTGTTTTTCTCGCTCCATCTTCATAACCGCGATAATATTCGAGTGTCCCTTATTTACGTTGAGAGAGATTACGGCTATTCCGTTATCGGAGCAATGTCAACCAATTGTTATCTACATGCTCTCTTTTACTTTTGTGCTTAAGGACTTTGTATGGCGAGGATAAAATCTAAATTTTTTAAATTTCCACTAAAAACAAAATTTTCTTGGAAAAGCTCGATATATTGTTGTTCGACCAAACGTTTTTTTGGAATAATCCCAAAAATTGTGTCATTGCAACAATAAATATTTTAGAAAGTCTCTTTGGAAGCAAATTTTAATCGTTCCATTCGTAAATTTCGCTGAAAATTCCATTTGAAACGAAATATACTGCCAAAATAACGAAAATTTTGAAATTATTCAAAAATATTTAGGTCACCGTATTCAACAAAATATCGACCATTTTTAACAAAATTTCATTTGCAGTGTAATTTTTGTAACGCAGCCTTTTGAAAAATCTTTCCTATCGAATATAAAGTTTTGTTAAGAATATTTGTCAACTTTAGTATCGAACAAATGGAAATCCTCTAATTTCATCGTTTCTTGAATAATTGTGAAAAAATTTCACTCTCAAAAATTTGAGCAAAGTTTTGTCAAATTTATTAAAAAAAAAAAAAAAAAACATCAATTTCATTTGGAAATTTCAAAGAAATTTATAGAAATGAATGATGTTGAAGTTTGCATCGATGGAATGCAATGAAAATTCTGTTTTTTCTATAGCAGAACTCATAATTAATATTCGATATTTGGTCCGGACAATAAAACGATCTTCCCTTGCGACAGGAAAACTCAATCGACTCGAAAAATTATCATGATTTTTAAAATTCAATAAATTATCAATAGAAACAATATTTTTCGTTGAATCTCAACGCTGCAAACTTCAGAGTCATGAAAAGAGGCACTGGGAAGGTTTTTTTTTCTCAAAATTTTGAAATGAACAATTATTCTTAGAATAATGATTTTTTTTTCATCATTTTCATTCGATAAAAATACGCATGTACAAAGTCACGTACTTCCTAGTGTGGATTTCGAATTTTATAGGGCGCGCATATATATTACTCGAAAGCACTCTGGGTCTCGTAATACTTATTCTTCGGCGATCGATAACCGAGTTGAACAATGCGAGGGACGAAGAAATATACGAGCGCAGGAATCAGGACAATTCTTTCTTCTGGAAAATCATTAATGTTTCTACACACTGAGTGGGTGCTACGATTCCGAGCTTTGCCATTTCGTAGAGAAGGCATCCGACAACACTGGAAATGAAATTTTGTTAAAAATCGTCGAAATATTTTGTTGAATGCATTAAACTAAATATTTTTTAATAATTTCAAAATTTTCGTCATTTTGGCAGTATATTTCGTTTCTAACGGAATTGTCAGCGAAATTTACGAGTGGAACGACTAAAATTTGCTTCCAAAGAGATATTCTAAAATATTTTTAGCTGCAATGACACAATTTTTGTGATTATTCAAAAAAACGTTTGGTCGAACGTATCCAACAAAATTTCCATCTTTTTCAACAAAATTTTCTTTTCAGTGTATCTGTTTTTTTTGTTTGCCTGAAAAATGCACATTTTTCACGCTTGGAAAACGAGCACACGCGCATTAAAAGTGTTGAAATATTTGGAGGAGATAATCGGATCGTTGGTGCGGCTCATTTAGCGAAGTTTGTCGTTAACTCGCGGCGGCTTATTTTGAGACATAATCACGAATAAACTGCTCGGAATGCTGTTATGCATATATATATAAAGGGATATCGAATGTGGACGTAAACGAAGACGGTGTTAGCGAGTCGAAAATCGTTGCTGTCTATTTTTGGGCTGAGAAGAGTCGAGCATATAATATAGTAGTGCACAGGGAAGAGAGCCGGAGTGTCCAAAAACGTCCGCACCGATCGCTGCGGTAGTCGACAAAGATTGCGGAAGTAACTATACCGATGATGATGATGATGATGATGATGACGATGAAGAGGGTGCGAGTAGGTCTGAGCAATAAATTATTCCACGATTCTTGCACGTGGGTAAAAGACACAACCTTGTGCGCTCTCGTCTTTGTGAAAAAAAAGAAAAAGCCACTGGCCTGAAGTAGCACGAGTATTGGCCTGGTGGTGGACACCCTTAAGGAAGCGGGACACACTCGCAATTATTGGATAATCGTGTGGTACGAAATTTGGGAAAAAAAGTGTTTCTATATTCGATGCCAAAGAATGTTGTCACGAAATATGATGAAATTTGATGAAATTTTGATTGGGAATTGGGGAACCTTTTGAAAATATATGGAATTTGATTTTCGTTGACAAACTCTTTGTGAAAATTTTGTATTTTATTTTTTTCGTGTCATAACGAATATTGGCTCGCACGTAACTTGATTTTTTCCGTCGCTTTTCACGTGCGTGATATTGAAGTTTGCATCGTTGCAATGCAACGAAAAATAGGATTTTTCATTTATTATTTTCATAATTAATTGACTCGTTCAAATTTTTTTAGTCAATTTACTTTTCGAATGGCGAAAAAGACTTTCTCGTTATTGTCGACAAACACTGTATGAACATTTGGTCCGATGCTAGAACAAAATAATGAGTTTTCGTTGCATTTCATCCATGCAAACTTCAACATCATCAAAATTGGAAAGCAAGAAAGAAAAAAAAGAAAATTCGAAAATCTCCATCTCAACAGAGAATCGAAAATCGTTATTTTTCAAATACTCATTAAATTTTTCATCGCTCAGAATTGATGATATTGAAGTTTGCATCGTTGCAATGCAACGAAAAATGTATTTTTTATTTATTATTTTGATAATTAATTGACTCGTTGCAATATTTCTAGTAAATTTTCTTTTCGAATGGCGTAAAAGACTTTCTCGATATTGTCGACAAACACTGTATGAAAATTTGGTGCAATGCTATAAAAAAAAATGAGTTTTCTTTGCATATAATCGATGCAAACTTCAACATTATTCGCGTGCGATATGCGGGAGAAAAAAGATGGCACAGATTCGGAGATTCTCGAGCAAACTTTTCATCATCCCTGCTGCAGAGAGCTATAGACCGCGGTCTCTGCTGCTCTTGTGGCTCGATGGGCGGGATGACGGAGCACTGGAGTGGCGCGGCTCTTTGTCTCGTCGGGGCTCGAGAGCCATACAAAAAAGGGAGTACGGGCATACAAGGGTACAAGGTCTTTGCAGGGCCAATGAAGGAGACTGGTGAGAAGATTGCATGAAAGAATTCTCAGCTGCCTAACTATACAACGTCGTCGTGGTAACCCTGTGAACGTCTCACGAAAAAAGGTGAAATGAAGCAGGGGACGAAAAAGTTTAACAAAAACGAGAATAAGAAACATCGAAAGGGTGAATGAGTCGCGTGACCCTTTGCCCTGTGAAGTGAGGGCAGCAGCAGCATCGGTGCAGGGGGGACCCTTTTGATCGATGATAACTGTGTCGCATCCATACATTCCCATAGCCCGTGAAACGCACTCAAACAGAAATCGCAGTTGAAGTATTTACTGTCATTTCTCCGTCAAATGAGCGCTTTGTGTCTATACACGTGCCTGAATTAATTATTCCCACTAATTCTTATTCCAACTACTAATTCCAATCTATTATTAGAACTTAATGAAATTCTAATCAATCATTCGATAGGAATCAGATATATATAGGTACACGGAGAGAATTTTATATTAAAAATTACTATGCTGCCATATTTCCCTGGTACCATATCGTTCCTCTGAGGAACATAGTAATTTTCATCTGAAATTGGGCCAAAATTTGACAAAAAATGTCAAAATTTCTGTGTTTAAGCTTTTCAAAAATATTTCCGATCAAAAATCAAGTAATTCGAAAGAATAGTAATGTTTTGAAAACTAGAAAATACGAGTGAGCTGCGATTTACCTTAAACAGAATAAAAGCTGTTATAAATAAATAAATAAATTAATTAAATAAATAAAATAAATAAAATGAATAAAATAAATAAAATAAATAAAATAAATAAAATGAATAAAATAAATAAAATAAATAAAATAAATAAAATAAATACAATAAAATAAATAAATAAAAGATAATTTATTGGGCGTTGAAACATTCCCCTGATTTTTACTAGAAATTCGCGACAAGTGACAAAATTTTTTGTTGAATTTCATAAATTTTTGAAAGTTTATAAAAAATTGTCAAGTCGAATACCCAGGAAGCAGGATTACGTGAGTTTTTGTATTTGTCTTAGAGCAAGTGGGTACTCTGTGCAACTGCACTCTATAGACGAGACGAGACTCATCCTTTTTCTTCGCTTTTGAGATGAGTCACAAGCTCCGGGCTTTTGCTGCAGTGACTCTCGTCGTTGCACTTCGCCTCGGTGAATCACGTTCTATCTAATCTTTCGCTCTTCTGTCTCCCTCTCTCTCTCTCTCTCTTTCTTTTTCCGTCTCTCTTTTGTTGTTACGGTCATGACACGTTCCAATTCTACTCCCGCAGCGTCGCGATAAATATTTTGCGCTACTGTTTTTGTTTTCTTTTTCCCTCGAAGCTTCGTCGATATAGTAACGATTTCATAGAATTTGTAATTAGACACTGCTCTGCTGGACCTAACGAGTTTTTCATTTAGTTGACACAGGACACTGCAGACGCACTGTACAAACTCCTTAATTGGCTTCGTAATCGATCTCGGTTTCACTCCCGCAATACATTGATCTGTTTCGACGTGAAAATTACCGGAAACGCCAATGTTGAGCAAGTGTGAGATCAACACAGGTGTTACCGAGTTGTTTCGCCTACGTGTGCTTCATCTATTTTTAATGTCGTTCTTCTTACGAGCCTTAAGGTGCGGTTCGTATATGCAGCCGGAAAACTGCCTTTTTTTGTATAATAATGCATCGGAACCTTGATTGTTCGGAATTCTTTTGAACACGTTAAAAATGAAACAAAATTTTATTGGAAAGATATTACGTTCGGCTGAACGTTTTTTGGAATAATCACAAAGTTGCAGCAAGAAATATTTTAGAAAGTCTCTTCGGAAACAAATCCTTGTCGTTCCTAAATTTCGCTGACGATTTCGTTAGAAACCAAATGTACTGCGAAAATAACGAAAATTTTGAAATTATCAAAAAATGTTTAGTTTGACGCATTCAATAAAATATTTCGACGATTTTCAACAAAATTTCATTTCCAGTGAATTGTCGGAGCGAGGAATGACTAAGTTGATTCATGAAAATTCTTTAATCAACGTTTTTTTCGAATAATCCCAAAAATTGTGTCATTGCAGCAGGAAATATTTTAGAAAGTCTCTTTGGAAGCAAATTTTCGTCGTTTCATTCGTAAATTTTGCTGACAATTCCGTTAGAAACCAAATGTACTGCGAAAATAAAGAAAATTTTGAAATTATCAAAAAATGTTTAGTTTGACGCATTGGATTAAAATATTTCGACGATTTTTAACAAAATTCCATTTCCAGTGAATTGTCGGAGCGAGGAATGACTAAGTTGATTCATGGGAATTCTTTAATAAACGTTTTTTTTTTAATAATCCCAAAAATTGTGTCATTGCAGCAGGAAATATTTTAGAAAATCTCTTCGGAAGCAAATCCTCGTCGTTCCTAAATTTCGCTGACAATTTCGTTAGAAACCAAATGTACTGCCAAAATAACGAATATTTTGGAATTATAAAAAAATATTGAGTTCACCGTATTCAACAAAATATCGACGATTTTTAACAAAATTTTATTCTCAGTGTGTTTGACTAAGGACTTGCGTATAAAAAGATGAGAAAATCGATTTTCGATCGAAAAATTCGATTTTTTTGTTGCATTTGGAAATATTTATCAAAAAAATCGAATTCGGTAGTTTGATCTCGTGTTTGTTAGTGTAGAAGCATTGAATTTGATCGGAGAAAAGTTTTAGCCCAGTTGACAGGATTGTCGGCGGCAGCGTCGATGCTTTCTCGCACGGTTTATTTTAGAGTTTCCAGGCGTCTCGAATTTAGCGGCCGGGAAAATTGAGGTCCCTCGTTAAACGGATCGCGGCAGCCGATATATTCGTATTCCCTCGCATCCCACATTGATTACGGTGCTCAAATTCTACGGACATGAGGTAAAGCCTCTAGCATATCACAGGCAGCACGACGACGAAATACATTGGCTACGTTGTCGGACGCGTTTTATTTCTCGACCCTTTTTATCGCCAGGTACTCCAACCGCCTTTTTTATCGTCTGCTTTTTTTCCCCCGATCCGTCTCGTCTCTTCGTTTACTCGTCGCAAATTTATTTCACGTTTTACGAGCAGTCAACAATGGATCCGTCAACGACGTAGAATAATCTCGTCGTTTATGACAAAATTTTCTTCACAATTATATTTTACGAATGAAACATTTTTTTTTTTTTTTTTTCGACAACGAATTTTTCCAAATCAATTTTTTTCGTCGACATTTTTTCAATGATTCTCGCTCGATGGAATTTCAGTTTTTCCATCAATGAACAAGTTGACACTCACCAAAAATATGAAATTCCACAAACTTGCGTCGCGCGTTTCAATTAAATGCCCCATTTGCCCTGCTGCACCATGCACCGCGTTGACATTCTCGTAATCTCCCCGTGTTTGCTGTTCGTTGCTCGCATAATATGCATCCGGCCATGTTCCCCTAAGTCCATGGAACAACGAATACAACACGTTAAATACATACAATCAAAGCACCTTAACCATCATGGTGCGGGAGAATGCTTCATCGAAACGTTAACGCGTCAACCAAGTGTATGCGTACACATTTGCGTGGTTCGTTGCCGTTGTATATATCATCCGAGTTTGTTACATAACTTTATCCCATGAGAGCGTATAGCGAACATTGAGCGAACCCATCATTCGAGCTAGTAATTTTCTTTTTAATTTTGTTTTTTTCCAGTTTTCAGAGAAACTAGAAAAAAAAGTAAAAATATAGAAATTTTTGATTCCGTAACAAAATGGCACGCCAGGATGAGAATCAGAAAATAAATTTAAAAATACGTCGCTTGGTACATTGAAAACGAAATTTTGTTGAAAAAGATCGATATTTAGTTCGATACGTTCGACTAAACGTGTTTTTGAAAAATCGTAAAAATTGTGTCATTGCAGCAAGAAATATTTTGGAAAGTCTCTTCGGAAGCAAATTTTGGTCGTTCCACTCGTTAATTTCGCTGACAATCTCGTTAGAAACCAAATGAACTGGCGAAATAACGAAAATTTTGAAATTATCAAAAAATATTTAGTTTAACGCATCCAACAAAATATCTCGACGATTTTTAACAAAATTCCATTTCCAGTGAATTGTCGAAGCGAGAAATGACTAAGTTGATTCATGAAAATTGTTTAATAAACTTTTTTTTTAAATAATCCCAAAAATAGTGGCATTGCAGCAAAAAATATTTTAGAAAGTCTCTCTGGAAGCAAATTTTAGTCGTTCCACTCGTTAATTTAGCTGACAATTTCGTTAGGAACCAAATATACTGTCAAAATAACGAAAATTTTGAAATTATCGAAAAATATTTAGTTTAACGCATTCAACAAAATTTTTCGACGATTTTTAACGAAATTTCATTTCTAATGTAATTCTTCACTTTCTCACGTGTTTCGAGTTGGAATGAATGAGATTAGAGCTCGACTGAGTAGAGAATTAAGCTCAACGACGTGAGTCCGAAATTGGTGAGACTCGGTTTTCCTTATTAAGCAAATGATATTCCTCCGCAGCAACCGGAATTCTAATTGAAAATTTCGACAGTCGAGTAGCACACTCGTTTCGGAATAGAAAATCATTTGAAAGATAAATTAAAATCCGAGAGAATTTGTGCGGCTGAACTTTCGAAATAAACGAAAAGTTGAAAAATGAATGTTGCAGTTGACCTCGTTTCGGAAACAAACATATTTTCTGGGAGGAATGTAAACAGTGCGAGCTTCCGTGAAGCCTGAAACGACAACGATGCTACGTCGACCTATTTTTATAATTTGACGAAAAATAAATATGGAAAAAGCAAAGAAAAGAAAACGTAAAAGGGCAGCAGCACCTGATTTACATTGTTACGCGAGACTCCTTAATGCCTTGTGACACGCGAGTCGCTGTTTAGGGCAAAGCACACAGATGGCCATTTATTTTATAACACTGAGCGAGGGACATTAAAGTTCTCGAGAATCGTGTCGTTCGTTTGATGTAGGTCGGAATGAAAAAAGAAAAAATCATTTGCTAAAGTACAAAGCTATTTCGTACACACGTAACAAATTTTCTTCGTGTGTCCTTTGGAGCCACAAATTCTTTTGCACGAAGCAGCCAAATTTCGTGGCTAGATATATTTTTCGATGTTTACGTCGGAGGGAGGAAACAACGATGACATTTGAGGATAGCGAGCTGCTGGGTCGATTTCTCCTCGACGCAATACACGCTGCAGCCTTTATTATCCTTTTCATCGTGATTAACAAAAGTCTCACGATAAAGGGCGAGGAAGCCAGAGACTAAGACCGAAAAAAAACAAAAGACACAAGGTTGCACTTTCTCAACTTCACTGAAAACAAAATTTTGTTGGAAAAGATCGATATTTTGTTCGATACGTTCGACTAAACGTTTTTTTTAATAATCCCAAAAATTGTGACATCGCAGCAAGAAATATTTTAGAAAGCCTCATCGGAACCAAATTTTTATCGTTCCACTCGTAAATTTCGCTGACAATTTCGTTAGAAACAAAATTTACTGCCAAAATAACGAAAATTTTGAAATTATCAATAAATATTTAGGTTAATGTATTCAACAAAATATTTCGACGATCTTTAACAAAATTCCATTCCCAGTGAATTGTCAGAGCGAGGAATGACTAAGTTGATTCATGGAAATTCTTTAATAAACGTTTTTTTTTTAATAATCCCAAAAAAATTGTGTCGATGCAGCAAAAAATATTCTAGAAAGTTTCTTCGGAAGCAAATTTTAGTCGTTCCACTCGTAAATTTCGCTGACAATTTCGTTAGAAACCAAAAATACTTTCAAAATAACGAAAATTTTGAAATTATCCCAAAATATTTAGTATTCAACAAAATACCGACGATTTTTAACAAAATTTCATTCTCAGTGTTCGATCTTCGCGTTTGAACTTCTCGCAAGAAGCTCATTGCCCGTTGACCATTGTTTTTCCCGGAGCCTCAAAATTCCTTTTCCGAAGGTTCGTCATTTTTGGTGCAAAAATACAACAAGGAACATAAATCCTGGTCATTCCGTTGCCAGAGAAATCTCGTTACGCTTCGCCACGGCAGGTGCAAAATTCTTGAATGAATCGTAAGATCGTGTACCTCGGAAAAATATCTTTCGTCTTTTGTGTCTCAGGTATATAGCCCTGCCACGGTGAGTCATGCGGTTTTCGCGCATCCCTGAAGATTACTGAAATAGAATCGGCCTTCGTGTTTGCTCGCTAAGATCAATTCCCTCACAGGAGCGAAAGAGCGTCTTATTATCGTATTTGTTAACTCTAACTAGCCACTTTTCGTTCGTTGGTCTAGAGATCGTACAACTTTCCTTGCTATGGTAAAAAAAATGTTTCGATCTAATTTCACGTTCGATGAGATTCAAAATATCGATGAATCCCCATTCGTATGTTTTTCAAACGAAATTCCATTTTTTCTTGAGCAGATGTCAAGATTCATCATTTTTGGTCATGGAAAAAAAACGATATTTTAGTTTGATGATTTCTGAAATTAAACAACCAATGAATAGAAAAACTATTTTTCGTTGGACGTTGCAAACTTCAGTGTCACTTTGTTGTATGGCAAAGTGTTTTAAAAAATGTTAAACTTTAACCCTAGAACGATAAACTTATTTTTTCTGACCTATTCCGTTAACCGGGGTCATAAATGACCCCAATTTTGAAAAATTCATATCTTTGGTGAAATTTACCTTATTTTTTCTGAGCTATTCCGATAACCTGGGGTCATAAATGACCCCAATTTTGAAAAATTCATATCTTCGGTAAAATTTAACAAAAAAGCTTCAACCTGGGCTCATTCTTTTCGTTTTTTAATACAGGATCACATGAGCCTAGAGCAACTTTGCTTCGAGTCAAAGAATCAGTGAAAAATGCGGCAAAAGGATAAAAAACGAGAAAACGAGAGGAAAAAAGGCGCGCGATTTAAAGTCGCTTGGGGTCGTTTTTGACCCCAGGTTACCTTTCTAGGGTTAAACACGAATTTGTGGTTCAATGAAATTTCCACGGTGTTGGTATCGATTCCTTGGCTGTTTTTCTCCGCAGTTGGTCGCTTAATGCCGAAGGTATTCGTGAATAAAAATAGACCGAATTGGCAGGTGAACGAATTTCCTCCAAGCCTGTGGCACTTGATTCGAAATTGTTATGCGGAATTAATCAATTCCCTTTGGTATTGAGTCTCCCTTAGTTTATTAGCAGTTCCGATTGATCGTGCAGGCAATTCACAAATGAAACTGGGCTCGTGGCACAAATTGCCGTTGCAAAGTACGGGGGAATTTCAGAGCTTCGTGCGGTACACATCCATCTCGTGCGAGTTGCTCGTACGACATATATACGCGCGATGGCTTTCTGGTACGGGATTGGTAATTGGTACTGGCAATTACCAGTGCACCGGTTCTCCGGAACGATAACCAATAATAATCCCAATCCACAGAGGGCTCACATGCGGGATATTTGCGTTATCACGCGCTCGATATTTCGGAGTGTGACTTTGCTCTCTCGCGCGGTCTTTTCAGTCGACGCTACGTCTGGGTTCCATCATCGATCTCCTCATATCTTTGTCAATCGCCCTACATGCTCTGCGTTATCTTCCTCATCTCGCCAATCTATTAATCCAACCGTTCGTAATCAGCCACTAATCGTATTTCCGAGATTGAACAATTTCCCTTGACAACAATGGAGGCTTGTTTGAAAATGTCGGAAATCATGTGAATATCCATTTTTGGACTATTTTATGAAATCTCACAAAATTATCATTCCGCGTACGTTGCGGACAACGTTCAATAAGATTTTACAATTACATCAGATTTTGTCTTACACTGGAAATAATATTTTGTTAAAAATCGTCGAGATTTTGTTGAATGCGTTAAAATAAATATTTTTTGATAATTCCAAAATTTTCGTTATTTTGGCAGTATATTTGGTTTCTAACGGAATTGTCAGCGAAATTTACGAGTGGAACGACAAAAATTTGCTTCCAAAGAGACTTTCTACAATATTTCTTGCTGCAATGACACTATTTTTTGGATTATCCAAAAAAAAAAAACGTTTATTAAACAATTTTCATGACTTAGTCATTTCTCGCTTCGACAATTCACTGGAAATGGAATTTCGTTAAAAATCGTCGAGATATTTTGATGAATGCGTTAAACTAAATATTTTTTGATAATTTCAAAATTTTCGTTATTTTGGCAGCATATTTGGTTTCTAACGGAATCGTCAGCGAGATTTACGAGTAGAACGACTAAAATTTGCTCCCGATTTCTACAATATTTCTTGCTGCAATGACACTATTTTTGGGAATATTGAAAAGAACATTTGGTGGAACGTATCGAACAAAATTTCCACCTTTTTCTACAAAATTTTGTTTCCGCTGTAACGCAAACAGCAGCAAGTCGCGACTTTTATATATTCACTTGCCGATGAGCTACATGGAGAGAGGTCTTCTCTTCTGTAATCTACTTGTCTCCCTCTCTGCCCCTGAGCCTTGGACAGGCATTGTTCAAATTCGCGTCCTAGGCTTACACAGCGATGTACACATTAGTTTATGTACCTTCGGTGTAGAACACTCTCGAGTGCTATACGCGTGCATAGCTATATATGCCACAGCGGTTATATAGCAAAAGCAACGTAACAGTTAAGCATATACATTTAGATGTGGGTTTGCTCGTCCGCGTGTGAGTTTATATGGCTGGGAGATAATTTCCGTGACGACGACGACGCGCGCGAAGATCCATCGTCGTGTAACCATAACTTCACGTTGACAATTAACCCTCACGTTTGTTGTTGTCCTATAAATACAAATGTCCCGTAACTTCGAAATATCGCATCGTGCCCTGAACCCTTTTTTTTTCTTTAAAATAGACACAACCCTTCGAGCCACGTATTGCATCGTTGCGATACAACGAAAAATATACTTTTTATTGATTCTTCCCCAAGACTGCATTTGAATATGTGTGATTTATTAATGTTAATTATTCGATAACGAGTCATGAAATTTTGCCACGATCTTTTGAATCCTTCGTGTCTAAAAAAATACCAAATTTTCGGAATTTCCGTATCACTTTCACTGGAAATGAAATTTTGTTAAAAATCGGCGAGATTTTGTTGAATACGGTGAACTAAATATTTTTTGATAATTACCAAATTTTCGTCATTTTGCAAGTATTTTTGGTTCCTAACGGAAATGTCAGCGAAATTTACGAGTGGAACGACTAAAATTTGCTTGCAAAGAGACTTTCTAAAATATTTGTTGCTGCAATGACACTATTTTTGGGATTATTCAAAAAAAAAACGTTGATTAAACAATTTTCATGAATCAACTTAGTCATTCCTCGCTTCGAAAATTCACTGGAAATGAAATTTTGTTAAAAATCGTCGAAATTTTTTGTTGAATGCGTTAAACTAAATATTTTTTAATAATTTCAAAATTTTCTTCATTTTGGCAGTATTTTTCATTTCTAACGGAATTGTCAGCGAAATTTACGAGTGGAACGACCAAAATTTGCTTCCAAAGAGACTTTCTAAACTATTTTCAGCTGCGATGACACAATTTTTGGGAATATTCAAAAAAACGTTTAGTCGAACGTATCGAACAAAGTTTCCATATTTTTCAACAAAATATTGTTTCCAGTGTTGCCATTCGGGACTCAACATCATTATTCAGACGATATGCATGCCTAATGTTTTTTTTTCTTTTTTTTTTTCAAAGATGTCGTTTTTTTTTTGGTTCCTCAATATTCTGGCAGTTTCACATCACACATAGTGTCGTGCAGCATTGATGGTACGAAACTTGTTCGGTTTCTTGGGAAGATATCACGTACACCGAGCGGCGTTCTCTTTAATTGCATTAACGATAGCTATGTGTTCAAATACTCAAGACATATGGGTGGACACGATGTATAGTGACTTTAGTGTCCCGGTGTATGTGTATATGTTTCGAATACTGTTAGACAGGGAAGCCCCTATGGGTCGAGTGTGAATTCAGTAGTAACGATGGCGTTCTAGTCCCGGGATATCCGTTTTTTTCCAAATGATGACGCGCGACAATTTCCTATCGTGCGTGTGTGTGCACTCGAAATGAAATTTTTTTAAATACGGTGAACTAAATATTTTTCGATAATTTCAAAATTTTCGTTATTTTGGCAGTATATTTCGTTTCTAATGGGATTGTCAGCTAAATTTACGATTGGAACGACAAGAATTTGCTTCCAAAGAGACTTTCTAAAATATTTTTTGCTGCAATGACACAATTTTTGGAATTATTATTAAAAAAACGTTTGGTCGAACGTATCGAACAAAATTTCCATCTTTTCCGACAAAATTTTGTTTTCAGTGTGTTTTGTCGCGTCTTTGTCTTTTGCTCTGTTTATTATCACCGATTGGCAGTCGCGACAGATGAAAAATCACAATCTTCGTTATCTCGTCGGTGAAGCTCTCTCCTCGGCGTATATTTCCTCGCGTTCGTTTCATAATCCGCTGGGTAAATGTTTCGCGGCTTGATGACTGACGTTCCTTTTTTTTTCATCGCGCCACAGCGATCATACGCTTCGTACACAAATATCGTAAACTCGGAGTCCTCACGTCTTGAGATCCCGCGGTAGTTTGTCGTCTAATTATCCAGCAACCGAGCGTCGCGTACGTTTGTATCGTTTCCGTCATGATATAGAGACGAGAAAAAGAAAACGAGGTACGAGAAGGAAAAAACGAGAATCAGTACGTTATCCGCGCCCGACGAGGTCGCCCGTTCGCTTTCCAACTCTTCTGCGTGTTTTTCGTCCGGACCTAAAACAGCATCGCATCGAATAATTTTTCATTTCGTACTTTGAAAATAAACAAGATCCCCATATACATTGGATTATCCGGTTGTGACTCATATTCGTGCCACCGCGTGTATTTCTTCACCGCGCGCGATGTTTGGACTCGGTAGAAAAGTTCCTAAATATTCCGTGATCGATACTTCGTTGGGTCTCGCTACCGAGGACACGGTTACATGTTTTTGCAGGTCAGTTTCATCATCGACCTCCTTTATTTCTTTTTATTCTTACGCCTTTTTTTCCCCGAGTTTCTTATTGTGCTCAATGTCTCTCGAACGAGCTGCGTTTTTTCTATGAAAATTCGTCTCGTCGCGGGGACGAGTGTACGATTCTTATAAAAATTGTCTGCAGTCTCGAATTCGCTGTGCTTGACGATTATACGTATTCATGAAGGCTGGATGCACTGGAAATGAAATTTTGTTAAAAATCGTCGAGATATTTTGTTGAACACGGTAAACTAAATATTTTTTGATAATTTCAAAATTTTCGTCATTTTGGCTGTATTTTTGGTTCCTAACGGAATTGTCAGCGAAATTTACGTGTGGAACGACTAAAATTTACTTCCAAACAGACTTTCTAAAATATTTTCTGCTGCAATGACACTATTTTTGGGATTTAAAAAAAAAACGTTTATTAAAGAATTTTCATGAATCAACTTTAACATTTCTCGCTTCGACAATTCACTGGAAATAGAATTTTGTTAAAAATCGTCGAGATGTTTTGTTGAATACGGTAAACTAAATATTTTTTGATAATTTCAAAATTTTCGTCATTTTGGCAGTATTTTTGGTTCCTAACGGAATTGTCAGCGAAATTTACGAGTGGAACGACTAAAATTTGCTCCCAAACAGACTTTCTAAAATATTTCTTGCTGCAATGACACTATTTTTGGGATTATTAAAAAAAAAACGTTTATTAAAGAATTTTCATGAATCAACTTTAACATTTCTCGTTTCGACAATTCACTGGAAATGGAATTTTGTTCAAAATCGTCGAGATATTTTGTTGAATACGGCAAACTAAATATTTTTTGATAATTTCAAAATTTTCGTCATTTCGGTAGTATATTTGGTTTCTAAGGGAATTGTCAGCGAAATTTACGAGTGGAACGACTAAAATTCGCTTCCAACGAGACTTTCTACAATATTTCTTGCTGCAATGACACTATTTTTGGGAACACTCAAAAAAAAACGTTTAGTCGAACGTATCGAACAAAATTTCCATCGTTTTCAACAAAATTTTGTTTTCAGTGTGACGCTTTTTCCATGGTGTCCCACTCTCGCCCGGCTATGCCGTTTTTGATGGCCCATTGATGACGTCTCGCCCAGCATCAATTAAACGTGTCGCGTAATTAAATACCGCTTTTTTTTGTTTTTTTTTTTGCCATTTCGATTTTGCCATTCTTATTCCACTCTTTTTCCTTCTTTTTATTGGCTTTTCATTGCGTATTATGATGCTCGAACTACAACACGTCAGTGGTATACATCGCGACGTATAAAAACGCCGTCGTCGTCACGTGCTACCGCGCGACGAGCGCTCTGGTGGTCGCGTCAGACTGTTACGTAATTCCGTCAACGTATACGCCACTACGGGGTATTGTGGATCACACACGTTTGTTCATAATAACAGAGACGCTCACGCCTTTTTTTTTCGTTTTCCTTTGTAGACTCAAAACGTGTCTTTCGATTCTCAAAGATAGAGCATACGTCATGTGACTTTGTGGGTATGCGTAAGAGAAGCGAAAAAAAAAACATTGTCTCGAGACTCGCTCGTTATCCCAGGATCACGTGCGCCTCGTTATTTTTTTCTTTTATTGAATTTTTTTCTACCAACACACAAAAGTTTCGTTTTTTAACTTTTACAAACGTAGAAAATCGATTTTTTTTCTAATCAAACGGAAGAAACATATTTAGAAAGATTCTTCGGGAAATTCCGATTTCTCCAAGTCAACTGCACTATTTTTTTTTTCTCTTTTACTCCGAAAACGTATGAGGAAAATCGTAGCAGTGAAAAGCACCGGCGAGAGCTCAGTTTGGAAGGAAAACTATTAGAAGCAAAATACACGAATCGCCCGGACATCTCGCACTTCCGGTATTCATCGAAGACACGATTAAGGTCAAACCAATATTTGTCTCAGCGCGTTCAATCGCCTCCTCTACGCCAGCACGGACAACATATTAGACACGCTGGGCACGTTACTCGACGATTACTTGTCCACACGTATATATACGTCAATGAGTGGGTGCGTGTTTCTTATAAATTAATAATCAACACGTATGAGTGTTTAATCTAAAAAAGGAACCGCGTCGTATTCGAGACGCTATGTCCATCAATAATCAACGACGTTCGATCAATCAACGAGTTTATAAGTTTTCCTCATTTTTCTCCAGGATCGAACGTCAAACCCCAGCGCTCGCCGGTTACTGCATAATTAAGTTACCCCTCGGCGATTTGTACGCCGTCCGAACTACCAGTTTGTTTCAGTAGGCCGAATATTCATCATTTATATTTATTTTCGTAGGCAGATAAGTGCTCGTGTCATTAGCCAAAAAATCTTAATCTTTCGAGTACTTCGAACGAGCTCCCAACGTTTTATCAGCTCATTTTTCATCGTCGAGAAGTAATTGTTCACAATTAACGCTCCTGGACGAACCAGAAAATAGTTCGATCCACGTGATTGTCGAATCGATTATTTTCAACGTTCTACCAGCGCGTTCATAAAAACGTTTCGCGGTTCGTCAGAAAAATTCTATTTGAACTTTTTTTTTTCGTCCAACTATTTCAATTCCCTGGCCAATTATTTTTCTGCACTGGAAATGAAATTTTGTTGAAAATCGTCGAGATTTCTCGACGTTCGCGATTCTGGTTTGTTAGGAAGCAAATATACTGCCAAAATGACGAAAATTTTGAAATTATAAAAAAATATTTAGTTTACCGTATTCAACAAAATCTCGACAATTTTTGACAATTTAACAAAATTTCATTTCCAGTGTAGAATCATAACGCGATGCGAGCCAGAAGATGGCAGATGGTTTATCACTTGCAGACTAATGTTTGAAAAATCTTTAAAAATAATGTGCCTGATTACGCAAGAGATTATCGATCAGAGAATAATGCAAGTCAAGGATTGAGGGCCAGGCGAATATTGCGACAGCGAGATAAAATTGTGTTGGCAGAGCAGTCAAGCGTTAATCTCATCTCATTAACGTTCTCATGGAAGCCAGAATATCTACAGATATATTTCCCGTACATTCTAACCCGTTGCCTATATCCATCTATGTACAGAATGTATGGACGTCTGTTTGCGTGGGTAGCTCGTCAGCAGGGTACGTCGCTAAGTGTAGGAAGGAAAAGGGCCGCGGAGACGCCTCTGGGGATGACATTGCAGGTCACGAGATGCCCTTGTTTGGATTAAAGAGGATCCACAACTCGAAAAACTTGCGAGAACAAAATAACTACGTGCTCACTGACCAAAAAGATATTCGCACGCTAATTTCCTCTTTTATTAAGGGAGCCGAGTAACTTTAACCTAAATATACTCATGTGCCTAATTACTCGCGGTACGAAAAACCGAAAAATCGTTTCTGCGTTCCTGACCTCGAGTATGTACGTAGAAAAAAGTTAGAATTTCTTTGCTTCCTCGTACAGGAAGCTCTGTAACGGTGACAATTTTTTTTTTCCAACTTTCAATGTCGATGCGCTTAAAATTCGCTAAAACGTTGAAAAAACATATCTAGAAAAAATGTCCGGATGTGTATGTATGTGGATGTTCTGACACTGTAAAATTCAAACGTTCATAAAATTTTGTCGACGCTCTAACTTCCTCAAATTTCAAGATTTATTAGTGATTTTTTTTCTATACATAGAGTATCATAATAGAAAGGTTGGTATTGAATTTGGGGAATATCGGTCGAACCGTTCAAGTTTTAAGATTTTTCGAAAATTTGAGTTTTTTCAAAAATCGTCAAACCGCTTCAATTTTTTCTTTAAGCAACTGCGTGTGAAAGGAGAGAAAATACTCTGGAAGTTTAAAATAATTAAACATTCAACGAGTCTGGAGTGCCGCGTCACCATCGATTTTTTTTTTCCTCAATTTTTCGTACAAATTACCAGAAAACTTTAGTTTGTCCTACGCGATGAAAATTCCGTGAGCACTCTCGCGTATAAAAAGTCTACACGAGGGTCGAAGACGAGGAACAAATCGGGGGCTGGAAGGAGTTTGCTGAAAATTCAACTCGATATGACGCTCTCGAACCGTTCGTTCAATTACGTTAAGTATATCCCCCGCTCAAGAAATGATGTTGGATAGCGAAGCCTCATTTCCCACCTCCTCATCACCCTGTAGGATTCCCCTTGGTGTCTCGTCTCGTCGTCGCGGAGAGAAATACGAAACGACAAGCTCTACTGCTGGCAGACGCTACATCCATTACCTGCTGTTACATGAATTAAACATTCAAGTTGAGGGTCTAATATAAATTATCGATCGAGCTTATACTCGACTTGCTTCACTGGAAAGAAAATTTTGTTGAAAAAGATGGAAATTTCGTTCGATACGTTCGACTAAACGTGTTTTTTGAATATTCCAAAAAATAGTGTCATTGCAGCAGGAAATATTTTAGAAAGTCTCTCTGGAAGCAAATTTTAGTCGTTCCACTCGTAAATTTCGCTGACAATTCCGTTGGGAACCAAATGTACTGCCAAAATGACGAAAATTTTGGAAGACGAAATGGAAATGGTGGACGAATAGAAGAATCTTCGACAATTCACTGGAAATGGAATTTTGTTAAAAATCGTCAAGATATTTTGTTGAATGCGTTAAACTAAATATTTTTTGATAATTCCAAATTTTTCGGTATTTATTTGGCAGTGTATTTAGTTTCTATATAATGGAATTGTCAGCGAAATTTACGAGTGGAACGACAAAAATTTGCTTCCTAAGAGACTTTCTAAAATATTTCTTGCTGCAATGACCCAACTTTTGAGATTATTCATAAAAAAAACGTTTATCTTGATTAAAGAATTTTCCTGAATGAACTTAGTCATTCCTCGCTTCGACAATTCACTGGAAATGGAATTTTGTTAAAAATCGTCGAAATATTTTGTTGAATGCGTTAAACTAAATATTTTTTGATAATTGCAAAATTTTCGTCATTTTGGCAGTATATTTGGTTCCTAACGAAAATGTCAGCGAAATTTACGAGTGGAACGACAGAAATTTGCTCCCAAAGAGACTTTCTAAAATATTTCCTGCTGCAATGACACAATTTTTGGGAATATTCAAAAAAACATTTAGTCGAATGTATCGAACAAAATTTCCATCTTTTTCAACGAAATTTTGTTTTTAGTGTATCGAGACTCCCTTCCTGCTGCTTTGTGCGCTTAATTTATAAATTATGACGTTATATTGAGTCGTTTTGTTTAATATGCTGGAAGAAGGATCTCTCCCCCTGCATTAACTCGTATCTAGCGCGTAGTCGACAAAGGAAAGCATATTCCTGACGAAACTGAAATAGTTCCGCGCGACGAAAATTGAACAACGCGCGACCCTCTTTTTTCCCCTTTTCTCGTTCACCCTCCGCACAAGCCGGATAAATAGCCGGATAGTTGAGGGTGCACGGGTAAACAAACCATCGACCAACTTCATTGCACGGTCCAGAGGGATGGAGGGAAAGTGCGAGAGGAGAAAATGAACGAAAGAGTCGTCTCGACGACGCCTCAGACGCCGCGAACGCGCGTCCCACAGGCGCCATCGGGCATCGATCCAAACCCCGTTGCAATCTCACATGCTGGACTCTCTGTTTCCAACCTTTTCGTGTTTTCGTTCAAGTACGTTATTTACCACTCCACCGGCGCCAACCCCGCGCGCATTCTCTTCCTTGATCCTCGCAGTCGATCGTTTTTTTATATTTTTTCCAACAAAAATCAAATTCCAATGTATGCCCAATAATGATTCTCTCCGCGTGCACAATTTTTCATGAATAATCGGTCAATTGTCTGTGCATCGATGCTGCTCGAGTTTTACGGCTCATCTCGATATTCCATCGAAAATCAAAATCTCTATAGGAAGCGAAAAACAAACAGGACGACGATATGAATCGTGAGGAAAAGGCGCGTGCCGATGAATCAATCCGGAAATTATTTTCTCCTCATCCTCTTAACGCGGAATTCACTAATGCCAGGTTTCGTATTTCTTCGTTAATTACCCAAGGACTTTGTCGTCTTTGTCCTAGTAACTTGTTTCGTCATTGAAATTCCTTCCTAGCAACTTTGTTGGCGCGATGATTCCACAAAAAAATCCGCACCTGTATCCGTTTCATTGTTGCTGCAATTTTTTTTCCTCGTCCTTCATTTTTGCAGGATTCTCGCGTACGCTCATGCCGAAAAAGTTGCCGTTTGTATTTCGAAACGGTCACCCAACCGCGAGTTCCACTGAAAACAAAATTTTGTTGAAAAGGATGGAAATTTTGTTCGATACGTTCGACTATAAACTTTTCTTTTGAATATTCCCAAAAATAGCGTCATTGCAGCAGGAAATATTTTAGAAAGTCTCTTTATAAACAAATTTTAGTCGTTCCACTCGTAAATTTCGCTGACAATTCCGTTAGGAACCAAAAATACTGCCAAAATGAAAAAAATTTTGCAATTATCAAAAAATATTTAGTTTAACGCATTCAACAAAACATTTCGACGATTTTTGACAAAATTTCATTTCTAGTGAATTGTCGACGCGAGGAATGACTAAGTTGATTCATGAAAATTCTTTAATAAACGTGTTTTTTTAATAATCCCAAAAATAGTGTCATTGCAGCAAGAAATATTTTAGAAAGTCTCTTTGGAAGCAAATTTTAGTCGTTCCACTCGTAAATTTCGCTGACAATTCCGTTAGAAACAAAAAATACTGCCAAAATGACGAAAATTTTGAAATGATAAAAAAACATCCGTATGCAACAAAATCTCGACGATTTTTAACAAAATTTCATTCCCAGTGATACGAGCCTCGCACAAGGTTTTTTCAAAATTCCAAATGTTTTGCTATGACTGGAAATTTCGATGCGAATATGTTGGCGAGCAAGGATCCTAGCACCATCGAAGCATTTTCAATTTATTTTCATCCAAGATGCATCTGTCTCGCGGATATAAACATACAAACAGCATTTCTGTAATATGAAACGGATATAGAACCGGAGGGAGTTTCCCGTAGTTACGTCACGTTGAAAACTCGCATTGGAAGCATCGATTTAGATGCGGAGATTCGTCGAAATCATCCCCGGGCTATCTGATAAGAAAGAGAAGGAAATAATGTTATTGAAATATTGAACAAGTCGCAGAAGTCATACAGGAAACGATGCAGAATGCGTGAATAGCAAACCGGAAAAGTATTGGACAAAAAAAATATTCAAATAGCAAAAGAAAACACAATGCAAACGTCTTTTCTGCGGTATCCAGAAGGAGGAATTCCTTGTGAAACGTCGCCACGTACCAGCAGCCTCGTCGAAATATCGTTACTTCCCAGTGCACGGAGAGAAGCTGCAGTTTATTTCCTTGAATTCGCCTTACCCGTCTCATGGGAAGTGTTCTGCTTAATGAAGTATATTTTTCCATTGTGAGCTCGAGAAACGAATTATAGTCATTGAAATGAATTACGCTCGTAACTATACTGACTTTACCGGGTTCATTAAGGTATGCACATAGACGTAGTAAAATATATATATTCGCTACGGGCTGCAGCGAGAATATGATCCACTGGAAATGAAATTTTGTTAACCCTAGAACGGTAACCTTATTTTTTCTGACCTATTCCGATAACCTGGGGTCGTAAATGACCCCAATTTTGGAAAATTCATATCTTCGGTAAAATTTAACAAAAAGGCTTCAACCTGGGCTCGTACTTTTCGTTTTTTAATGCAGAATCACGTAAGCCTAGAGCAACTTTGCTTAGAGTCAAAGAATCAGTGAAAAATGCGGCAAAACGATAAAGAACGGGGAAACGAGGAGAAAAAAGGCGCGGGATTAAACCCTAGAACGGTAACCTTATTTTTTCTGACCTATTCCGATGACCCGGGGTCATAAATGACCCCAATTTGGAAAAATTCACGTCTTCGGTAAAATTTGACAAAAAGGCTTCAACCTGGGCTCATTCTTTTCGTTTTTTAATGCAGAATCACGTGAGCCCAGAGCAACTTTGCTTTGAGACAAAGAATCGGTGAAAAATGGGGCAAAACGATAAAAAACGGGTAAACGAAGGGAAAAAATGGATTTGAAGTCGCCTGGGGTCGTTTTTGACCCCAGGTTACCGTTCCAGGGTTAAAAAACGTTTTGAACGAGAAAAAAAATCGCAAAAATATTCTGTGGATCAAAATTTCTTATTCCATTTAGCTGCGATGTTGATTAGGCATTTGAAAAATGGGTTCGAGGGAATGACTCTCGTTTTAGGCCAAGCAATAGAGCTCTAAAATCACCAGATTTTGTAAAAAATACTAATGGCAAGCCGCGGGTGCCATTCGACGCGGAATCGCTCCCCGATCATAACTGCATACTTTTCCACTCGAGATTTTCACTATTTATTTTGTTATTAACAAAATAGTGAAAAAAACAGCACTTTTTTTTGTTTTTTGCTTATAACAGACAAACTATTGAAGGAATGTTGTTTGTTCCAAAGGACGAATTATAAAGAATTGAAAAACGAAAAAAATGAGAGGTGAAACAATTTGATCGCTCAATTATTAAGGGAGAAAACTGCAAAAAACCGA
>JBAJMU010000002.1:9442145-9507562 GCA_037952995.1 Hyposoter didymator
TGTGAATGCTCCGGTTTTTTTTTTTGTACTATTTCGGTCGCGATGTTCAAATTTCATCTCGAAAGCATTTGACACTTGCATCATGAGAAATAAACGACATTACTCAACAAACTGCCTCTATTTCGAAGGCAAAACTTGGGCCAATTAAGAAAGGCCCGAAAAGTCAAGTTGATGAAAAAATCGTGGGGGGGGNNNTGCAAGGGCGAGAGGCAAACTGAAGTTATCGCGCACGTACGATGTCCTCGCAGCTCGAGAGATACCACTTGGGTTTAAAAAAAAATTCTCCACTTTGCTCTTTCTTGCTGAAATATTTTCCTCGAGTCGTTCGTTCCTTCGTTTTATTCCGGTTCGTCCGGACTCGTCAACATTTTACAACTCTTGTGTAATCGCAGAATCCTGAGGTCACAATTTTTTATGAATTATTCAGTCCAGCATATATCTTGGATTTCTCCAATTTCTCAACCGTTTCTTTTTGGCACGAGGAACACACGCACGAAACTCGTTCAACCACGTTTCTTTCCGTTTCCGTTTTATTTTATTTATTTTTTTTTTTTTTCAGTTTGCTCGTTATTGCGCTTATTGACGCGATTGCAAAGACGATTGCGGTTCTGCAAATGACCGCAACCGGAAGGTGAACGATAACGAGCACGATACATAAACCTCCGAAGCCCTCTACTAAATTTTCTGCTTATTTTTCGATGTATATGGAAATTCGTATTTCTAGTCGTAAAACCTTTCGGGACACACTCGTACGTATCAGGACCCATAAGGACTATCGTGACATTGATAGAGAAATAAAAATTGCGATAACAGGACGATACAAAAATGTTCTTTGTGGATATTCCATTTCACATTGAGAAAAACTTGCAGTTTATCGTTCATTTTTATTCCGTTATTATAAACAATTTTAATCAGTGATTCAAATATTTTGAACTTACGGCAATTTTAATTTGTAGAAATGAAAAATTTCTTGAAAAAATGAGAAAAATTGCGATAACAGGACGATACAATTCGGAAAGTAAATTTACTGGGAAAATTGGAACGAATCAATTAATTATCGAAATAATAAATAAAAAATCCTATTTTTCGTTGCATTGCAACGATGCAAACTTCAATATCGTCAATTCTGAGCGATGGAAAATTTAATGAGTATTTGAAAAATAACGATTTTCGATTCTCTGTTGAGATGGAGATTTTCCAATTTTCTTTTTTTTCTTTCTTGCTTTCTTGCTTTCCAATTCTGATGATGTTGAAGTTTGCATCGATGAAATGCAACGAAAAGTCATTATTTTGTTGTAGCATCGCACCAAATTTTCATACAGTGTTTGTCGACAATAACGAGAAAGTATTTTTCGCCATTCGAAAAGTTAAATTAACTAGAAAAATTGCAACGAGTCAATGAATTATCAAAATAATAAATAAAAAATGCTATTTTTCGTTGCATTGCAACGATGCAAACTTCAGTATCATGCGTTGGTGCTCTTTTTGCTTCTTAATAGTTCGTCATCTCCAGGGCCATTTTGTGGCAGTTCGATGAGGTAGGAGGGGCTCTCGAACCCTCAACTCATTACGCTTCATTGCGGACAGTTCGTCGACTGGAAATTTTAAATCGCGAACGTGGCACAATGTCTCTCGCAATCGACACCGTGTGTCTTGCGAGCTGTACAGTTGTATACTTGAAAAGGAATAGACGGGAAAAAAATGGAGATAAAAATTGTCAGGGCGAGATCGTAATAGCTGCCGGGGAAAAAATGAGCGAAAGGAAAAGAGAACGAGCGAGGAAGGGAGAATAATCATGCAGCAGACACGAGCCAGCCGCACACGTCGATTATTCTTCTACGTGCGGCAGGCTCTCAACACGCACTCTTTCACGTAGAAAAGCATTTGCGGTTGTGTGTGACGACGATGTTAATTCAAGGCTCTTCGGTCGAGCTTTTACTCATGTTCCACATGTGAGGATGCTGCGTATACACAATTTAGCATTTTTCTCTATCGGATGTCAATACCATGGATGCAGGTTGTTTGCGAGAAATTCAGGGTGGAAAACATTCCGTGTTTTTCGGCTCTCACGCTCTCTCACTCTCGTATCGAAATTTTCTCATCATTTTCTTCGTTAAAATTGATCGTTGTCGTCATTTTTTGCGGGTTGAATTATCGACTGTTTTCGAATATTTATTTATTTTTCAAGGAGCGAGGAAAAAAAGGTTTTTCTCTATCGGAGGTGAATGCTCCTCGTATCGAAATTTTCTCATTATTTTCTCCGTTAAAATTGATCGTTGTCGTAATTTTTTGCGTGTTGAATTATCGACTGTTTTCGAATATTTATTTATTTTTCAAGAAGCGAGAAAAAAAAGGTTTTTCTCTATCGGATGTGAATGCTCCTCGTATCGAAATTTTCTCATTATTTTCTCCGTTAAAATTGATCGTTGTCGTCATTTTTTGCGGGTTGAATTATCGACTGTTTTCGAATATTTATTCATTTTTGAAGAAGCGAGGAAAAAAAGGTTTTTCTCTATCGGATGTGAATGCTCCTCGTATCGAAATTTTCTCATTATTTTCTCCGTTACAATTGAACGTTGTCGTAATTTTTTGCGGGTTGAATTATCGACTGTTGTCGAATATTTATTTATTTTTCAAGAAGCGAGGAAAAAAAGGTTTTAGTCGATTTTGTGTTTAATTGGTTGATTAAGATCGTCGTTAATTGGTGCTTGATTTCTGCACAGTTTCATCGCTTATTAACCGTCGGCTTATTAGGCTCTAGTAGAATTATATGGTTATGGAGTTTGTATCATTGGAGCGCGACGAGAAATCCATTGTCCATTAAATGTTTGTTCGTTTTTAAAATCGCCTCGATTTATCCAGCGAATCTGTTATTTATAAGCCACGAACGAAACACCGCGTCGAATTAATGGAGCAAACTTGGAGCTTCGTAAGAAAAAGGAATCTCGTTGCACTCGAACGATGCAAATTAAAAGTTAATTAGAATCAACGTGTTATGCGATATTAATTCGAAAGTTGAGTTACTTGGTGCTTGCCCGTAAGGGAAACGCTGTGTGGTGGTGGATTAGTTGCTAGATTTTAACCCTAGAACGGTAACCTTATTTTTTCTCACCTATTTCGATAACCTGGGGTCACAAATAACCCCAATTTTGGAAAATTCACATCTTCGGTAAAATTTAACAAAAAGGCTTCAACCTGGGCTCATTCTTTTCGTTTTTTAATGCAGAATTACGTAGGCCTAGAGCAACTTTGCTTAGAGTCAAAGAATCAGTGAAAAATGGGGCAAAACGATAAAAAACGGGGAAACGAAGGGAAAAAATTGATTTGAAGTCGCCCGGGGTAGTTTTTGACCCCAGGTTACCGTTCTAGGGTTAATTAGCGTTACTCGAGTTTTGGGCGAATGTCTAATGTTGGAATTTGCAGAATAGCTGATGGCAATGAATTAAAATTCGAGTCCATTTTGTTGTTTTCGAAAAACATTGATCTCGACCAAGCAACCATTATATTTTCTCTCGTTTTATTTATGCTTGAAGAATTTTGATGAATTTCGATTTTTTCATTTGACTTTCGGAGCTTGTCGAATGATTTTTTATAATTGACTCGTTTTGCTTCGATCGGGAATGTCTTTGAGAAAAATACATCGCGATCCTCTGACACTCGTCACAGCCAAACTCGACGGTTGACTCAATTTTTGCTCGTCCGTATTGCCAGCATCACTCGCACACAAAATCATAGTTGCACGCAACAAGGGACAAAGGTTGTACGAGGTAGTTGTTGCGCTATAAGGAGGACTTAACGCTTTTGTGACAAGGCGAAATCCCTCAGCTGCAAAGCTCGCATTGACAATGATCGCCGATAGTTCCAAGTTGGTTAATGACGTTTTTTTTTTCTTCTTTGCAACTTGCAGAAAAGCCCGACGAAAGGAAAAGGATGCCGGGACAACGGAAGACCCAAAACTGTATCTGGAGGAAGCGGCTCTCGAGAGACAGCTGCCGGAGCTGGATCTGAGAATGCTCGTCGACCTTCCACCCGGACTCGACTACAACGAGTGGCTAGCCTCACATACTCTCGCACTTTTCGACCACATAAATCTCTTTTATGGCACTATTTCCGAGTTTTGTACCTCGACGGGATGTCCGGATATGACGGGTCCTGGCTTAAGGTATTTTTTTTTTATGATACGAAACGAGGGCCTGAGAATGTCACCAAATATTCCCTTCTTATTGCCTCATGAGAATACGTTCAACAAATTCATTCACTGGAAACGAAATTTTGTTAAAAATGCTCGATATTTTATTGAACACTAAATATTTTTTGAAAATTTCAAAATTTTCCTCATTTTGGCAGTATTTTTGGTTTCTAACGGAATTGTCAGCGAAATTTACGAGTGGAACGACTAAAATTTGGTTCCGAAGAGACTTTTTAAAATATTTTTTTCTGCGATGACACAATTTTTGGGATTATTCAAAAAAAACGTTTAGTCGAACGTATCGAACAAAATTTCCATCTTTTCCAACAAAATCTTGTTTTGAGTGTTCGGAACTAGTAAGTTCTGGCACCCTGCGTGACGTTCTGGGAGTTTGTCACTTCAAAGCACTCTCATTCTTAATTCTGATATATTTTTTAACGTATAATTTCCATGTCACGATAAAAAAATTTTCGAAAGAAAAAAAACTCTCGAAACGAACATTTTTTCACCATTTTTTTCGAGCAACGTTGCAAAAGTCATTCTTTCACACTGGAAATGAAATTTTGTTAAAAATCGTCGAGATATTTTGGTGAATACGGTGAACTAAATATTTTTTGATAATTTCAAAATTTTCGTCATTTTGGCAGTATTTTTGGTTTCTAACGGAATTGTCAGCGAAATTTACGAATGGACCGAAAAAAATTTGCTTTCAAAGAGACTTCCTAAAATATTTCTTGCTGCAATGACACTATTTTTGAGAATATTCAAAAAAAACAATTAGTCAAACGTATCGAACAAAATTTCCATCTTTTTCATCAAAATTTTGTTTTCAGTGCAAGTTTGAATTTTCCGAACTTACATATTGCTCGAAAAAACTAATTAATTATAGCTCATCAAGAGCTTCATGAATATTTAAAAAAAAATAGTAATAATTCAGTTTCAACCGATCGATCCTTCTGGTTGATGAAATTTCATCGCCACTTTTCGAGCCTAAAACTACGTTTGTCTCTTTTGTCCTCAGAACATATTTGTGGTTCGACGAAAAGGGGAAAAAGACGAGAGTGGCTGCGCCACAGTACATAGACTACGTAATGACATTCACGCAACGCACCGTCAGTGATGAAAATATATTTCCTACTAAATATGGTAAGTAGTCGAAGCCTTTTTTTTCATCATAATAGAGAAAAAAAAATTTACGTGCAGAGATATTTTAATCTCAAATTTGGAAAGTTCTGAAATAAAATTTCTTCTCAATTTGAATATTAATGCTCCACGAAGTAGTTTTTGGATTTCGTAATTTCTGAGTCTTGTACGAGAAGCTGGAAACTCCACTACTTGGAAAATTCATCGGACTATGACATTATTTCGAAAAAATCAAAACATTAATGTATCAAACGACAGAGAAGAATTTTTCGATTGCGCACTCTTCAGGCTCTGGATGAAAAATCTCAGAAAACTTACGACAACAAATTGGTCCATTTTTCGTATCAATTAAAAATTAAAAAATAGATTTTCACGAAATATTAGGTTCACGCGTTACATTTGGAATAATTTTATCAAGACTTTGGCTTACAGTTGAGTGTTACAATTATTTTTTTGTTTCATCTTATGTTACATTAAAATAAATTATTCGTCATATTTATGATTTTAATTGATTACTTATTAATAATTAATTAATTAATTAATTAATAAATTAAAAATAATTAGGAAAAAAATGATGCATTATAAATGGAGATTAGGATTATGAATTGAGAGAAACTGAGACACATATTTGGCTCCTCTCAAATCAATACTAACGCCTGTTTCTTATGTTGGTAAAGCAAACGAGTTTCCGAGTTCGTTCGAATCGATAGTGCGTAAGATCCTGCGGCTACTGTACCACGTAGTGGCACACATTTACCACTGCCACTTCAGAGAGGTGGCACTTTTGGGGCTTCATGCTCACCTCAATTGTGTCTTCGCTCATCTCACGCTCCTTAATCAACGCTTCAATCTTATCGACCCCAAGGAAACGGAGATCCTCGGTGATTTGGAAGCCGCCCTCTTGGGTAAGACTTAGTTCTTCTCTTTGCACCCTCAATCTGTCGCTAAGAACAATTTCAGAAATTTAAGGTAATTGACACTTGGCTGATGGCGATTATTATCTAAATTTTTGACGGTGACCGCAGTTTTTTATTCGATGCCAAGATATCATTACGAAATTCCATAGAATCGAGTAAAAAAAAAAAACAAAACAAAATATTTAAACTTTGAAATTGCTTTATCACAAAATTCATTCCCGTGAATGAGATTTTTTTTAGAGTGACGGAAAAATTTGGTATCGTAGTAGATTATGATGAGAAAAAAATCCAGTCCCTTTCAAGAGCCTACAGAGAACCAGAAAAAAAAAATATTTGCATTGGTTTTCATTGTAATTTACGATGGAAACCAATTTCTCATAAAAATTCATGAAAATTCATTGTAAAACACAACGAAAGCTGAGATTCATCACAAAACTCAATGTTAAGATGAGGGATAGTCGCTATCTCGCCACTGTAAGTACGAGAAAGATAGCTGCGATTTTTAAAATGAAATATTTTCGACACGGTTTCACTAATTAAAAAAAGCGAATATTCGAAAATTCGAGACGAGGTTCAGTGACTGATCCATCATCTTCGCTGTAGCCTCATGAAAATTCGACTGGATCTTTTTCTTATTATCCCTAGAAAGGTAACCTGGGGTCAAAAACGACCCCAGGCAACTTTGAATCCATTTTTTCCCTTCGTTTTCCCGTTTTTTTATCGTTTTGCCCCATTTTTCACTGATTCTTTGACTCTGAGCAAAGTTGCTCTAGGCCTACGTAATTCTGCATTAAAAAACGAAAAGAATGAGCCCAGGTTGAAGCCTTTTTGTTAAATTTTACCGAAGATATGAATTTTCCAAAATTGGGGTCATTTGTGACCCCAGTTTATCGGAATAGTTCAGAAAAAATAAGGTTACCGTTCTAGGGTTTAATCCCGCGCTTTTTTTCCCTTCGTTTTCCCGTTTTTTATCATTTTGCCACATTTTTCACTGATTCTTTGACTTCAAGCAAAGTTGCTTTAGGCTTATGTGATTCTGCATTCAAAAACGAAAAGAATGAGCCCAGGTTGAACCCTTTTTGTTAAATTTTACCGAAGATGTGATCTTTTCAAAATTGGGGTCATTTGTGACCCCAGGTTATCGGAATAGTTCAGAAAAAATAAGGTTACCGTTCTAGGGTCACAAACGACTACTTAACCAAATTTGATGAAAATTCTCAAGTGAAATTCTAAAAGCAACACTCTAAATGCGAGATAAGTAGAAAAAAGGAGGCACCATTTAAAATGGAAGAATAAAAATGATTTCAGGTGACTCGACATCGGGGGGTTCGCAAGGTCCAGCTGTCCAGGAGACACCGACGACAACAAGCACCTAAAAAAAGGAGGTGGATTATAAAAATGAGAGGTTGCAGTTCCTGAGACTAGGTCATGATAGGCGGTTTGTTGAATTTTTATTTTATTTCTCCACGTAGCGCATACGCGAATGAGCAGACAAGTTGTAGTCTCTCCAGGAGCAAAGAGAAAAACAGAAGTGACGGTTGTGTAAAAAAAAAGAAGCAAAAAAAAAGGAAGAGAAAGATTACAAGAGACGAAACCAAGTAGTACCTGTAAATAGCGAAGTGTGAACAACTACATGATGTAATTAGGTTCCTCCGTTTGTTGTTTGTGAGATTGTAAATAATTTATTAAATGGTATAAGATTTACGAGAAAGATAAATGAAGGATGCATTATTGGTTATTAATTGACGAAGTTAGTTGCTACAAAGAGAGATCATTTCGTCTGTATAAAAACAAACAAACAAACAAACAAAACTAAAAAATACAAGAAGATATAAAAAATGATAAGAAACAAAGAATGAAACAATAATAATATTGTAAAGTTAAAATAAAACCAAATATTATACCTGGTGTTAATAAAAAGCTTGTTCCAATTGATGCCTCGAGTGTGATCGACGAGAAAACAGAGGTTGATTATTTTTTATGACCTTTCGTTCGTCTCTTGCCTTGGAGAAGAGATGGACATCAAGTGCATCCGGTGCTGGTGGTCGTGGCATTGCTCGTGCGGTTTATCTCGACGATTCTAAAAGCTTGGACAACCGCAGCAAATTGGCGCAAAAAAAAACCAAGTGCCTCGGCTATGGGCTCGCACAAATCCCGAATTGAGGTTGCCACGTTGTACAACAATATCAATACCGGCTGAATTATCGCGTTGAAGAATATCGAGAGCAACGGCTTGACAAAGTAATCCGCCAATAATTGCAGCGTACCCACAGTCAATGGTCTTACGATACTGTATAACACGAATCTCAATAGCTGCAGAACAAACGCTGTTATGAACGAAATTCCAATGTGTATCGTTCCGAATATTTCTGCCCAGAACCTCGTCGCTGCGTTGTCTGTTTTCTCTGCACACTTTTCTGTCGCCAACACTGGCGGCGAATCCGTCGTACGGTAATATCTGTGTGCACACACGTTTTACAAACTTCAACTAATGTTTCTACATTATTCGGCATTTTCATAAATATATGAGAAAAAAAAATTTCAAATTTTTTTTTTTTCCAACTGGAAACAATTAATCGGTGGAATTTATTTTTACGACGTGACCTTTTTCTTTCTCGAAGTATGTCAAAAATTTTATTGGTCGATTCGAGACTTTTTTGAGCCCAAAAATTGAAAAATACTTGTTCACTAACTTTTTGACAGAAATACGTTGAAAAAATTCGAGATTGTTGAGAAAATAATTAATGAATCTATACCAACGCTGAATTTCCATGATCGAAATAATAAATGTCAATTCTTTCGGATATTTCTTCAAGCTCTCGTTTTGGTTCTACATATTTCTGCGGTTCTTCGTTGCTCTTTGATAATTCTTCTCGTTTTTTCCTCGGTATGCCTTCGATACCCTCGTCTGCTGGAGAGGGCTGAAAAAAAATGATTTTGAAATTTTCACTATTTTTTGTGGATGTGGGTTTTTTTTTTTTTCATGCGAAAATTGTTCTCATCGCTTTGAGGATTTTTCAAGATTGCAAGTATTTTTGAAAAAAAAAAAAAAACATTCCAATAACCTTTGAATAATGGCGATAGTGATTTCTTTTCATTTTCACTTCGTACAGTTTGTCCTTCGTCTTCACGCATTCTTTCTTCGGCCATTTCCATTTAAACCTGCAACAATGGAAAGTAAACAGGCAGGTAAATGTTTGAATGGAATTATTTCTCGAAGTGTCGAATAAACAAACCTCTCCGCAATGGGGAATCCACATTTTTCGGGAACAGCATATTTTTTACTGCAACAAAGGGAAAAAGAATAAAATATTTATTTCTCAAAATGTTATGGTTGCTGTGCATAAAATAGACTAACACTCTGTAAGCGTGGCAGAGACACTGCATTGCAGGCTGGAATCGTTTGGAAGGTTGGAACTGGCCGTTCTGCGGCTGGTGGTTCGCCGGAGGTGGTTGGCCACAATTCGGTAAAGTGGTTCCGCGTGCCTCGGACGGTGCGACGATTTTTTCTTCTGGTTTACACGGGCATTCGTTTTCTACGCACCAAAGAAACATTTTCGTTCAATAGAAAGAAACATTTTTTCAAATCCTTCGGTTTTATTTTTGGCCAAAAGCCTTGGGCATCATTAATTTTTCGCCAAATGCCAAATCACGGTGGAATCACTTTTTCACCGAACGATTATTGGCTTTCGGAAATTATGAATCAATAACAATATAAAATTCAGCAAAAGTATCGAAATATTTTGGTTTTTTTTTCGGTTCGGCGCTCGCGAAATCTCTTGTCATCGGGCCGTAGATTCCCCAAAAAAAAAGACAAAAATTTGACCTACATTACGTTTTTTTTAAATCCAACTTTAGAAATGACAAAAAAAAACAAAATAATAAATTTTCACAATGTTTTTGAATGTTTTACTGAGAATGTAATATTGCGAAGGAAAAATGTACTTGTATCAACGCGTCGCTTCCCAGACAAATCGGACAGTTCGGACGAATTGATAATGGAACTAACGTCAGTGGCGAGTGAAGTCGCATTCGATGGTTCCGACGTTTCTGAGCATGGACATCCCTCCTCGTCCTCGACGGTCATGACAGACGATTAAAAAAAAAAACGTATAAATAAAAAAATATCACGACGTGTCGTAAAAAATGAATTAAAACTGAAAATAAATGGACGGTAACGACGAATCAAACAACATCTTCTGTCAAGTTGACAGAAGTCGAAATAATATTTCATCGTCTGAGTTCGTATGTGTTTTTTTTCTCTGTTCCAATCGTACGGTTGGCGTTGAAAACTCGTTTGGATAATGAATTGTTAATCGTGTTAATTGTCATTAACATGAGGATTCGAAAATCTCGTTTATTTGCTTGTTTTTTTTACAATTTCTTTCCGTCAGACCAGCAGCCATTCTTATTATTCTATTTTTTCATTATTTTATGTATCGCAATGTACACCAATGACACTCGAAGTGAATACAGACATTTTTACTTCAAATTCTTTGTTTTTTTCCTGTCAAAAGAATGCGGAACGTTTAAAACACATAAGTCAAGTTCTAATATCTCAAGAGTATTCTAATTATGTTTATTCACGCGGCCAGCGTTAATGGAGCAATTTCTATGTGTAAGCCATTGTCAAGTCGACGCTCTATTACGCTCGTTACGTTGCTAGCCAATAACTGCTCGTACACAATGTCGGATCAAGCAGTCATTATTAACGATGTTGAAGTTTGCATCGATGAAATGCAACGAAAACTCATTATTTTTTATAGCATCGGACCAAATTTTCATACAGTGTTTGTCGACAATAACGAGAAAGCCTTTTTCGCCATTCGAAAATTAAATTTACTAGAAAAATTTCAACGAGTCAATTAATTATAAAAATAATAAATAAAAAATATATTTTTCGTTGCATTGCAACGATGCAAACTTCAATATCATCAATTCTGAGCGATGGAAAATTTAATGAGTATTTGAAAATAACGATTTTCGATTCTCTGTTGAGATGGAGATTTTCGAATTTTCTTTTTTCTCTTTTTTGCTTTCTTGCTTTCCAATTCTGATGATGTCGAAGTTTGCATCGATGAAATGCAACGAAAACTCATTATTTTTTATAGCATCGGACCAAATTTTCATACAGTGTTTGTCGACAATAACGAAAAAGTCTTTTTCGCCATTCGAAAATTAAATTTACTAGAAAAATTTCAAGGAGTCAATTAATTATCAAAATAATAAATAAAAAATATATTTTTCGTTGCATTGCAACGGTGCAAACTTGAATATCAT
Source organism: Hyposoter didymator (assembly GCA_037952995.1). Classification (NCBI taxonomy): domain Eukaryota; kingdom Metazoa; phylum Arthropoda; class Insecta; order Hymenoptera; family Ichneumonidae; genus Hyposoter; species Hyposoter didymator. The sequence goes on from JBAJMU010000002.1 coordinate 9,453,675, forward strand.
TATTATTATTCTCGTTCATTATTGAACGAAAATATTCCTTGGTGCTTTTTCTATATTTGAAAAAAAATAAAGAAAAACATGACAGGAAATGCTATTCGCGATCTACGTATTTGTTAATCTTGTGGCTCATTCTTATATTTTTGTAACGAAACGTTTTTCTTTCAATTCTTATGAAATTTCATTTTCGATTAAGAACTTTTATTAAAATATCCATTTGTTGTTCGTTCCAAGAGAATCGAGGAATTGCAAAAATTCTGCGCGTTTGTTATAAATATAATTGACGATTATCTCCGGTCGTCAGCCGATTAAATTTATCATGCCGCGATGAGAGATCGTTTCTACATTTACTTCAGACTAGAAAATCAAGAGCTTACGATTTATAGTTTTTTCTTATTCTTTTCCAATGCGAGTACTACGTTGCCCGTGATTCGAAAAATCGCTCATTTGTTAAGCGAGGAGAATCAGTGAGAAATATCTCGCGAAGTCCTTTCAAACNTTTTTTTTTTTTTTTTTGTACGCTCGAATCCTGGCACTTGGATTTAGCATTCGTAGTAACAGTCCCGATTGACCTCGACGAAGTTACTTGAAGGACCTTGTCAGAAATTTGAAAAATCCAAAATTCCTCGAAAATTTTGTCCAATTTTAATCGCTCTTCCTTATAAAAAAGGACTCGAGCGTTTTTCTTCAAATACGTTTCCTTCTCGGCCGTCTTTTAGCTTTTCCAACAATTTTTCAAAAAACCAATTTGAAAAAACTGATCGAACAAAATATCGGATTTGATGAATTGTACACTGAAAACAAAATTTTGTTGAAAAAGATGGATATTTTGTTCGATACGTTCGACTAAACGTTTTGTTTGAATAATCCCAAAAATATTGTCATTGCAGCAAAAAGTATTTTAGAAAGTCTCTTCAGAAGCAAATTTAAGTCCTTGAACTTGTAAATTTCGCTGACAATTCCGTTAGAAACAAAATTTACTGCCAAAATAAGAAAAATTTTGAAATTATTAAAAAAAAAATTAGTTTAACGCATTCAACAAAATATCTCGACGATGTTTGACAAATTCCATTTCCAGTGAGCTGTCGAAGCGAGGAATGACTAAGTTGATTCATGAAAATTCTTTAATAAACGTTTTTTTTTTTTAGTAATCCCAAAAATGGTGTCATTGCAGCAAAAAATATTTAAGAAAGTCTCTTCAGAAGCAAATTTTAGTCGTTCCACTCGTAAATTTCGCTGAAAATTCTGTCAGAAATTAAATATTCTGCCAAAATAACAAAAATTTTGAAATCATTAAAAAAATATTTAGTTTATCGTATTCAACAAAATATCGACGATTTTTAACAAAATTTCATTTCCAGTGTACAAAAAGAAAAAAAAAAAAGATGATTTTTTGTCGCCGTTTGACTTGAAAGGTCCTTCAAATGGTGTATTCAATGTTGAAATATTGAACATTGAGAGAAAAACATATGAGAGAGCGACAGAGATATTTTGCTACGTCTACTTTATTTGCGGAAGCAGTAATAATGTTTAATAGACATTGCCATTGTTGTTATTATATAATTATAATATAAAAGACACGCGCAAGGATGACAGATTATTTGACTTACTCGATAGTGATATACAAATAGGAAAAATTGTATTGCTAACAGTGTATAATGTACAACTTGATTAAACCGCCTTAAGTTCAATTAATATTCACCGTACCCCACGAAATGTGATGTGCGATAGGATTGTGACAGTAGGAGAGTAAAATCTCGATGGGTGTTAAAATGGCAATATTTCTTTACACGCGATAATTACAAAATTGGAATGTAAAATGAAGAAACGGCAAAAACTATGAACTGTAGAAGCAGAAATAATACCGGTAGATTTCGTACAAACAAATATTATCAAGATCACAGAGGTTTTTAGGAAAGCACGGGAAAAAAAATATATTGAAAAACCTAAGAATACAGAGTTTCATGAATATGTGTTGGTTGGTAGGTATCTCGGGTGTAAATACGTATCACATTTATTCTGTATGTAATTATTGTGTGCGTAAAAAATGATAAAGTTGAATTGATTTTAACCCTAGAACGGTAGCCTGGGGTCGAAAACGACCCCAGGCGACTTTAAATCCATTTTTCCCCTTCGTTTTCCCGTTTTTTATCCTTTTGCCCCATTTTTCACCCATTTTTTTACTCTGAGCAAAGTAGCTCTAGGCTTACGTGATTCTGCATTAAAAAACGAAAAGAATGAGCCCCGATTGAAGCCTTTTTGTTAAATTTTCCCGAAGATATGAATTTTCCAAAATTGGGGTCATTTATGACCCCAGGTTATCGGAATAGGTCAGAAAAAATAAGGTTACCCTTAAGGGTTTAATCCCGCGCCTTTTTTCCCCTCGTTTTCCCGTTTTTTATCCTTTTGCCCCATTTTTCACTGATCTTTGACTCTGAGCAAAGTTGCTCCAGGCTTACGTGATTCTGCATTAAAAAACGAAAAGAATGAGCCCAGGTTGAACCTTTTTTTTTAAATTTTACGAAAGATATAAATTTTTCAAAATTGGGGTTATTTATGACCCCAGGTTATCGGAATAGGTCAGAAAAAAAAGGTTACCGTTCCAGGGTTATTAAAAAAAAAAGTGAATAAATAAACATTGACATGCAACGAAACTATGGGTGAGCGAAGAGATATGTCGAAATTGGAGTCAGTGTACAAATAATGATTAAGCGTATTCGTGGCGTGACCGGGATTTCTCATTGCATTGTTCGACATCGATAGAAACTGAACGAAGGCGATCATTCGTTCCAACCGGAGTATAGAAAAATAAAAGAAACTAAAAACTGACTGTCGATCGCACGTCGCGACACTGTGAAAATAAAATAAAAAAACAAAACGCAATTATCAGGAGCGATGCCATCGCAGGATTTTTTGATTTCGGTCTTCTCGAACCATTTTTTCACAATATTCATCAACGTGTCTTCTCTCGTCGATGCATCATCGAAAAAACTCGGATATGCAGGTTTGAGGAAAAAAAAAAAGAAAAAAAAAAGAAAGATTTACAAAGTAGCAGTCTCTTTGTCATGAAAACAGGATCTTCGAATCCCTACGGAGTATTCAGCGTGTCGGAACTAATGATAGTATGCACTGAGACGCTTGAATATCCTCAATTGATAGTTGAACGCTTTCAGCGTGTTTAACAGTCACCAACGAATGTTTAACGTGACAACTCTTTGGTTAGCCGAACGCGACGCCGATCAAACGTGTGATATGACGATTCAGCATCTGGTGGCATTGTTAAATCATAAATACACGCGTTTATTATTTTTTCGTCTGTTGTTGTTGTTGTTGGTGTTTAAAAATACTGGAATCCCTAGACATATTGAAAGTTGTCTTTTGCTGTGAGTAGAGGTAGTTTTTCGACGCTCTCCTTGAGATCGAAACTGTGTAGCCAGTCGGAGCTTGGCTTTGCTTTCACTCCGCAAAAGCTCAAGTTGCAAAAATCTGCCAAATTCTGTAGTGCACCGCGATGGAACGGGTTACCTTGTTTAAAGTGTTCGTAACGTCCAGCGTTAAGCCGCTCGTTCGTAGTCATGCCCAGAACCATTATCTGTGAATATTCATCAAATAATAAGAAAATATTCAACATTTTTATGTGAATGACAATTTTTTTTGTTTTCGCATTTGAAAATCTATTCCGGGGGCACTTTATTTTGGAATTTTCAATTTCAACCTTACTGTCCTTCACACGAAACCGATTATTTTGGAAATTCAACTTGACAAATTATGTTTTCTCATTGAAACGCAAGAAATATTTCGTCTGGTATTTTTTTAGGTGAAGGAGCTTTCTCGCCACGTGAGAGCGACAGCTGCAATTTTCGAAATTGAATATTTTCGATACGGTTTTACCAATTTAAAAAAAAAGCCCGTCAGCGGATTTTTGCCATCAACCCGCGTCCGCACACAGAACCTTTTTCTCATTAGTCAAACGACAACGGAGAATTTTCATTTTGAAAATTCGAGCTGACTGCTCCATCAGCTTAAAGACAGTTTTGGAATTTTCGGTCGTTTAGTATGAAAAAAATGTCACTACGTACTTGGTAAGTGTGACAAGCCAGAAGAGAACCAACGCACAACGAATGAAGAGCCGTGTTGACTGTCACCCACATAACCCAAGGATCACACGTAGCTGCCGAGACCAAGTAGCTGTCCGCCGTGTGACCATTCGTCAAGTTTGTCCAACACTCGAACTGCCAATACTGGACACTCGCCGATAATATGACGATACATAATCCGAACAACGAGACGAGGAATCCCAAGAAATACTTGTGATTATGAGATCCTGGTGAGAAACAAGAATTACGTTACAGTAACATCGAGATTCTTCGATTTTCCTTCGTTTTAAAGTGTCGAACGTGTTTTAGAAAAATTCGATGTTTTTTTCCGATGGATCGTTCTACGAATTTTGATCGTTGAAAAAAAAGCATGAGTTTCTTTTTTTTTTGTTAATTTGTTAAGTACTTACCGATGCAGTTATTGATCCATGGACAATGATGATCGAAACGTGCAACGCACCGATCGCAAATGGAACAATGTTTCGATCGTATCGGCCTTCTTACGAGACAAGTCGTGCAAAACCATTGTGGGTCGAAGCCACCGGTCTCCGCTAATTCTACTATCGTCTGAAAAAGAAACAAGACAATTATTTGTAGCGGAGAACGAGTGATTTGGCGCAATGTTTACATTCGCCCACCTTTATTTCAATTGTCATGAAACGTCGTTCAAGTTCGAGGATCGAAAATATTGATAAAGAAATGGCCAATTTCATGACATTTTCTTGTTGTATAGAAATTTATCTTGAGCCGAGATCATTTTTTTATTTTTGGTTCGGAGGCTGACAAATAAATGATGTTGAAGTTTGCATCGATGAAATGCAACGAAAACCCATTATTTTGTTATAGCATCGGACCAAATTTTCATACAGTCTTTGTCGACAATAACGAGAAAGTCTTTTTCGCCATTCGAAAAGTACATTTACTAGAAATATTGCAACGAGTCAATTAATTATCAAAATAATAAATAAAAAAATCCTATTTTTCGTTGCATTCCAACGATGCAAACTTCAATATCATCAATTGTGAGCGATGGAAAATTCAATGAGTATTTGAAAAATAACGATTTTCGATTCTCTGTTGAGATGGAGATTTTCGAATTATCTTTTTTTTCTTTTTCGCTTTCTTGCTTTCCAATTCTGATGATGTTGAAGTTTGTATCGATGAAATGCAACGAAAACTCGTTATTTTGTTATAGCATCGGACCAAATTTTCATACAGTGTTTATCGACAATAACGAGAAAGTCTTTTTCGCCATTCGAAAAGTAAATTTACTCGAAATATTGCAACGAGTCAACGTTTGATAATTAATTATCAAAATAATAAATAAAAAATATATTTTTCGTTGCATTGCAACGACACAAACTTCAATATCATACGAATAATCAGGTGAGCTAAATTTATTTTAACTGCAAATGGAAAGATGACAGAGGCTTACATTCAATTTATCTTCGTGCGATGCTGATATCACTCCAGGGTCGCCGCGCCACGTTTTCAAGAAACAAATCCAAAGTGGCACTGAACCACCGACTAACAGTAGCCATAGGTACCACGCTGCGTGGATGCCTAACCAAAATATCCACGTGATATATACCCACATCTGTAAATAACATTCCCAGAATATTTCACATGCCTCAAGGCTCCTGTATTTTATTTTTTATCGGTCACAAATATCGAATACGATAGTTAAATGATAAAAATGTAATTCGATTTGCGATTAAATTCGTGATAATCTGCAATGAATTAAAATTGACAACTTTTTGTTCTCCATTGGTGCTCGGTATGTGGGTTATCGTTTAATTATCGATAAGATAAGGACTCTAACGATTTACCATTGAGTCTCCAACATGCTTTATCGTTTCCTCGAACGTTGTCAATTTTTACTCGATTGTTTGAGTCAAGAAATTAGCCAGAGTTAGTAACTCACCTTGGTCGCTAAATAAATAGACATCGGTAGGATTTGAAATAGCCTTTCGTCGAATAGGAAATTTTTCGCTAAATACACAGCGATGTAAAGGGTGAGAAAGGCACCTAGTTTTATCAAATAATCGATTTCACTCTGGAAAATTATTCCAATAACGTAAAACACTATGAACGGGGTACTGACCATACAGTACCAACGTATCCTCTGAAACAAATATTAAAAAATCATTTCTTGAATTAACATTTCTTTTTAAAATGAACTTTAAATGTTCAATTTTTTTTTTAATTTATGAATTTATAAATTTATAAATCTATATTTTTAATTTAAAAAAATAATTTTTAAAATTGATTTTTAATTTATAAAATTTAAAAATTTTATGAATTCATAAAAAATTTGCAAAGATCAACGTTCTAAAAAAATAAATAAATTTATAAATTTTAAATTTCTTAAATCATTTTATAAATTTCTACATTTATAAATATATAAAATTTATATATAAAATTGAAAATTTGTAAAATCTATAAATTATAAAATTTATTGATTTATAAAGTCTATAAATTTATAAAATTTATAATTTATAAAATTTATTAATTTATAAAATCTATAAATTTATAAAATTTATAAATTTTATAACAAAAATTCATAAAATTTATAAATCATTTTATAAATTTATAAATGATTTATAAAATTTATGAATTTATAAAATTTATATATAAAATTGAAAATCTTTGAAAATAATTGCTTGCAAATGATAAATGAAAAAAATTCGGAACGCTTACAAGTTCAGGGCGATTTATGCGCGGCAAAATAAAGCCACGCTACAGGAATTTGATCAGAAAATCATTGAAATTAAATTTATTAAAAACGTTCTCATGAAACGGAAATAACTTCGTAAGAAAGTTTCGAAATATGAATTTGTGTGGCTGGGCGAAGAAATGACAAATGAATTTTGGAAAATCAAGCCACGAATAAAATATCTCAACACAAACGTTCGACCAGTATGAAGCAGCAAATTCGCCGTAAGCTAAATTGTCAGAGTTGGGTTGAGAAAAACTTGGGAATTGTTAGACATGTAGATTTTTACCTTATCCCTGCACCATACTCTCGTTCTCCCCTGTCTCTCTCTGATCTCATGGCTAACTTTGTGGCCGAGCCAAGCGGCCCCGATATGAGGTCCTAAAAGTGTCATCGGAGTTTCATTCTGGAAGTTGGGTACGTCGAGAGACGCTCCTTGATGGACTAGGGTTGATATTGCTGTGTTGTTTTTGGCTATGATAGCCCAATGTAAGGCGGTGTTACCGTGGAGGTTGTCGGTCAGCGAATGGGACGCCCCGAGGATTAACAACAGTCGAGTTGGGTCCAAGCTAAAGATATAATGAAAATTTTGACTAATCTCGAACGTAATTCTTGCGCTTTTCAGTATAAAAAAAAAGAGTGCGTTGTATCCCGCGAAGCCCTATTCACCTATTGACTTTGTATGCGGTCCACATAAGCGGAGTCATGGCACTGCGATCGGGAGTATTTGGATTAACGCCTTTAGCAACTAAATAGGCGACGATACTGGTGTAGCCGAATTGGGCAGCCAAATGAATGCAGGAAAAACCCTCAGAGTCTCTGAGAGTAGGATCAGCACCGGCTCGCATTAATATTGCGAATGTCGACAGATGACCTTGCCTAAAAAACAGGCGAACAAACTTTTAGAACGATGATTCAGAAAAAACGATGTTCAAGTTCGCATCGATGAAATGCAACGAAAACTCATCATTTTTTATAGCATCGGACCAAATTTTCGTACAGTGTTTGTCGACAATAACGAGAAAGTCTTTTTCGCCATTCGAAAAGTAAATTTAATAAAAAAATTTCAACGAGTCAATTAATTATAAAAATAATAAACAAAAAATATATTTTTCGTTGCATGGCAACGATGCAAACTTCAATATCGTCAATTCTGAGCGATGGAAAATTTAATGAGTATTTGAAAAATAACGGTATTCGATTCTCTGTTGAAATGGAGATTTTCGAATTTTCTTTTTTTTCTTTCTTACTTTCTTGCTTTCCAATTCTGATGATGTTGAAGTTTGCATCGATGAAATGCAACGAAAACTCATCATTTTTTATAGCATCGGACCAAATTTTCGTACAGTGTTTGTCGACAATAACGAGAAAGTCTTTTTCGCCATTCGAAAAGTAAATTTACTAGAAAAATTTGAACGAGTCAATTAATTATAAAAATAATAAATAAAAAATCCTATTTTTCATTGCATTGCAACGATGCAAACTTCAATATCATCAGAAAAATCTAGACGCGCGTAAGGCCAGGTTATTAATTTGCAACTTTTATGTAAAATTTATGATGCTGGAGTTTGCATCGTTGGAATGCAACGAAATTATCTTTCTTCTTGAGCAGAATTCGGAATTATTATTCAATATTCGGTCTGAACAATAAATCGTTCCTCCCTTGCCCCCAAAAGCAAAATCGACACGAAGAAATTGCGGCAATTTTCAAAATTCAATAAATAACGTTGCAAACTTCAGTAAAATTTCGTATTTTTTTGAATAACCAACGGCAGATGCGAAAAATTGACTAAATCTCTCAGGTTCCGTGTGTATTTGTTTGAAGAAAAAGAAAACAATAAAATATTGCGGGCGGTATCGGATTCCCGTCGTGAATAATTAGTCACGATTGATTTTTATGCAAACTGAGAAAATGGCTTGACAATATATAGAAAAATTTGGGATTAAACCTTGTGGCCCAATGGAGAGGAGTCGATGCCAATTCTCCACCGATCGCATCAACGTTTGCTCCTTTTGCTATCAAATATTTCACTATTTCTTTCCTGTTGTTGATCGCGGCCCAGTGTAGTAATGTTACTGTTTCCGCATCCGGCTGATTTACGTCGGCTCCAGCGTCCACCAGCTCCGTAACTCGTTCTAGGGCTCCATACTGTTGAGTAAGAGAATAAAAAAGAGGAAATTGTTATGTTCGTATGTCAAGAATATAGAGTAACGTCGCATTCTTATAAAAATAATGAAAAATTCGCGAGAATCTTCAACTTTTCACAAAACTTTTTTATTTACAATTTTTTCCAGGGACTTTTTCTTGTTTTCGGGCAGAAATAATTTCTGGTCGTATTTGAATAAAAAGTTGAAGGATTTTCGAAATCGTGAGGATAATTAATGAAGCCGCATCATTAGTTCCATGCTGTGCTCCCACGAGAATAACGTCAGCATCAGAATATCATTGTGACGAATGATATTGAAGTTTGCATCGTTGCAATACAACGAAAAATAGGATTTTTTATTTATTATTTTGATAATCAATTGACTCGTTCGAATTTTTCTAGTAAATTTACTTTTCGAATGGCGAAAAAGACTTTCTCGTTATTGTCGATAAACACTGTAAGAAAATTCGATCCGATGCTATAACAAAATAATGAGTTTTCGTTGCATTTCATCGATGCAAACTTCAACATCATCAGAATTGGAAAGCAAGAAAGCAAGAAAGAAAAAAAAGAAATATCGAAAATCTCCATTTCAACAGAGAATCGAAAATCGTTATTTTTCAAATACTCATTTAATTTTCCATCGCTCAGAATTGATGATATTGAAGTTTGCATCGTTGGAATGCAACGAAAAATAGGATTTTTTATTCATTATTTTGATAATTAATTGACTCGTTCCAATTTTTCTCGTAGATTTACTTTCCGAATGGCGAAAAAGACTTTCTCGTTATTGTCGACAAACACTGTATGAGAATTTGGTGCGATGCTATAAACAATAATGAGTTTTCGTTGCATTTCATTGATGCAAACTCATCATTGTGACAATCCTACCTGAGTAGCTCTGACAATGTCGAACGAACTGCAATCCTGTGGGATGGGGCGCGGAACATCTTGGTGATGATGCGTGCTCTTGTCCTGCTCGTTGGAATTGTCTCCGGGACATGCTGCTCTCATGGGTAGGGCGTACATTGTGAAGTTTCTGAAATTTGATAAAATTCAACATCCACGTTTACCGTGACACAGTTTTCCAAACGGCTTTTCATTATTTACTGGATTAATCGAAAATCACAGAACAAAAAACTGCCTTTCTGCCCAAACTGCATGCAATTTCCCGGCAAAATCGTCAAAAAATCGTCACTCGTACGGGCAACAATGAGAAATCAAAAAAGCTGCTTAGAAAAATTTGCCGAATGTTCGAATTTTCAGGATTGGAAACCGGCCAACATTCATCCAAAAATAATTGTCCTCAGTTTTTCAAGCTCCGCGTTAGCAGGAAATTTTTGAGGACACTGGAAACAACGTCATTCCCTGCAATCGATAACCACAGTTTTGGTTCTTCGTCTACTAAACGTCTACTACGTAAACTCTCCAACGGAGCAACGAATAATTATTAAAAACAACTTGAGCAGTTGGAAACAAGTTTTTCGACATTCTTGTCGCAAGAAACGAAGCGTGATTGCTAATTACATAAATATTGGCAAATGCTGACGCAGCGATTATTAATTGACGAAAGAATCGTTCGCTTGGCATGGAAAGTAGTAACTCGCTGCGTCGACTTTTAATGTGACATTTATATTCCCACGTGTACAATAACTCGCCGCTGCAGGTACGAGAGAAAATAGCAATTCGCAGTCGAGGCGGCAAGGCGACGGGAATTAGCAAAATAATCACGAGAGTTGCACGCGGTCGAGTTTTGGAACAAACGAGCTGTTGGAGGTAATTGTTTAGTTGCACGAATGCAAAGATAACTGAGAAGTAAATACACCGAGAAATCTGACATCTCTGAAATGTGGAGAAGGAAAAAAGTCGCTTCTCGTCTGGCAGAAACAAAAAATGCAATCGTAAGAATTGCAAAAAGATCGAAAGTTTCGAAAGAATATTAAAAATATAATGAGAAAACGTGGAATTACTTGAAATGCTCCGATTGTTGTTTAAATAAATGATGAAAATTGAACTGTGATGAAAAATGATGGGGACATTTGAGTCAGAACCATGATCCAAAATTCAATACGTTCGCATGATAATTTATTACTTTTTATTTCAATTTCGGAATTTTTGATTCAAAGAAAACACAATTGAATTGAACGAAAAGACTTTAGTTTCTCCTCGTGAACTCGTCGTGTACTATAAGCAGAACGAGCGAGGACAATAAAAAATATTTAATTGGAAGGATTGATGAGTACCAATAATCGGAGTCGCGTGATTTTTTCAAACAGACAAGAGTGTCAATAATCATAAAAGCGTTATCCAGTGTGATCCGGCACGGAGGAGTCAGCACGATAATATGTATATATATAGATATACGTACGCGTCAGATACTCAGTTATAACCCGCGAACGAAATGAATTGACGAAAACATTGGCGACAAGGGGGAAGAGAGTTGAATCGATTTTCGGTTTCAATGACGGGGAAAAAAAGGTGAATGAGAATTATTTACTAACACAAGGATGAAAATAGGTTATTGGAGATGCAATCGTACCTGTCGTCTCTCGGAATGTCTCGTAACTAAGATCCACACATTCGCATAACGAAGAGAATTACGGGCTTTCGTAGTTTTTAGTCAAATCCTTCGACTAGTTTGAGCGAAGCCGGAGGATGATGAACGAAACAGAAACATGGGAATTACAGGGCATCGCGAGGGGTGGGGCGAAAGTTTTTCGTAGGATAATACATGGGTGAAAAAAGCTTGGTATTATTTTGGCAAGATAAAAACCGGTTGACGCGGCGGATGGTTGCGGTTTACGTTTTTGTACGATGCGTTCACAATTGTGTGCGGTTTATTTTATTATTTGTTTGGTTTTTGTTGTTTTATCCGTTGTGTTAACACAATAGAATAACGAAGAAGGCACTAGCTGCAAAAATGTTGCGCGCTCGTTCATAATACTACTACCCGTATCAACCCGTATAGCGTGTCGATCCTCCCCACTTTTTTTATTTCCCCCTCTCTTTCTCACTTCTCCCCCTTGTTCGCTTTTTCGCTCGCTCTCTCTCTCTCTCTCTTCCTCCCTTCCAAACTCGCGGGGGAACGAAAAAAAAGGCGGTCATTTTCAATGTCGGAGCTTATTTTTTATTTTTTCTTTCATTTACCAATTTTCCTAGTTCGATCGGCATTTAGTTGCGTGATTATTGTTTTCGGGTCGATTAAAAATGTTCGTTCAAAATCTGTCTGTTGATTATCCAATTATACTTTTCCAAATTTTAATCCCATATTTATTTTCGAAACAAACCAGAAAAATAATCGTCTCGAAATGGTAACATGACCATGAGTTAAGTTCTTACTCACGCGGTGAGTGAGTCACGTGAGTCTGCACTATCTGGACGAATAAACAACCCTTACTCGTCCCGATACTGTGGATAACTCCCAACAAATTACCTAAAATTCTCAATAAATTACCAAAAACCACCAAACGTTTCGAAAAATGAATCATTATATGAAATTAATTAAGAAAAGTGAAGCATCGCGGAAAGGGCGAGTTCACTGAAAACCAGTTGATCAAATGGGCTAGAAATATATCTTGAAGTCTTCCAAAACCTTCTGATTATCCAAAGTGAAAATACATCGAATTGTGACCGCACATAATAACCATTCAAAAAAAAATACAAACAATTCTCGCATCTGCCAAGTGTTAGTGTACAAAACGCGAAAAAGTAACTGCAGTAGCTGCTCCGATAAAAAAAAAGGCAATAAAAATTCAGTACGACCCGCCAGGAGCGCACGTGCGTTATTTCGAAATTCGTATGACCGCACACTCTTCAGACGTAACCTGAAAGATTCGGAGGAGAAGAAAAGTAGTTCGAAAATGTTGGAAAGTTGCAAATAATTTATGTGTTTATTTATTCATCCTGTCGCCCAGGAAGATTTGAAAAAGTCAACATGTTGCCTGCCAAAAGATTGATACCCGAAATACTTGCACGTCGGAATGTATTATTCAAGTCGACGTTACTTGCAAGGTTTGTATTAATCGATTGTTTATTCACTCTTCACCAATGTCATTACGCGATCTTTTGCGCACCAATTATCCATCTTTTTCCAAACTGACATACAACCATTTTTCATCGTGTATCCATCCCATTTTGCATTAATTATCTCAACGATTCAGAGCCATCGGTCCAACTTGTCAAATCTTGGTAACAAGAAGAGGCAAAAAAAACAACACCACTAACCACCTCACTTCGTTGTTCGAACCTGTGCCTGTCAAACCCAATCCGGACGATATCAACGTCGGTGCTGAATTAACAGGCGTTTTAAAAAAAGGCGATCTTCTCAAAATTCTTAATCAATTCGCACAGAAAAAAGAAGTCGCTGTACTTGCCGCGGAACATGGCATGGATCGTAAGTAAACGTAACGTTGATACATTCGACCGAATCTTCAAAATGAACAAATTATAACTTTCAAAAATACGATAAAAAACAAACGATGAAATTCAAAACTTTCTTCATTTTCTGAAAATCCATTTTTTTGTAAAAAAGCTAGAATGACAAATGTAAAAGATTTGAGAAAAAAAAACTATGAAACTTTTTCATTCGCAGATTACCTGCAACAGCAAGCACACGCAAATTTCCGTCGCTATTGTTTAGAGGCGGAATCGTTGCCGGTTGATCTGCACGTTGTATTGAGCGACATTCTCCAAGGTGCAGGAAATGTGGTCGACATATTCCCATATTTCACGAGACACGCCAAAGAGATGTTTCCTCATCTGGAATGCATGGATGACTTGAAAAAAATAAGCGACCTCAGACTGCCAGCAAATTGGTAAATGTTGCATTTTGTCGAGACTATTAACCCTAGAACGGTAACCTGGGGTCAAAAACGACCCCAGGCGAATCCCGCGCCTTTTTTCCCCTCGTTTTCCCGTTTTTTATCGTTTTGCCCCATTTTTCACTGATTCTTTGACTCGGAGCAAAGTTGCTCCAGGCTTACGTGATTCTGCATTAAAAAACGAAAAGAATGAGCCCAGGTTGAAGCTTTTTTGTTAAATTTTACCAAAGATATGAATTTTCCAAAATTGGGGTAATTTATGACCCCAGGTTATCTGAATGGGTCAGAAAAAATAAGGTTACCCTTAAAGGGTTTGATCCCGCGCCTTTTTTCCCCTCGTTTTCCCGTTTTTTATCGTTTTGCCCCATTTTTCACTGATTCTTCGACTCGAAGCAAAGTTCCTTCAGGCTTACGTGATTCTGCATTAAAAAACGAAAAGAATGAGCCCAGGTTGAAGCTTTTTTGTTAAATTTTACCGAAGATATGAATTTTCCAAAATTGGGGTAATTTATGACCCCAGGTTATCGGAATAGGTCAGAAAAAATAAGCTTACCGTTCTAGGGTTAAACGATAAATAATAAAGAGTTTGTTATTCTTATGGGTATGTCTATCGCTCAGGTATCCAATGGCGAGATCAAAAACTAGAAAAATCATATTTCACGCTGGACCAACTAACAGTGGAAAAACTTATCACGCGCTGGAACGTTTTATGAGCGCGAAAAGTGGCGTGTATTGCGGTCCCTTAAAACTTTTAGCTACAGAGGTTTTCCACAAATGTAACACAATGGTAATAACGCGCAATCATGTAGCTATATAACTTTCCAATCCACAGATCCTCACGGTCACTAATTTAGTTCATTAAAACATGTAGAAAACGCCTTGCGATTTGGTGACTGGTGAGGAACGACAATACGCGGTAGATTACAAAAACGAATCGGCTCACATTTCGTGTACCGTGGAAATGGCCAGAGTTAACGAGAATTGTAAGAATTTACGAATTTTCCATTCACTCGAATCTCCTCGAAATATTGACTCTTTTTATTGTCTTCTCCTGATACAGACGAAGTAGCCGTTATCGATGAAATTCAAATGATCAAAGATGTAGGTCGAGGTTGGGCTTGGACGAGAGCTCTCCTGGGAATTGCTGCCGATGAAATTCACCTCTGCGGTGAGGCTGGGGCGATTGATCTTGTATGTTTTTTTCTTTTATCTTTGTTCCCTTGCACTGGCAATTCCGCAGCTCATTCTTCCAACGTACTCACGTTTCTTTATCTTGAAAAGGTGCAAGTTTTGTGCTCGACGACTGGAGAAGACGTGGAGGTTCGACGATACAAACGGCTGACGGAACTCAAGGTAGACGAACACGGTCTCGGTTCGCTCGACAAAGTTCAACCGGGAGATTGTATCGTATGCTTCAGCAAAAATGATATCTACACAATATCGAGATACCTGGAGCAACGGGGAACCGAAGTAGCCGTCATATACGGTAGCTTACCACCAAATACGAAACTCGCTCAAGCCGCTAAGTTTAACGACCCTGAAAATCCATGCAAAGTTCTCGTAGCTACAGACGCCATTGGAATGGGTCTCAATCTGTGAGTTACATTTTTCAATTATCATTAAAAACGAAAGGTTTGCAACGTTGAGATTCAACGAAAAATATTTTTTACGTTCATTATCTATTGAATTTTGAAAATCATGGCAATTTTTTGTGTCGATTAAGTTTTAAGGTCGCAAGAGACGATCGTTTTATTGTCCGGACGGAATATTGAATAATAATTGGGAGCTCTACTGAAAAATGAAAAGAATTTCGTTGCATTCCAACGATGCAAACTTCAACATCGTTAACCCTAGAACGGTAACCTGGGGTCAAAAACTACCCCATGCGACTTTAAATCCCGCGCCCATTTTCCCCTCGTTTTCCCGTTTTTTATCGTTTCGCCGGATTTTTCACTAAATGCTTGACTCTGAGCAAAGTTGCTCTAGGCTCACGTGATTCTGCATTGAAAAACGAAAAGAATGAGCCCAAGTTGAACTCTTTTCGTTCAATTTTACCGGAGATATGAATTTTCCAAAATTGGGGTCCTTTATGACCCCAGGTTATCGGAATAGGTAGCAAAAAAAAAAGGTTACCGTTCTAGGGTTAAAAATGAGTCGGCCATTGATAACTCTTTCTGTTTGCAGGCACATACGACGAATAATATTTTATTCATTGATAAAGCCGACGGTGAATGAAAAAGGAGAAAAAGAAATGGACACGATATCAGTGTCGTCGGCTTTGCAAATAGCTGGACGCGCAGGTCGTTACGGAACCCAATGGGAGCAGGTATCACGTCGTTTTTCCATTGCCAACCTTTTCACCCTCAATTCCATTATTATTCAAAAAGAATCCTCCATAAAAAAAAAAAGGACTTTTTGAAAATCCTGATATTTCGACAGCATTTCATTTATTTCATGACGTAATAATTTCGGAAATTGCGATAATCCCGATTCGGTACACTGAGAAAACGGAGGAAAATTTATATAAAAAATTACTATGCCACACAGTTTTCTGGTGACGGTATCGTCCCTCTGAGAAATTTGATCAAAAACATAGTCATTTTTATTAAAATTCTATCGGAAATTGCGGAAATTTGACATTTTTCGCTCAATTTCCGAAAAAAAATTACTATTTTTTTTTTCCAAAATTTCTCAGACGGTCGATACTGTCGCCAGAAAATTATGTGGCATAGTAATTTTTGATATATATATATATATCTCTCCGTGTATTTTGATCGTTGCAAGTTTAAGGAAATTTTGATGGAATTTGTTTCCTCAAGACCTTGACGATTTTGCTATGCTTTACTTTCAAGGGTCTCGTGACAACATTCAAAAACGACGACCTTCCGATCCTCAAGAATTTATTGAGCCAAACTCCTGAACCTTTGACCCAAGCCGGACTCCATCCAACGGCGGATCAAATTGAATTGTACGCTTATCATCTGCCAAAAGCTGCACTTTCAAATTTGATGGAAATCTTTGTGTCGCTGTGCACTGTCGACGACTCCTTGTACTTTATGTGCAACATCGACGATTTTAAATTTCTCGCTGACATGATACAGCACGTGTCTCTGCCCCTGAGAGCTCGATATGTATTTTGTTGCGCTCCGATAAACAAAAAGGTGCCTTTCGTGTGTACAATGTTCCTCAAGGTAAGCGCCACATTTTTCAAACCAACAAATCACTCAAAATATTTCCTTTTCCAACCGTGTCAATCGTTTATTTCCAGTTTGCTCGACAATACAGTAAAAATGATTCGATCACGTTCAGCTGGTTGTGTCAACAAATCGGCTGGCCAATCGCCCCACCCAAAACAATTATCGACCTCGTTCACCTCGAGGCAGTATTCGACGTTTTGGATCTTTATCTCTGGCTGAGTTATCGCTTCATTGATCTTTTCCCAGATACAAACACAGTAAGGGACATGCAAAAAGAGCTCGATGCTGTTATTCAACACGGAGTCTTACAATTGACGAGATTGTTGAAAAATTCCGAAGCAGGTACGAGTCTCGCGACATCGGGGGCTGAAAAGTTGTTTTTTTTTTTCCTTCACTCGTTTAGCCACAACAAACGTTCTTGCTCGTTCGTACTTAACCCTTGGAGTGCACACCTCCCGTAAGTGCATGAGGGGTCAATCTGACCCACGGCGTTTTTCTACTAAATTAAAAATTTTATGGCTAAATTAATTTTTTTACGGAAAAAAAAATTTATGAGCCAAACGATCGGTGACGGAAAGTCGTTGGGGTCAAAACGACCCAGTATGCACTCTAAGGGTTAAATGCATCACGTGTAAAATCAATTTTTCACTAATTTCAACTTTGATTTCAAAAGGTTCGAGTAGCGCAGCGACTTCTCTCTCCGATACAGAAAACTTCGAATTGAACACTCAAAAGCATCATTACTACAGAGGTATTAATTGTCAGCGAAGCGATTGTTGTTTATTATTTATTTAAAAAAGAAAAAAGAAAAAAAAACGTTGTAACTCGCAACAAGGAAAACGTGATGACGTGCTTCAATATTTCTGACAGGACCTCCGTCGAGTTATAATCCTGAGCAGGGTACAGGCCGCGGACGTTTAACCGAGCGCCTATTGGCTCAGGGGCTCCTCACTCCGAACATGTTACAAGAATTGCAACGCGAATGGACGCAGGTAATCGGACACGCTTTGTAAAAATGTTTATCCCGCCACTCTGCCGAGCTAACAGTTTATTTTTCTGTTGTTAGGGAAACAACTCGGCGCCCGGAAAATTCGATCAAAAAGTGGATTATCGAAAAAACGGAAGAAACAGAAAACCGAAATGAAAATTGTGAGGAAAGTTGATGAAATACGTTGTAAATATTGCGTGTGTCGATATACATAAAAAAAAAGGAATTGATGAGTTTCAACTGTTTTGCCAGTGATCGGTTTTATAGTGATTCGTTGAAGTTAACATCGCTGTGCGTATCATCCCCATTGACAATTGATCAATTTGAAAATAGAAAATAAAACTGCATAGTAATATTATTGATGAATTTCGTAAGCCACGAGGATTTAATGCGGCGACGAAAACTGAAAGTTACATTTCCACTTCTTTCGGTCAACACACCGAAGTCTCATGTTTTTTGTTTTTTTTTTTTTTTTTNTTTTTTTTTTTTGTTTACGCCCAGAACGGTAACCTTATTTTTCCTGACCTATTCCGAAAACCTGGGGTCATAAATGACCCCAATTTTGGAAAATTCATATCTTCGGTATAATTCAACAAAAAGGGTTCAACCTGAGCTCGTTTTTTTCGTTTTTTAATGCAGAATCACGTGAGCCTAAAGCAACTTTGATCAAAGTCGAAGAATCAGTGAAAAATGCGGCAAAAGGATAAAAAACGGGAAAACGAGGGGAAAAAAGGCGTGGGATCAAACCCTTTAAGGGTAACCTTATTTTTTCTGACCTATTCCGATAACCTGGGGTCATAAATGACCCCAATTTTGGAAAATTCATATCTTCGGTAAAATTTAACAAAAAGGGTTCAACCTGGGCTCATTTTTTTCATTTTTTAATGCAGAATCACGTGAGCCTGGAGCAACTTTGCTTAGAGTCAAAGAATCAGTGAAAAATGCGGCGAAAGGATAAAAAGGGGCAAACGAGGGGAAAAAAGGCGGAGGATTTAAAGTCGCCTGGGGTCGTTTTTGACCCCAGGTTACCGTTCTAGGGTTAATAGTACACGAAACTTTATTAAGTGAATTTGGTTACACGTTGCATCGCTCATGTAGGCTCCTTTTCGTTGTCCCTCTCGATCGGCTGGAAAGGTTCGACTGTCCGTTGAAAGAGATTATAAAATTGTTTGTCGGTTTTGATCTGATGAAGATATTTCCGGATTATTCTCATCGATGGTAAAATCATGTACTTGTTTAGCAACATATATCTATACATTCTCGGGGATTCGATGTACAAAAGAAGACAAAGAAACACCCACGTTTCGGAATATTTTGATTTTCCGGATTGGGAAAGACTCGCTCGTACACATTCCTTCACCATGAGTTTCTGAATCTTGGGCATGTCGAGGGTTTCTACCGTTGATATTATTACTTCTGGCGTCGAAGACACTAACGTTTCGAATTTGCTCTCGATGCTGTCCCTCATCGTCTCGAATTTTTGATTCTTCTTGTTCATCTTTCTCAACAATCTGTGCAACACTCGTATCGTTTTTTCTTTCTTCATCATTGCAGTCGCGAATTCTTTGACCCCGGCGTTGTGTCTTCTCGTTTTACTACGTGTCATCGAACTGTCCAGTGTGCTGCACTTGGAACATCGTGCTGATCCGTTGTTCACTATTATTGGACATTCTATGTGTCGCCACTTCGAACTCACGTCTCTGTAAGCTACACAATTTTCGATATCCTCCGGCCGCGTTCTTTCGCTGGCGCAACCTGTTTTAAAATCGGAGTAAAAACAAACGATGTTATCATTTCAACCTACTGAGCAAATATCTAAGGGAATAAATTCAAATTCATTCACATTTGGCAGTGTCAACTAAAAAAGTCCTCTGGATGTTCCGCTTGGAAAGGCTTTCGTTAGTATTTCGAGAAAAATGAAAGTTAAACGTTTTTCTCTTTTCTATAGAGACTGAGGGGTTCCTATGACTCTGAACTTTGCAACGTTGAAATTCTACGAAAAGTATTTGGGGTATTTATTATTTATTGAATTTTGAAAAAAATTCAATAAATAATAAAATAATAAATAAATAATAAATGAATAATTCATAAATAAAAAAACAAAATGAAAACAAATGAAAAAATAATAAAAAACGATTCGCTCTTTATTGAATTTTGAAAAAATTCAATTCAATAATAATTTCAATTTGAAATAATTCAATAATTCAAATATCATTTCAAAAATTCAAGAAAAAATTAATTAATTAATTAATTAAATAGTAAATAAATAATAAATAAATAATAAATAAATAATTAATTAATAATTTATAAATAAAAAAATAATGAAAAACGATTCGCTCTTGACTGAATTTTGAAAAAATTCCATTCAGTAATAATTTCAATTTGAAATAATTCAATAATTTAAATATAATTTCAAAAATTCAAGAAAAAATAAATGAATTTATTGTCCAGAGCAAATACTAAATAATGATTTTGAGCTCTACTGTGAAAAATCACAAAATTTCGTTGCTTTCCAACGATGCAAACTTCGACATCGTGGGGTTCTTTTCGTTTTTCTCTAAATCTCAAGCTGCGTCCATGGTCTTTTTAGTTCTCTATAAAATGCGAAAGAAGACTTTTTGGTGTTGAAGTGTTTGAAATAATTGCTGTACCTTCACAAACGATTCTTTGATCGAATTCCTCGACAAATTCTTCGACGTCGGAGAGTGTAAAAACCATTCGGTTTCTACCTTCTCTAATGAGGTTGTGGATTTGTGGATTGAGTTCTTTATTGGCAGCACCACAACGCAATTTCATATCGCTTTTCAAAAATACTTGTTTCTCCATGTAAGGCATTCCGGTCTTGGTCATTCCCATATGAGCATAAACGACCGTTGTACCATGGCCCTTTGAGGTGACCATAGAGGACCAGCCTGTCGGCAGCTGTACTTCCGTATAAATGTCGAGCAAGTCTTCGAAGAGCATCGCATTCTCGCTGTCCTCGTACTGATTCTCCAATTTTATTTCCAGAGGGTCAGACCTTTCCGCACTCGCTTTCTCTCGACGTTGGCTGTTTGATTTTTCTTTCGACGAATCGCCATACGTTTCTGTCTCGTCTGCTGGAATATTCTCATTGCTCAAGGAATCCCACATGTCCATCGACGTGTCATCTTCCGCGCTAGTTATTTGACTCTTGACGCTGGAATATTGTGCGCCGAGTTGTGGCTTTCGTTCGAGCTCAGACTCTACCTCTTCCTCCATGCACTCGAAATTCTCCGAGCCCATAGCTTCGACGTAAACTATTTGGGAACCCTCCTCGTTCGTCGTATACACGTATTTTTCTTCACCCTGAAGATTGACGATCGTTGCCATGTCCTGCTCTTGATCCGGGTTCTCCATCATTCCAGAATTATTTGTATCTTCGGAACACTCGTCATTCCCCGTACAAATAACCGTGTAAGAATTTTCCTGCTTGCATTCCACCATCGCCTCCGCCTCCGAAGCCGTCTGATCTACTTGACTGTCGACGTCGCTCACTACCGAGGCATTGTCTTCCCTGGGTATCAGGAAACTCTCTCTCGACGCGTTCGATACTATGGACGGCCTTCTCACTAATCCGGGTCCTCGGTTCACCGCAAAATCCTCGTAATCCTCGTCCTGGCTATTTTGCAGATTATTCATCGTTTCACAACTGATGTTGGGCACCGCGCCCGGCCTCAGCCGACATTTTTTGTACTTTATCTGTCGACAAAATCCAACATTAAATCAAACTCGTTTTTTCAATTCACGACCCGCATGAATTTTAACGATTTTTACGTTTGCATCATTGAAATTCAATACAAACTCATTATTTTTTTATGCAAAGGACAAAATTTTGATACGGTATTTGTCGCAAATAATGGCACAGTCATTTTTGCCATTTAACATGAGAAAAAAATGCTTGTTTTCGAGGAAAAGGGAGATTTACTTACAGTAACAACATGAGGTGGAACGCCGCTGACCCAGTGAGTTATTATGTCGGTAGGAGTGAAATGCTTGCTGCAAACGTACGTGTCATCGCAAACGACATAATTTTCAATGCCCATGGCATCGGCCCATTTTTTTCGAGTTTCTGGATCCTTGGGTGCAGAGAAGAAGCTGTACGAATTTTTATAATTCGTTTCTTTGCAAATAACGCACTTCCGTGTCATGATAATTATTTGAGAATACGACGAACAAAGTTTTCAAATTTCTGCCGCTGGCGAAAGCCCAGATTCGCGTGATTTGAGAGATTAACGAAGAGAATAAATGAGAACGAAATAATCGTCAATGTTTTCAACCTTTTTGAACAACCGCTTGCTCTATTCTGACGTTTTTCTACATTGATTGAAAATTGAAAATGTTTGGTTATATCGCGCACGAACTTCCATCGCGCGTTTATAAAACAATTTTTTTTTCCAGTTTCCAATAAAATCCTGCGAAACGTATTTCATGTACTGGAACACGAGTTTTGTTGGTGGGGCGGAATTTACGCGAGCAATTAACTCTGCAGTTTGTTACAATTATTTAACGTTCTTGCGATACAAAATGATGAAAAAAAAAAACAGAATTCTGTAGGAAATGCTCGGAAGCAAAGCCTTTGTACGCCATGTAAACTGCTGCCATACATAACCTCGTTATCTTAGCCACGATCGCGTGCTCATTGGCGTTAAATCATCTAAAAGATAATGGCGGGAAAAATGTTGCGTAACTCGTAAATTTGAATTGTAAAACTCATTTATTCGCATTTTACATAGACTTTTTAATATTTGTTTAAACAATTGGCCGTGCTTTGACTTCTGGTATGTCTTTGTCCATTATCGAAGGATTTACTTCGGTGCTACCAGTAACGGTCGAAACTGCTTCGCTCTGTTGAAGTTCGCTCGGTGGTTCAGGATCTGCACGCTTTTCAATAGACGTTTTTTCTCCGAATTCCCTGGGGGGTGCCCAATCTGGCAAGACTTTGCCGTGAAGCCGCCAAGAGCCGTACTGATGCGATATATGCTTCTCAAATACTACGTACTCGAGTACGTCCTTTTTCAGTATTTCGCTCCCACTCATTAACCGCCCAAAACGATCATAAACCGCAAGAGTCTACAAAAAAAATAGCGCAATTACGAACGATGCGGAAGTGATAACCGCAGCGAGTAACTCATCAGCATAAGTCTGAATGGGAATCAGACTAAAAACAGCTTTGATGCGACTGACCTGTTGTGTGTGGAAGCGAACAGTTACTTGGGCAAAGTAATTAATGTCTGTCACCGCATTTTGGCACTTGACAGCAACAACGCGCGGCGGTTCCAACGATTCGATGAATTTCCAGTGGATCGTTTTGTCCATCGTATTGTGCGTCATTTGCTGCAAATAAAGTATTTATCCTTGAGCAAGCTCATCGTTCGAAACCTGGTTGACCGTTGAACGCTAACCTGGGCTCAAAAACGACCCCAAGCGACTTTAAATCCCGCGCCTTTTTTCCCCTCGCTTTCCCGTTTTTTATCGTTTTGCCCCATTTTTCACTGATTCTTTGACTCTGATCAAAGTTGCTCTACGTCCACGTGATTCTGCATTAAAAAGCGAAAAGAATGAGCTCAGGTTGAACCCTTTTTGTTTAATTTTACCGAAGATATGAATTTTCCAAAATTGGGGTCATTCGTGACCCCAGGTTATCGGAATAGGTCAGAAAAAATAAGGTTACCCTTAAGGTGGTTCCCCTGCGACAGCCCCAACCAAAAGTTAGCGACCGCCCCAATACACAGAAGGTCGCCTATACGGACGACGCATTCTTATGTGCGCGTGTACGTTCCGTCCCCCACCATTCGCTCGTTCGCTTGCAAAATAGCGTATGCAGCCTAAACCTTAGAACTTCTCGAGATTATATCTGTCAAACTAGATGGTCAAACACCTTGATTTTTTTTCACAATATCTGTGATATCCTGCTCTAGCCCCTCCTTGTTTTTCACGAACTTCTTAATTTTAGTACGAATGGTAAAATTAATAATGTGCTGATTGCCTATCATGGTCCGCATGTTACGTGTTAATTGAGTGAACTCCAATTCTAAATATCTCGGGTTCGGGATGGTGAAACTTGTTCAAATTTTACAGAGTTGTTGTTCATATATTAAACAACACGTATGCCAAATTTGAACAATTTCCTAATTAAACTGCCTGGTGGGGGAACTACCTTAAGGGTTTAATCCCGCGCCTTTTTTCCCCTCGTTTTCCCGTTTTTTATCCTTTTGCCCCATTTTTCACTGATTCTTTGACTCTGAGCAAAGTTGCTCTAGGCTCACGTGATTCTGCATTAAAAAGCGAAAAGAATGAGCCCAGGTTGAAGCCTTTTTGTTAAATTTTACCGGAGATATGAATTTTCCAAAATTGGGGTCATTTGTGAGCCCAGGTTATCGGAATAGGTCAGAAAAAATAAGGTTACCGTTCTAGGGTCAATTTTTCAATGAAACTCCGTACTTGGCACTTTGCTCAACTTACCGGATAAGCCAGCTCGGTCACGTAGTTCCTGAGCAACTCCTTGTCCTTGCTACATGAAAAATGCGTTATTGTTTAGTGAATATCAGTTCTTTCGAAAGATTGGATAATTCGAGAGAAAATCAAACACGAATTTATGTTGCTTTGATTTTCATACTTTACGAGCGCTTCGTGAGCTTTTATGTAAATCTCTTGTGCTCGTTCTGGGAATTCAGCGACGGTAAATTCTTCTTCAAAACTTTTGATCTTCCTAATTGCCATTATCGTCTTTCCTTTTTTTGCCACAAACTCGGCTTTTTGTTTCGCTCCCTGGAACCATAAACTTCGTCATTATCGCCATTACTGCAAGAAAACAATTTATCCATCGTGGGTGGTGAAGCGCTTACAGCTTTTGTAAGAGCAGAAAACTTGCCGTCGCCCTCAGGCGGCACGTACTGCTCGATTATCGCGCCCGTGCAGCTCATGTAGATCGGCTTCTCCATCCATGGCCTCTCCGGTAAAAGCCCCTTTTCCTTCAATTTCGATCGCATTCTTTCTTCCGTAAGCTCCTCCTGATAATCCGGTAGGTCAACGTCGATTACTTTGGCTGCCCTGAGCCTCTTCCACTTGGGAAGCCAGTGTTTTGCTCTCCGCAATCTGACTGGCTGATACGCGCCGATCGTGTTGCGAATAATCGGAAGCAAAAGTCTGGACGAACTCTGAAGTATCGAAAAACATTCATACAACGTTTTCCTTTTGGTTTTTAGGATATTGAAGTTTACATCGTTGGAGCTCAACCAAAAGTATTCTGTTCATTCCCCGTTTTTTATACATTTTCAGAATCGCCTCAAGTTGCATCGCCATTCAGTTTTTGAGTGCAAACATTTTCGTGGCCACTAAATTTCGATTTTTGGATTTGTGTTGCATTCCAACGACGCAAACTTCAGCATTATTTTTTTGTTTGTAGAAAAACATGAACGTTTGAAGTTTCATTAAAATTTTACATGTTGACGCTGACAGTGACCAGAGTTAATTATTTAACATCATTTTTGATCGTTTACGATCGAATTATTGTGGGTTATCTGTTTCGTTAGTGAAATCGTTGCGACAGGTCTTTGAAATTGATAATCAAATTATTTACACAATTTATGGTCAAACTAAATCGAGACTATTAAAAACGTTGACTAACTTTATGAAGCATCGTCAAAGATGTGGCTAAAGTTTATTGATACGCCATTGAGCATCTCTAATTGCAAAATTTCCCGATAAAACATTAATTCGTTGTTCTGCTAACCTGCACATGATTTCCCAATGCGGAGACTTTTGTCAAAGCAGCGTACACCGACATCTCAACTCGTTTTAATATGCTACGAGTCCTTGAATAATCCCACCGTTTTCGCGTGTAGAATTAAGCTTCGAATGTTTCGATATCTTGTTGCAATTATTCAATCTTTTCACATTTTTCTCCCGGCGAAAAAAAGGGATTTCGTTCAAGCCAAAGAGGTTATGTTTTTCGTGTGACCGAAAGATTTGTCCGGTACGCTATTCAGATAAAGATGATCGTGAATCTGGATAACATCATCTGAAAACACGGGGTACACGGTACGCATACTCCGAAACGGTGCAGCATGTGAGCCGGGCCCATTGACTCGGGCGCGCATGGGACGTCCGTATACTCGCGTGTTCAGCAACGAAACGTTTCCGCATGTTGCTATTTATTGTGTGGTCTCGCAATTTTTCAAACATCTAATAAATGCTCCGAGCACTGAAAGAGACTCGCTTCGCCAAAATTTTGTCCTCATTTAGTGAGTAGCACTCTTATAATCATAATGACAAATGTGCATGACCAACACCTTACGAGATGGCAAAACTCACAGAACCAAACTTCGACTGCCCATTCAAAAAAAATGAAATTTTCATTCAGTTTCATCGTTGAATCGCCCTTGAGATAGTGAAAATCTCGTCATAATGTCATTCGGGAGTTGAATATCTAGGAATATGAATTACTTCCCATTCTAATGTTAGTTTCTACATTTTGTAGGAATGTGAAAGTGTCACGGGAAATACGTTTGTCTCTATAGAGTTTGTGCGATCAATTCAGTACCCAAAAAATACGTTCAGAATTCCAGTTTTTCTCTAAAAGGAAGTTTCTCAAGAAACGATTTTCAAATAAAATTAAAATTATTGTTAGAGACTGTAAAACTTTCTCACACAGCATCAAAAAATACGTGATATCCGGCGGCAGATTTTTTCAACTCCATTCGCATAGAAAAGTGTTCCAAAGAAAAATTCCATAAGAAAATCATTGAAAATGAATGAATTTGGTGATTCCAGAAAAAAAAAGCCTCAATAAAATGTCGGCGGAAGTTGAAACTCCCGTAGAGTCTGCGGCGACGTTACATGCGAATAAGCGGCCGGCTGTAGACGACGACAACAATGGGACCTCGGTGAAGCACCAAAAAGTAGAAGAATTCACACGAGTGAAAAAACGTAATTTTGCCATGATGCTCGCTTATCTGGGCAAGGATTACTACGGCATGCAGAGGAATCCGGGCATGAAAACCATCGAAGAAGATTTGATCAACGCTCTATTCAAAGCCAACTTAATAGGCCAGGAAGCTTTTGACACGATACAGACCATACACTTCCAACGGGCAGCTCGAACTGACAAAGGCGTTTCTGCAGCGAGACAAGTCGTCTCTCTCAGAATGCGTAAGACTTTCTCGTCCATCATTTCTTTTCATTTGAATTTGTCAAAAATTCATACAAACAACAAGTTTCTATGTTTACCAAGTCATAACAATCATTCAGTTCTTACGGCAGTCGCGCAAATTTCTTTAAGTAACCGGACCATTTTCCTTCAGAATCTCAAAACGGATTTGATAAAAAATCCGGATATTTGACCAAAAAAATACACGTGGAAAGAGGATTTTTCGTTGGCTTCCAATGTCTCGACTCCATTAGCATCGCGTTAAAACATCTTGAGAAATTTTCACAGACAACATACTCGTAGATTTTCGAACTTTGAGCACGTTGTTGCAAAATTTTCTGATAGAATTCTTTTAAATTTGCACCGCACAAAGAGAATAGTGACATTTTTTAACTCGCGCAATTTTAAGAGCTTTTACTACGGAGGAGTGGTTTATTTATAAAATTCACAATTTTCAGGAGTTTCTCATAAGAGTGTGTGTTAAAAGTTTCAATTTTCAACATCTAAATATTTCGATTTCTAAATGGTGAAGCCTTTCAAAACTTTGCATACACTTTTGTGCAACATCGAAGAAGCTTTATTTAATTTTTTTTTTAAATTGGTCGTAAAATTTCTTGGAAATTTTGTTTATTGTATAAAAAATACAAATTACCTCGGAAAATCTTGGATTTGGAGTTTTTTGTTCTTTAGTAAATTTGTATAAACTAGTTTTCAATCAACTTGGGCTCGCAAACCATTTCGTATGTATAAGAAAAAGTGAAAAGAAAAATTTAGATTTGACCGTCGCCAGACAACGCTCACCATGTTTTTTTTTTTTTTAATTCATAGAAATCACAATTTTCAGGCGTTCCTCATAAGAGTGTGTGTTAAAAGTTTCGAAAAAGCTTTATTGAGTTTGTTCAAAAAAATCGTTCGTAAAATTTTTTCGAAATTTTCGTTTATTACATAAAAAATACAGAATACCTCGGAAAATCTTGGATCCAGAGTTTAGACAATTTGTGAAAACTTTTTTTTAATCAACTTGGGCTCGCAAAGCGTTTGGTATGTAAGAAAAACATCAACGTCCTTAATTGAGTTTGTTGTTTTTTGTGGTACAGCTGAAGATGCCAATAAGGACATAATCAACGAGTATTTACCCAAAACTATAAGAGTGTTCGGGCTGAAACGAGTGACTAAAGGATTCAACAGCAAAATGCAATGCACAGCGAGGAGCTATACTTACACTCTTCCATCGTATGCTTTCGCGCCTGACGATCCAAGCATTCTTCGTCCACGGGAAGGCTTCGTGGAAGAGATTGCACTCGAGGAACGTGAGAAATATTTATCAATCATTGACGGAAAGCCGTACACGGATTATCGATTAAGTCCAGAAATTCGAGAGCGGATCGTTCAAGTGTTGAAACTTTTTGAGGGTACTCACAATTATCACAACTTTACTGCGAAAGTGTGAGTCTCAAGGTTCAGTATGATGTTGAAGTTTGCATCGATGAAATGCAACGAAAACTCATTATTTTGTTATAGCATCGCACCAAATTTTCATACAGTCTTTGTCGACAATAACGAGAAAGTCTTTTTCGCCATTCGAAAAGTAAATTTACTAAAAATATTGCAACGAGTCAATTAATTATCAAAATAATAAATAAAAAATGCTATTTTTCGTTGCATTGCAACTATGCAAACTTCAATATCATCAATTCTGAGCGATGGAAAATTTAATGAGTATTTGAAAAATAACGATTTTCGATTCTCTGTTGACATGGAGATTTTCGAATTTTCTTTTTTTTCTTTCTTGCTTTCTTGCTTTCTAATTCTGATGATGTTGAAGTTTGCATCGATGAAATGCAACGAAAACTCATTATTTTGTTATAGCATCAGACCAAATTTTCATACAGTGTTTGTAGACAATAACGAGAAAGTCTTTTTCCCCATTCGAAAAGTAAATTTACTAAAAATATTGCAACGAGTCAATTAATTATCAAAATAATAAATAAAAAATGCTATTTTTCGTTGCATTGCAACTATGCAAACTTCAATATCATCAATTCTGAGCGATGGAAAATTTAATGAGTATTTGAAAAATAACGATTTTCGATTCTCTGTTGACATGGAGATTTTCGAATTTTCTTTTTTTTCTTTCTTGCTTTCTTGCTTTCTAATTCTGATGATGTTGAAGTTTGCATCGATGAAATGCAACGAAAACTCATTATTTTGTTATAGCATCAGACCAAATTTTCATACAGTGTTTGTAGACAATAACGAGAAAGTCTTTTTCCCCATTCGAAAAGTAAATTTACTAAAAATATTGCAACGAGTCAATTAATTATCAAAATAATAAATAAATAATCATATTTTTCGTTGCATTGCAACTATGCAAACTTCAATATCATCAATTCTGAGCGATGGAAAATTTAATGAGTATTTGAAAAATAACGATTTTCGATTCTCTGTTGAGATGGAGATTTTCGAATTTTCTTTTTTTTTCTTTCTTGCTTTTTTGCTTTCTAATTCTGATGATGTTGAAGTTTGCATCGATGAAATGCAACGAAAACTCATTATTTTGTTATAGCATCACACCAAATTTTCATACAGTGTTTGTCGACAATAACGAGAAAGTCTTTTTCACCATTCCAAAAGTAAATTTACTAGAAAAATTCGAACGAGTCAATTAATTATCAAAATAATAAATTAAAAAATCCTATTTTTCGTTGCATTGCAACGATGCAAACTTCAATATCAAGGTTCAGAAACGAAAATTGGCGTGAAAAAAATGCCACGCCCATCGTTAATCAAGAGAATTTGACATTAAATTGTATTTTGACAGGAGGCCATTGGATCCACGTGCAAATCGCTACATAATGGAGTTCACGTGTTCCCAACCCTGGATCTCGCAAGGAATGGAATTTGTCTCCCTCGAAATAAAGGGCCAAAGTTTCATGCTCCACCAAATAAGAAAAATGGTTGCCCTCGCTATTGGAATTGTGAGGAATCTCGCGACCGAGGAAACTCTCGAGGAAGCTTTTAAACCTGAAAAAATGGATATTCCGATCGTGCCGAGTTTAGGCCTCGTGCTTAATCACGTATGTCGATTTTCACGCCTTCATCGTCCAGCCGGTCGCTAAATTTCCCTCGCAAACCTCCTCTAAAACGTTCTTTTCAATTTCAGGTACATTACGACAATTATAACAAGCGATACGGAGGCGATGGTATTCACGAGACTCTCGATTGGACCGAGTGCGCTGACGACGTTCTCAACTTTCACAAGGAATATATTTTACGACACATTGAAGAAACGGAAATTCACGAGAAATCGTATCCTTTTTCCAACGTAAAAAACGCTTACAAAGCCATTTAATTATTATTATCATCATTGCCCACCGCACGATTGATAATATTTAAAAAATCGCGATAATTGCGTCGAAAAAGATAAAAATACTCCAGAAAATTGGCATGAAAATTTTCAATCATGTTGCATCGATGGAATGCAACGAAAATTCTGTTTTTTTCCTATAGCAGAGCTCGTAATTATTATTCGATATTTGGTCCAGACAATAAAACGATCTTCCCTTGCGACAGAAAAACTCAATCGAGTCGAAAATTTATAATAATTTTTAAAATTCGATAAATTATCAATAGAAACAATATTTTTCGTTGAATCTCAACGTTGCAAACTCCAGAGTCATTAATTTTCAATGTACGACTTCCTATTGATCCTTAATTCTTGTAATCAGGATGCTTGTGTGGCTAGCAGCACTGGCTCTGCACACTTACGGTGCGAGGGAACAGCACATAACGCAAAGTCAACAACAAGCTTAGAAATATTCTTATTGACGTTGTACCATTTCAAATTTTCAGAGAAATCAGTGTATTATATATTTCTATGAATTTGAATATATTTTACAATTGCTCCAGTTCTAACTTCATTTTTTGAACGCTTAATTTTTAAATTTCACTTTTTTTTTATACGAAACACTAAAATCCAAAAGAACTCCTTTTTTTTCCATTTTGACTTTTTGTATTTACCAGAAAGTGCCTGCAGCCTCGGGAGGCATGAAAAAATCGATGAGGGCGAAAAAATTTCCATGACATTTTGACGGAAAATCATTGAGAATAAATTTTGGGGCTGATCCAGTTGGAACAATTTTGCATGTGGGACAAAAAACCGATCCAACAACGTGACAATTGATTTTTATGGCTTTGTGACACAGAAAATATCGCAATAGTCGCCGCAAGTAATTTTTCAAGTCAATGAGGATAAAAATCGTTGGTCGGGAACGTAAAGTCCCGGACGAGTGTCGGCGAATCGGTCAGAATGTTTGGACGCGTTATATAGCCCGCGCAAGATGAATCGAATCAGTGTGTGTTGGTCGCTCAACCGAAGAGGATATCCTCGAACCTGAAAAGTTGCATTTAAATAAATTTATTCCGTCTCGAAGGCATTGACGAGTGTTTGCGATGAAGTTTCCCTTCGGCCTTTCGCGCACGATATTTATTTTCGGTAATTATATTTATTCATTTAGCGTCGTGGAATCTGGTTCCTCGATGAGTGATCGGCTCGTAATTTCTCAACATCTGTGAATCGCACGATGTTGAAGTTTGCATCGATTAAATGCAACGAAAACTCATCATTTTTTATAGCATCGGACCAAATTTTCGTACAGTGTTTCTCGACAATAGCGAGAAAGTCTTTTTCGCCATTAGAAAAGTAAATTAACTAGAAATATTGCAACGAGTCAATTAATTATCAAAATAATAAATAAAAAATATATTTTTCGCTGCATCGCAACGATGCAAACTTCAATATCATCAATTCTGAGCGATGGAAAATTTAATGAGCATTTGAAAAATAAAAATTTTCGATTCTCTGTTGAGATGGAGATTTTCGAATTTTCTTTTTTTTCTTTCTCGTTTTCTTGCTTTCCAATTCTGATGATGTTGAAGTTTGCATCGATGAAATGCAACGAAAACTCATCATTTTGTTATAGCATCGGACGAAATTTTCATACAGTGTTTATCGACAATAACGAGAAAGTCTTTTTCGCCATCCGAAAAGTAAATTAACTAGAAAAACTTGAACGAGTCAATTAATAATCAAAATAATAAATAAAAAATATATTTTCCGTTGCATTGCAACGATGCAAGCTTCAATATCATTGAATCGCTCAATGTGTTTTTTTGTCATTTTTTTTTGTTCACTTTTTAAAAAATCAAGGCGATTCATGACTGTCATGGTGTTTGGCGTGCAGTTTGCCGTGCGATGCTTCCAGGAAAGTTATTTTTCCGAACATACGCTCAAATGTAATGATGCGGTATTCCCCACAATGCCATTGCGCAAACAGGATAGTCTCGAGATGACGTAAAAAAAGCGACGCGAATTGAGAATTATCGTAGAGGTCACGTTATAATCTCGATGAGCGTTGATCGACGAAAAAATACAAATTTTTCATCAGTTTATTTGATCCCCGAGCATTAGCATATTTCGTTAAAGAAAAAAAAACAATATAGTGGCTATAAATATGCAAGGACTGAGGATATACTGAAAAGATTTCTAACAAGCATAGCAATGCCAAGAGCGGATGGACTACAGAGCGTGCCCGAAAAACCGGTTGGAGCTCGATGCAACGACCTTGAATATATAGACAGATAGTGCAAAAAGCGATGCTCCGAGACTTTGTAATAATATGGTTTTTAGAATTGTCACCTCTCGATTGCAAATGTTTCAGCATTTTTTATCTTCGCAACAGAAAAAAAAGATAAATAATTATTTTTTCATCTTTAGCCGTAACTGGAATTATCAATTCGGAAAGTCTATCGATAAATCGTCAAAGAGAAACATCCACGTGCCCGTAAGTGATTTTTATTTTAAATTTTTATTCCTCCAAATAAATTCACGTTGGAAAAAAAAAATAAACAAATTTTCATTGCTTTCTTATCGTCTCGCAGATCTTTGAACTTTCGTTGTCGCAATGGCGAGTGTATAGCGGGTCATTTGCTGTGCGATGGTCGGGCAGATTGCAGCGACCAGTCGGACGAGACGCGTACCGAGTGCACCGGCATCGACATCATTTGTCCGGAGTATGCATTTCGCTGCAATTACGGAGCCTGCATTGACGGGGACGCAACCTGCAATGGAATCGACGACTGCGTCGATAAGAGCGACGAACTTCTTCCAAAATGTAACACTTCCGAGAGAGTCTCGACCTGCGGGAGCAACGAATTCAGATGCAACAATGGTCAGTGCGTTCCGAGCACTGCGGAATGCAACGGCAATGCCGATTGCAACGACCGTTCTGACGAGACAAACCTTTTGTGCGGTGGAATTAAGTATGAACCATTTCCTATATAGTTATTCGTTCCGGCACTGAAAACAAAATTTTGTTGAAAAAGATGGATTTTTTCTTCGATACGTTCAGCTAAACGTTTTTTGTTTGTTTGAATAATCCCAAAAGTTGTGTCAGTGCAGCAAGAAATATTCTGGAAAGTCTCTTCGAAAGAAAATTTTTGTCGTTCCACTCGTAAATTTCGCT
This sequence comes from Hyposoter didymator, assembly GCA_037952995.1. Lineage (NCBI taxonomy): Eukaryota > Metazoa > Arthropoda > Insecta > Hymenoptera > Ichneumonidae > Hyposoter > Hyposoter didymator. The sequence continues at coordinate 9,487,330 of JBAJMU010000002.1, forward strand.
GACAATTTCGTTAGAAACGAAAAATACTGCCAAAATAACGAAACTTTTGAAATTATAAAAAAATATTTTGTTCAACGCATTCCACAAAATATCTCGACGATTTTTAACAAAATTCCATTTCCAGTGAACTATCGAAGCGAGGAATGACTAAGTTGATTCATGAAAATTGTTTAATAACCGTTTTTTTTTAATAATCCCAAAAATAGTGTCATCGCAGCAAGAAATATTTTAGAAAGTGTCTTTGGAAGCATAATTTTAGTCATTCCACTTGTAAATTTCGCTGACAATTCCGTTAGGAACGAAAAATACTGTCAAAATAACAAAAATATTGAAATTTTCAAAAAATATTTAGTTTATCGTATTCAACAAAATATCTCGACGATTTTTAACAAAATTCCATTTCCAGTGAATTGTCGAAGCGAGGAATGACTAAGTTGATTCATGAAAATTGTTTAATAACCGTTTTTTTTAATAATCCCAAAAATAGTCTCATCGCAGCAAGAAATATTTTAGAAAGTCTCTTTGGAAGCTAATTTTAGTCATTCCACTCGTAAATTTCGCTGACAATTCCGTGAGGAACGAAAAATACTGTCAAAATAACAAAAATATTGAAATTTTCAAAAAATATTTAGTTTATCGTATTCAACTAATTATCTCAACGATTTTTAACAAAATTTCATTCTCAGTGCGAGAATCTTTCTTGCACACATTCACGTTGACGGTCGCATCAGATAATTAATTCATTTAATTAAATAACAATATTTTTGCAAATCAACAAGTTGAAAAAATCGATTCTATTTAAAAAATTCGCGCTATCGAACACACGATAGTTCGAAGAAAGTCGAATCTTTGTGTAAAAAAAAAAGTAAACGGCCTAAATGATCGAAAGTATTAAATTTGCCAAAATTTATAAATTTCGAAAAAAAATTATTTGTGGCTGCGTTTTCAAGATTGTTTTTTTTTTGTTATGTTTGTTTTTCCGTGTCTCGTACTGACGTCGATGATCTTTTGAACTTGACATTCAGTTGTCCAGCGTTTACGTTCCGTTGCAATTACGGCGCCTGCATCGACGGCAATTTAAAGTGCAACGGGGTGAGAAATTGCGCGGATGGTTCGGACGAAGATAACACGGAATGTCGATCGTCGAGCAACCCAGTGACCGATGATTCCAATAACGAGAGACCAGCCAGACCCAAAGTTACGACAACGACCGTCTCACCACCAAGACACACCACTAGACCGCCATGTAGAATTCCGTCACAACCGAAAAATGGTCGTTGGCGATTGCACAAATCGCAATGCCAAGACGATCAACATTGTGAGCTTCGGAGCCGCACTTCCGAGCTTGATCCTGGTGCTTATCTCGTCTACACTTGCAACGATGGCTACAAAATAAATGGCACTGCTGATGTATTTTGCGGGCCTGAGGGAAAATGGTCGAGCGAACCGAAATGCATCGGTAAGATTGTTCACAATAATTTCTAATATTTTTCATTTTTTCATTTCTTCACTTCGATCTTGACAAAGTTTCCCTGAGACCGAGTATTTTTTATTCAAGGAGGTTGGCTACATACGATCATATGATAAGAATTTAATAAAATTTGGTCATTAAATTCCTTAGAATCAAATACGATGACACTATTTTTTTCATATTTTTCGTCTACATAGTTGTCGAATTATTGGAGTTTACAACATGCAAAAAATATACCTATACATATCTGATTCCTATGCCTGTGCATGTAAACTCTAGTTTTAAATTACTCGAAAACTATGCAGAAGAAAAATCTTTAAAAAATTGTATATTCATATTTAATACTAAAGAAAATACTCACCAAATTTCATTAAATTTTAATCATTTCGAATTTTCCTATGCTTATGCATGTAAACTCTAGTGTAGAATTACTTGAAAACTATGCAGAAGAAAAATCTTTGAAAAATTGTATATTCATATTTAATACTAAAGAAAATACTCACCAAATTTCATTAAATTTTAATCATTTCGAATTTTCCGATGCTTATGCATGTAAACTCTAGTGATGAATTACTCGAAAACTATCTAAAAGAAAAATCTTTAAAAAATTGTGTATTCATATTCAATACTAAAGAAAATACTCACCAAATTTCATTAAATTCTAATCGTTTAGAATTTTCCTATGCTTATGCATGTAAACTCTAGTTTTGAATTACTCGAAAACTATGTAGAAGAAAAATCTTTAAAAAATTGTATATTCATATTTAATACTAAAGAAAATACTCACCAAATTTCATTGAATTTTAATCATTTCGAATTTTCCTATGCTTATGCATGTAAACTCTAGTGTAGAATTACTTGAAAACTATGCAGAAGAAAAATCTTCAAAAAATTGTATATTCATATTCAATACTAAAGAAAATACTCACTAAATTTCAATAAATTTTGATCATTTAGAATTTTCCGATGCTTTTACTTTGGCAACATTGTTGTGTGTAGCCACCCTTCTTAAAAAAAAAAAAATCAAACTTTATAGATTTTTGAGTATGAGAATGATAAAAGAGGGAAATTGTGACGATTTTTTGTTGAAATTTTGCAGAGATTCGTTGCAAAGCCCTGAGTACCGCCTCAACGCAGGCCGTGTGTACGTACAACGACGATTGGATATCTTGTGAATCACCGGTGCCTCAGAAAACGACAGCGACTGTATCCTGTAGAAACAGCTACCGTTCGGACACGACGATACTAACGACGCAGCGTAAGAACGTGAAATGCAACGCGCGTGGCCAATGGGAACCGGAGCCAATAAAATGTTCCCCAGGTCCGATAACAATCAACATAATGCTTAACGAGACAATAATCACTTTCCAAAACTCTTTTAACCAATATTGTCCTTACTCGAAACTCATGGACATGCTCAATAATAAATCAGTTGCGTATGATGTTGACCGAACACCGAGAAACGATTATCCTGATATAGACGTTAGAACGCATGGATGAGATGACGAGTCATTGATTTTGTGATCGTTGATCGCATTTTCGTTGACAAACAATTATGTAGTACCCAAATTATTTATTTATTCTCATTGTACGTACGGCACTGCGGCAAAGCCTAGCGATTACTCTTTAAAGATTTAACCCTAGAACGGCGACTTTAAATCCCGCGCCTTTTTTCCCCTCGTTTTCCCGTTTTTTATCGTTTTGCCCCATTTTTCACTGATTCTTTGACTCTGAGCAAAGTTGCTCTAGGCTCACGTGATTCTGCATTAAAAAACGAAAAGAATGAGCCCAGGTTGAAGCCTTTTTGTTAAATTTTACCGAAGATATGAATTTTTCAAAATTGGGGTCATTTATGACCCCAGGTTATCGGAATAGGTCAGAAAAAATAAGCTTACCGTTCTAGGGTTAATATATTTTAGCTCCAAACCAAAAAATAAATAAAATACAAATTTTTCGTCTTTGTAGCGCAAAAACTATCATCGAGCATTGAACAAACTTTTTTTCCTTATCAACTACATAAAAAAAAAGCGTTATTCATCTCTCGCAATGACGGAATATTTACAATTACGTAATGAGCACAAAGAACCGAAGGGGGAAAATAATCTCAAGACCCAAACGGTTTGCTGCGTTTTCTTTCACTTCCGGGATTCGCTTATCGATCGCATTGCAAAATTAAAGGAAAAGTCATCTCGCGAGTTCTGTTCACGCATTATCCGCCGGTTTTTCCGCTTTTTTTCGTTTCTTGGAACTCAACGACTCTGCCGTACCAATTAAGAGAGAAAAAAAACGTGCGTTTTGCATTTGTCGTTTCAGAGTGCGGGCGAATACCTTGGAAGAGTAAACCGTTGATCGTTAATGGACAATTAGCCAAAATTCCCGATGTTCCTTGGCACGCGACTCTCTACAGATCCGAGACTCCGGACGGACATAAAGAATTTATATGCGGCGCGACGATTATTCAAAGTGATCTTTTGATCACCGCTGCTCATTGCGTCTTCGATGAATCGACTAAAAAAGTTGAAGACGCTAATAAATTTGCTGTCGCTACAGGAAACATATTCCAAGAGTTCGACACCCCGTTCCATGATCCGAATAATGTGAAAAAGGCCAATGTTCGTAAACCGTACCAATGAGTCAAAAGCAAAAAACAAATTTTACGTCTTTTCTCAAAATAATCAACGAATTTGCAATTTTTGAATTTTTTCTTTCAGGTCAAACGGATTTTCGTAAACTGCAACTATTTGGGACTGGAAGGTAATTATGCTCGTGACATTGCGATACTACATACCGAGCGACCGTTCACTTTTTCATCGATCCTCATGCCCGCCTGCCTCGATGTTTCGGTTCTGAGCGAACAGACTGCTCTCGAAGTTGGAAATTATGGAAAAGTTGCTGGATTCGGTAGAACCGCAACGAGCAACTCGAGTCAAATATTACAAACTCTCAACGTTCCTTATGTCTCGTTCAGCGAGTGCAAAGCTTCCAGCAACGATCCTGAAAATGAAAAATTCATCACGCTTGATAAATTTTGTGCCGGATATAGAAATGGTGAGTATTTTCAATTTTAACAGCAGTCGCGTGAGTGCGAGAGAGATAACCAAAAAGCAAATACACGGTTTTCTAAGAGATGCTTCATATTTTGAGAAATAAACAAAGTTACATTTTCTTCTCTGGTGAAAGGAGAACAACGTGTAACTAATATTTTTCTTGAAATATTCGCTTTCTCGAAATGAACGGTGTAGCAGGATTTTTAGCGACCGAGTTTTCAACGTTTAGCACAAAATACAAATTTTATTTGAAAAAATTATTATTTCCATCAGAAATTTTCCATAATAGCAGAGCTTACCCTATCCGTTGTTGTCAATAATTGTCGTTCGGTTCGTTTCGTTGAATCTTATGACACTGGAGTTGGCAACGTTGGGCTCCAACGAAAAATATTATTTCTACTAATATTCGCTTAAATTTGAAAAATCAAGACATTTTTCATATCGATTTTGTCTTTGGATCTAAAAAAAAGATGGTTTTATTGTCTTGACTAAATATTTAATAAAAATCGTGGGATTTGGTAAAGAAAAAAGAGAATTTCGTTGCATTCCAACGATGCAAACTTCAGCATCGTTGAATCTTTCGAAATCGCATTTTGTACAGTCCGCCGAATTATTTATTGACGTTTCGTTCTTCACGAACAATGAGGCGCGTAAGATTTTTTTAAATCACGAGCAGAAATCAAGAAAATGAAGAAAATTGATAAGAATTTGTAGGAATTGATGATTGCATTGCAAAGGTTATTTGTTTTTCTTTGTTACGTAGGCTCGTCGGTTTGTGACGGAGACAGTGGCGGCGGCCTCGTCTTCAAAACCGGTGGTCTCTGGTATCTCCGAGGTCTCGTAAGTGTTGGACTGGGTTCGACAATTTTAGGTGGTACGAGAAGCTGCGACAGTCACGCGTATTCTCTTTACACAAAGATATCGAATCACATTGAATGGATACAGGATATAATTCTCAAGCTAGAAACGCGTAACACGTTTCCCTCGTGCCCCGGAACATTCGGAGCTCGCGGTTCTTNCGAACAAATGAAATGATGAAATCTAGAGGTTTTTTATGAGCCTGAATTTTGCATCGACGCAATGCCACGAAATGAAAAAAAAAAAAAAAGAAAGAATGATGCTGCACTTTTTAATTTGACAAATCGATTCGTAAAATTAAAAAAAGGAAAAAACTGAGAAGAAAAATTCGTTCCGGAACAACCCTGTCCAGGGGGTTGAATGTTTTTTTTTTCATTTCGTGGCATTGCGTCGATGCAAAATTCAGGCTCATAAAAAACCTCTAGATTTCATCATTTCATTTGTTCGCGTTCATCGAGTTTCATACATTTATTAACGTGACAAGTTTTTCTTTTCGATCTGATTAGCTATTTACAGGACGCTCCGAAATTCGTTGATTCAAGGCCTCGCATGACATTATGTTAATTAATAATAATAATAAATAAAAGATCGTTATCAATCAATGGAAAATATCCCATGGCAGTAATTTATAAAAATATCGAATATTTTTTGTTTTTTTTTTTGTTTTTTTTTGTGTGTTTTTTAGATCCTGTGAGTATGTGCTGGACGACTCAATAAATATCAGGTCGGAGTGTCCTTTCGCAGCGACGTATTGAGAGCTTTCGGGTGAAGAGCACTCAGTGGCGGGGACGGAAATTCTGCGGACAGACGATAACGTATTTGCCTTTTGTTCGGTGGTACCAGTCTCTACATCCACGAGTTCGAACCTTGACACTAACCTTCCAGATTTAAAGCCGACAATTCACTCTGAAGATCAGGCAGATCCGCAAGGTCGGGAAGAAGCTGCTTTCCTTTTTCTGTGCTCTCCGTGTTGCCCGGTGTTGCCCCATTGAGCAGGTCCTCCAGCTCGTCTTCCAGCTCTAAATCCTCATCCCTCGTTCCTATCGTCGTCGATATTATGTCCTGCATATCAGCCAGTTCACCGACCGCCTGCGAAACAAAAAAAAAACGAGTACAGAATGATGCACGGAAAATGTCTGAATTGCAACTTTCGTTGCCAGTGAATTTCTGAGACTTTTTGTTTATCGGGAATGAGGGAAAGTTGAGCAGCTTTTTTTACCTCGGATATGTCGTCTATGGTGCTCGTCACGTTCTCTTCGTTCAGTCCCGTGTTTCCATAACTCTTGAGGATGTTACTTCCGGTTTTATAAGCCGCCAGAATATCGCTGTTTGAGTTGGCATCGTGTATTCTCGCTATTAGCGTTTGCACATTGTGTAAAGCAGCGGCACGTTTCTCAATCGTCTTTTCGATTTCGTGCTTCTTTCTCACGCACGTTTTTGCTAATTCCCGCATACCGTTTGATACACAAGTTTTAGCTTTCGTTAAAACAGCGTTTCGCTCAACTTCCAATCGTTCTATCGTCTTGATCAGGAGTTTCTCTTGTTCCATCAGTTTGAACAAGCCTTGCTCAGCTTCCGAAACTTCTTTAACACCGTTGACCGAAATTTTCACCAAAAATTCGCTCGTTTCCTGCAGAACGTCGCCCCTGAACGTCGCTTTCTGAAGTTTCCTCAGCCACAGTAAAGCCAGCTTTACGTTGCTCTCCGTTATGTTCTCGTTCCCAGACTTTTCTATGCAGTTCCTCACCACTTGCGACAGAGACAAAAGAACGTTCTCGCTGTCTTCGTTTATCGTTGACAGAATCAAATTCGCCAATTCTTTCAAAGTTTTCATGTGAATGTATTTCGCGTCGACGTCCATTTCATCCTTGACTATGTAATTTTTCAATTTTGAAAACGACCACACCATCGGCCTCTTCACCATCCTATCGATCGCCCATGCCGTCCAGCCGATACTCGACTCTTTCAGAAATTGCGTTTCTGATATTATTTCTCCGCTCCTGTAGGACGACACAAAAATCAATCCGTTTATATCCCAATGTTTGGTCAGCGATAGTTTTGCTCGAGCGTCGTAACGACCAAAATTTTCTCATTTTCAAGCCTCGCTATTCTCCCATATCGATCGTCCGATCGTCAAAAGAAAATGCTCAGCCCATCCAGAATAATTACAAATACGCGCCAAGGCCCGGAGGCCATTTTAGCGTTCGTGACGATAAATTTTTTACCGTTTGCATCGAGAGTACGATGTTGAAGTTTGTCTCGTTCAGAGGCGACGAAAATGATTATTTTTTACGGGAGAAAACGAAATTTTCGTCAGAAATAACGAGACAGAGATTTTTCCCATTCGAAAACTGAATTTACTAAGAAAAATTGGAACTGGTGCATTAATTATCACGATGATGAATGAAAAATGGATTTTTCGTTGTATTTGGCATTTGTGGTGTTTATGGTATCGGAATATGAGCTCGTACTTGCTTTGAATATCCTGCATGATTTCGAGGATGTAACAAGTTTGAATTCACGAGCGATTGCACGCGTTTTTTGACTCACCGTAAAAGCTCCTCAGCTACAGTGGCCAGGCAAAGCGGTGTACGGCCATTCCTTTTGAACGCGATTTTCAAATCGGCTACTGAAAAGATACACCGTTGCTTTGCACTCAACCAGTCGGATACGAGAGATTTCCAAAATTTATATTTCGAATCCCAGTCTTGGCTGTTGACTGAACGGTTACGGAATTCTGCGAACAAAGCGTTCATTCTTTCGTCCTTCGACCAACATTCTGGCATCGAATCAGCCGGCAACGGAAGACTGTTGTTCAAATTATCCTTCGATGCCATTCTTCCTTATATTTAGTCGAATTTAAGAAAAAAACACACACAATTAGTGACATTAACTGTACGAAACATTCGACATTTTTCACTATCTAAGGGCCATTCGCTGCCATCAGCTGTTTGCTTGCGCAGTTTATTTCATTCGACTCACAATGAACGACATTATTAACCAATCGGAATGCAGCATTGCTTCTTATTTGCTGATTAGTTCTTCGCCCTTTCGCTCGTGGCAGTAGTCTCTTGAGCGATAATTTAGTGAGTGTGAGTGAGAAAGCTATACACAAAATTTGATCCAATATTTTTCCAAAAAACAAGCAACAATTGAAAAAATGGGAAGATCGAAAAAAATGGCGTCGCAATAATATGTGTGGTTTCGTAAAATGTGAAAAAGATTGATCGAGTTTGTTCAAACGTCAGTGCGCATCGTGTTTTCAAAGCCATCGGAAATATGACACTCCCGGGATCGAGAGCAAAACCCGGTAATTCGTAGTCTCATAAGATTGAGCCTTGATGAAAAAGAGGGGAAGTGAGATCGTGGCTTAGTTTGACAAGGTAAAAAAAAAAATTACCTGTTCGTAGGGGGTTTGTAATGTGTACACACGTCACATTTGTAAATATTGCTCAGTAGACTTCTCGCTGTCAGATAGTTCGATAGAATAAATAATAATCAACGTTATTTATTGTGTTAATCAAAGACAAAATGGAGAAGAGATTCAAATGATCGTTTTTAAGTGACATTTCAGTAAGTTATTGTGAATTAATTGAGAAATAATGTTATTTGAGGTTATGTTGTGTACAATCGGTATTTTCCCACGATTCCCAGCAAAATTCTTCCGATTCAATTCTCAATTAATCCGAACTGAAAAACCTTGTCAATGACGAATCAACACTTCGTCCGTAAACCTGGGTCATTCGTGTCCAGGAAAATATGACGGATCGGTCCATATGATCAAAAATGGTTAAAAAAATGTATTTTCTTACAATTTTGAAATAGAAATTCTCTGTTGACGTTTTCGAACAGTAGCCTCGATCTTTTCCGAATTTTTGACGCGGATGGTGCGGAAAAAACGTTTACAAACGAAGCGTTGACTATCGTATCTCATAAAATGCAGTTAATCACGATTCCTCCCTGAAATTTAACCAACTGATTTACCGCAACTTTTTGCGAATCGTTATAGAGTCTTATGCCGACAGCTGATGGATTTATGCCACAGCTCCAGCTTCGTGACAGCCGTCAATCGCACAAAATGACACGGTCCGGCATATCGTACACAAGAGCGAGCGCAAAGTGATAAAAATGTTTAAAATCGAGTCTTACATCACGCCCGTAATTCTCAGTTACGTGGAAAAGTACGTGAAAAATTTTAAGCCAGAACAATCTCAGGTAAGATTATAAAAAAAATAACAAGCGATTGCAACGGCGGCTGAACAATTCGTTGATCGATTCTGTCGTGTTATCGCATCGATTATGAAATTAAAATCGTGAACAATTTAGAACATGGAGAACTCTTGGGTTTCTAGGTGTCTCTATGGGGCGGAGATGCGTCTTTCCAAAACCTTGATCTGAGGCTGGAAGTTTTAGAGGAACAACTCAACCTTCCATTCACTTTTGTCAGCGGACATATTCACGAACTAATAATTCATGTGCCTTGGGTTAAAATCACATCGGAACCCATAGTCGTTACAATCAACACAATAGGCAAGTAGATGCAACGATGCTGAAGTTTGCATCGTTGGAATGCAACGAAATTCTATTTTTTCTTGAGCAGAACTCGTGATTATTATTCAACATTTAATCCGGACAGTAAAGCGTTCCTCCCTTGCCACCGAAAAACTCAATCTCCTACAATTTTCAAAATTCATTAAGATGCACGGACTGCAATTTCCAAAAGTTTACACAGTCCCATGACTTTTAGTTCAGCTTTTGTAATTCTTGTTTTATATGTGTATAGAAATATTTCAATTTTTACACAGAAAGAATGAGAAATGGAATTTTTTGTGACTGAGCGAATAATTCGATTGTACTGGAATTTTTTCAGAATGTATTCTCAATTTGAAGGATCAAGGACAGGCAGAAAGGAGCACAAGCACGCACCAAGGTGCTGGATTGAAAGCGATCCAGTAAGTTCGTTTAATACCGATTATTAAAGCTTCGAGTGCATACTCGGTCGTTTGAACCCGAACAATTTTTTGTCACCGATTCTTTGGCATTCGATGGCAACGAATGTTTTGGCATTTGATTTTCATTTTCGTCAAAAATTCAATTTAGAGCCATAAAATATGGAAATAGTAGGAAAAACGTCTTTACACAAAAAAAAATGAATACTCATCGGAATACAAAGATTCGAAAAACGTCTCGGGTCAGATTGACCCGATATGCACTCGTGGGGCACTCACAGGGTTTAAAAATTGTCGAAAACTTTTCAATGCCTCTGAGTCAGGATTTCCTTGTATTTGTTGAGTCCAAAACTTCGAAGTAATGGATTTTTTAATAATTTTTATAAAATCTAGCTAAATAATTACTCGATTACGTTTAATTTTTCGATGGAATGTTTACAGAGAAGAATCTCCACCAGGCTACATAAAAAGCATCGTAACGAAGGTCATAAACAACATAACGATAAACTGCAACAATTTGATATTGAAATACGTTGAGGAGGACATAGTGCTCAGTGTGAATGTTAGATTCTTGAGCATGCAAACAGTCAACGAATCATGGGAGCCAGCTTTTACAGGTTTGTTGTCCAAAGCGCAACATTTTATTTAACCCCTAGAACGGTAACCTGGGGTCGAAAACGACCCCAGGCGACTTTGAATCCATTTTTTCCCTTCGTTTTCCCGTTTTTTATCGTTTCGCCGCATTTTTCACTGATTCTTTGACTCTGAGCAAAGTTGCTCTAGGCTCACGTGATTCTGCATTAAAAAACGAAAAGAATGAGCCCAGGTTGAAGCCTTTTTGTTAAATTTTACCGGAGATATGAATTTTCCAAAATTGGGGTCATTTCTGACCCCAGGTTATCGGAATAGGTCAGAAAAAATAAGGTTGACGTTCTAGGGTTTAATCCCGCGCCTTTTTTCCCCTCGTTTTCCCGTTTTTTATCGTTTTGCCGCATTTTTCACTGATTCTTTGACTCTGAGCAAAGTTGCTCTAGGCTCACGTGATTCTGCATTAAAAAACGAAAAGAATGAGCCCAGGTTGAAGCCTTTTTGTTAAATTTTACCGGAGATATGAATTTTCCAAAATTGGGGTCATTTCTGACCCCAGGTTATCGGAATAGGTCAGAAAAAATAAGGTTGACGTTCTAGGGTTTAATCCCGCGCCTTTTTTCCCCTCGTTTTCCCGTTTTTTATCGTTTTGCCGCATTTTTCACTGATTCTTTGACTCTGAGCAAAGTTGCTCTAGGCTCACGTGATTCTGCATTAAAAAACGAAAAGAATGAGCCCAGGTTGAAGCCTTTTTGTTAAATTTTACCGGAGATATGAATTTTCCAAAATTGGGGTCATTTCTGACCCCAGGTTATCGGAATAGGTCAGAAAAAATAAGGTTGACGTTCTAGGGTTTAATCCCGCGCCTTTTTTCCCCTCGTTTTCCCGTTTTTTATCGTTTTGCCACATTTTTCACTGATTCTTTGACTCTGAGCAAAGTTGCTCTAGGCTCACGTGATTCTGCATTAAAAAACGAAAAGAATGAGCCCAGGTTGAAGCCTTTTTGTTAAATTTTACCGAAGATATGAATTTTCCAAAATTGGGGTCATTTATGACCCCAGGTTATCGGAATAGGTCAGAGAAAAAAGGTTGACGTTCTAGGGTCAAATAAATGAGAAAAAAAGGAATGAAACGAAGAAAATTTCGTATTTCTAGACGTTTCGAGCTCCGATGCTGCTCTGCGAAAGATCATTGTTGTGGAAGATTTGACCTTGTGTCTGGACAAAATGGACACAGCCGGGAAAATCGAGATTTATCAGGTGAAAAAATGGCAATCTTACGAATTTCGTGTTGAACGAAAGAACCACGTTGCACTTTTGTTTTAACGCGTTTATTAATCGTTTTAGGATCCTGTTTTGTATCGATGCTCCATGGTCATACGTCTCATGATGAATTACAACAGTACGCTCGCTAAATGCGCTTCTCTAACGAGGTTCGATCTCCACTGCGAAAAAATGGAATTCAGCATGACCGAGCAACAATTGCCGATGGCTTTACGATTAATTTCACTCATTAGCAGTTTACAAAGGAAACAACCAGGAGCTCGGAGTGAGAAACCGACTCATTCATTAGACGAAAGAGGAGACGTTTCACAAGGTGAATTAAATGTTTTACCAACACGGAGAGCATTTCATATAAAAAATTACTATGCTACCATAGTTCCCTGGTACTTCATCGTCCCTCTGAGCAATTTTAGCGAATACATAGTAATTTTTCATCTGGAATTGGGCGAAAAATGTCAAAATTTGACAAAAAGTGTTAAAATTTCCGCGATTTCCGATAGAAGTATGAATAAAAAATTACTATGTCTTTGCGAAAATTTCTCAGAGGGACGATATCAATCTTTTTCAACAAAATTTTATTTTCAGTGCGGAGAGAATTTTATATAAAAAATTACTATGCTACCATAGTTTCCTGGTACCATGTCGTTTCTCTGCGAAATTTTAGCAAATACATAGTAATTTTTTATCTGAAATTGGGCCAAAAATGTTAAAATTTGACAAAAAAATGTTAAAATTTCCGTAATTTCCGATAGAAGTATGAATGAAAAATTACTGTCTTTGCTAAAATTTCTCAGAGGGACGATATGGTACTATCTATGCCAATATAAAATTCTCTCCGTGTGGGTAATTTAAACTAGCAGTACAGTGTCGTATATGCCTGGTACCATGTGGGTAATTTAAACTAGCAGTACAGTGTCGTATATGCCTGGTACCATATCGTCCCTCTGACAAATTTTAGCAAACGCATAGTAATTTTTCGTCTGAAATTGGGCGAAAAATGTCAAAATTTGACAAAAAATGTCAAAATTTCCGCGATTTCCGATAGAGTATGAATGAAAAATTCCTGTCTTTGCTAAAATTTCTCAAAGCTACGATATGGTACCAGGAAACTATGTGAGCACAGTAATTGTTTATGTAAAATTCTCTCGGTGAAAAAATTCCCTAAAAAAATCGTTGACAATTCAATGACAAGAGATTTTCACGCGTTGTTCTCTTTGCATGGAACAGAGGACGAGGATCCAGTGCATGGGAGCTCAGGCGATGGACCAAGTTGGAGCGGTTGGGCGTGGAACACGGTAACTTCGATTTTGCCTGTTAACTGGGATCCCGATTGGTCGGATGAGCAACAAGTGCCAGCGACTGGTCACACGATCCACATGGGTGTTTATATCGACGAAGCAGCTCTGACCTTCAAGGTGATGAATTTTCCAACAAATCAAAATTCTTTCTCATTCGATTGACACAAAAAAATAATAATTATTTGTCAACCAACTCCGGCGCTGATTTGCGTTTCAATTATTTGCAGACTGTGGAAACTCTTCAAGAGCAATTATTTTACAAAGCTCGAAAAATCAGATACAACTCGTTTCTAACGCTGCGAGTTACGAGCGCTGTCATGTCCATGCTCATTAAAGGAGTCTCGACGAGCAATTTGCAATTTGGCTTGGGGAGCATCCGCTTGCAGCCACAAGGGATTTGCAGCTGTGGTTATCAGGAAGTTGTCGACGAGATGCAGGTTATTCCTCGTTTCTTGCCATTTTTTTTCCTTTTTTTTCCTTTATTCGAATTTTTTTCCTTTTCTTTCTTTTTTTTCAATTTTTTTTCCTTTTTTTCTTTTTTTTTTCTAATTTTTTTCCTTTTCTTTCTTTTTTTAAAATTTTTTTTCCTTTTCTTTCTTTTTTTTCCTTTTCTTTCTTCTTTTTCTAATTTTTTTCCTTTTCTTTCTTTTTTTTCTAATTTTTTTTCCTTTTCTTTCTTCTTTTTCTAATTTTTTTCCTTTTCTTTCTTTTTTTTCTAATTTTTTCCCTTTTTTTCGTTGCCTTTCAATTTTTTAATTTTTTTTTAATTGCCAATTTTCTAAATTCCTAAGCCCCAAGGCCAATGACAAGCCCGATTAGAGCTAAGTGAGAAAATTGCAGTAATGGACAATTGGTTGAAATGTTTCTTTCAGCCCCCGACTTACGTGGAGGCTGGCAGTGTTCGCAACAACTATTTGAAGGATTCTCTGTTTGATGAAAACCTGGGGGAGAATATTAATTGGAAGAATCATTATGGCGACTACGACATTGATTATCATTTGAGAACAGTCGGAGGTAAGATCGCACGAACCAAATCTGTTGAAGGAATAAATTCAAAAAATTGGGATAATTAATTCATGATTTTTCAGTAACAAACATGTTGGAAAAAAGTCCAGCATTTGGGATGGACATTATACGCACGATAGACATTCCCGATGATTTTCCCGAAGAGAAACTTGTCCAATTCGAATCCAACTTTGAGTACAGGTTCAACAAATTTGTTAATAAATAATATGTCATTATTGCAAAAAAATATCATTTTGCTGCGTATTCGCCTGCAAATTTTTTTCTTTTTTTTTTTACAAGAAAATTTTTTGTTTTCTAGCAATTTTCCAGAACGCAAAATAACGAGGTACGTTGTCGGAGATCTGAAAATTCAGATTTGCACCGGATTGATGCATCGACTAAATGCAGTCAAATCTGCAGCGAAATACGATCATAGTTTGTACATTACGAAAAAACCTGGTAAGATATTTTATCTCCAACAATAAGTCATTGAGTTTCTGATCGAAATTCATTTTTTGCAGCATTTATTTTAGAAAAACGACGAAATATAATTACAAAGAAAAATTAATTAAAAAATTGCAAATTTGCTGAATTATTTATTTATTAATTAATAGTCATTTTAATTAATTACTAATATAACAGAATTTTCAATTAAATCAATAAATTCATTAAATAATTGAAATATCAAAAGAATTAGCAAAAAATCACTCAATGAATAATTTCAAGTTTTTCAAGTGTTTCGTTTTCGTTTTCCATATTCCAGAACCGAATTTCCAAGAATTACCTCCAGTTACCGTGATTCCAAAGAAAAAATAATGAAAAAATTGCAATTTTGCTGAATTATTTATTTATTAATTGACAGTCATTTTAATTAATTACTAATATAATAGAATTTTCAATTGAATTAATTAATTTATTAAATAATTGAAATATCAAAAGAATTAGCAAAAAATCACTCAATGAATAATTTCAAGTTTGTTAAGTGTTTCATTTCCGTTTTCCATATTCCAGAACCGAATTTCGATGAATTACCTCCGGTTACGGTGGAAGAGTACGAAGCCTTGAGGGAAAATGTTTCAATGACGGAAACGTACTTCAATGTTTATCGTCTGAGCGTACAATTACAGTTGACTGATCACAGTCTAATGAAACATTCCAATCCAAAAATGACGCCCGGAAGCAGGGTGAGAAACACATGATCATTAACCCTAGAATGGTAACCTGGGGTCAAAAACGACCCCAGGCGACTTTAAATCCATTTTTTCCCCCTCGTTTTCCCGTTTTTTATCGTTTCGCCGCATTTTTCACTGATTCTTTGACTCTAAGCAAAGTTGCTCTAGGCTCACGTGATTCTGCATTAAAAAACGAAAAGAATGAGCCCAGGTTGAACTCTTTTTGTTCAATTTTACCGAAGATATGAATTTTCCAAAATTGGGGTCATTTATGACCCCAAGTTATCGGAATAGGTCAGAAAAAATAAGATTATCGTTCTGAGGTTTAATTCCGAGCCTTTTTTCCCCTCGTTTTCCCGTTTTTTATCGTTTTGCCGCATTTTTCACTGATTCTTTAACTCTGAGCAAAGTTGCTCCAGGCTCACGTGATTCTGCATTAAAAAACGAAAAGAATGAGCCCAGGTTGAACTCTTTTTGTTAAATATTACCGAAGATGTGAATTTTCCAAAATTGGGCTCATTTATGACCCCAGATTATCGGAATGGGTCAGAAAAAATAAGGTTACCGTTCCAGGGTTAATATAACAAAATTGCAATGAAAGAAAAATCTAAAGACACTCGAACCATCTCCGAAATTCAGTCACTGATGATTATTTTAATGAATTTCGCAGTTTTCTACTCCGAATTCTGCGCGGTCAGAAAATGCTCACCTGAGTGTAGAATTCAGCGAAATATTGGGCAGCATCGTCGAACCGATGTATCCCTTTCGACTGGCCTCCTGCGCTTCTCAGCAGCCGGAAATCGATCCCGACATGCTGAACGATTGTTACAGTATTTTAGATTTTAAAGTAAGAAATTTGATTGAAAAATTTCAATTTTATCGTCCGGAAGGCTGCAATGACGTGGCATCATTATCATAATAATTTTTTCATGCTTCCTGACAGATTAGTGGATTACAAAGTCAACTCTATCTCAACAAAAATTGTCGTACAACGATAGTGATGCCTTGCAACGCAAAGTGTGCCAAAAAATGTTTAGTTTTTCCGCAATATTTTCGCCAGAGTAACGTCGATCACGACCTGACAAATTGTGAAATCGATGACATAACTCTCACCGGAACAAAAGCCAAATTTCTCGTAGCAGTGTCAATTGCAACGTCGATGCTAAATTCGACAGAAACTTCGAATCCACTCTTCTGTTCGTCTCTCTTCGTGGACGCTTGCAACGAGAAGGGTTTGTGTTTTTTTCTTTTCATCTTTATTTTCTTATTACTCTCAGAGATAAACAAAAAAAAACATGGGGAACTCAAAGTTTCTTTTTATTTCAACGTAGATCCAGTTTATTTGGAGGTCTCGTTGGAAAACGTATCAGGCAAACGAATAAAGTCTTCATCCACCATCACCATTCAGCTCGAAGTAAATTCCGTCAAAGCTTTTGCCATCAACGATACGCAGCAAGCGTTCATTCTTTCTGGACCAGAAATTGATTCGAATCAGTGCGTAATTTTTATGAATTTATTAATTAATTAATGTGTTTATTTATGCCCTGAAAATTAATTCGTCGGCAATGAGTTGCAGAAAAAACAGTTATAATAACAGAAAATAAAACTGAACCCAAGAACTTGAAAAAAAAAAATGAAAAAAAATGAATAATAATAATAATAAATAAAANAAAAAAAAAAAAAAAAAAATAACAATAATAAAAAATAAAAATAATTAAAAAAATAAAATAAATAATCATAATAATAATAATAAATAAAATAATATAATAAATAATATGAAAATAAATAATAATAATAAATAATAAATAATATAAAAATAAATAATAATAATAATAAGTTCGTGATGATGATGGAATTGCATCCAATGCAATGTTTTTCGAAATGCTATTTTGTGTTTTTTTTTTTGCCTCATTATAGAAAAAAAGAAGATGATGCTTTGGTAACGGGAATTCTTCGGTATTCAGAACTCTTCGGCGAGGAATCGAAGGATCCATCGATATTGTCGTTCAGGGTGGCCGACATGCGAGGCTCCTTCGATCCCTTGTTGTGCAAATGGCTCAGATATCAAGCTGTTTATGAAAAAGCAAAGGACGTTAATGTGACGAGACCAGAAACTGAAACACCGGCGGCGGATGAAACTTTCTCGGACACTGATGTGCGGAAAAAAATATTTCGTTCGTTACACGAGAGCGTCCATAGTCTCTCCGACAAAGAGAAGAAACGATCGAGCTCGCGGACTGATTGGTCCAAAGGAATTACCGCTAACGACGAGGCAACAAAGAAAAATACTCTCCACGACGAGCACGATATCGAGGTAAGAAATCCTTGCCCAATTTTCCTTTTTTTTTCATCACGAATCACGGGGTTGTTTTTCGAGAAAGAACATTTTTCTATAAATTGTTTTTATCGTTTGCAGGAGCCACAAAAAACTGGATTCGCTCTGAAAGTTTCGCAACTTTATCCTCTGTGGCGAAAGCTCGTTTTGTGCGGATCTATTGGCCACTTCGTCTTGTACGTACCGACCGCTACGATGAACGGAATCGGAGTCGCTGGTAAGATTGAAAAAATGCAAAAAAAAAAAAAAAATCGGAATTTCATTCGTTGCAGAATTTTTCTCTTGGCTCTCGACCATTTCACAATTTTCACACGGTTTCTTTGACTTATTTGAACTTTTCATTTCAGGCATTGAACCTGCCAAAGATCGAGCACTGATGGGCGACCCGAATTTACATATTTTTGCGATCAAGTCTCCAACCGTCATCATGCATTCCGCTAATGTCCAGTTGGACAAATTTTTGACGAATTTAAAACAACTCTCGTATCGTCTACCCATGGGACTACGATCACCAGGTAATTCCCTCGAGAATTTCAAAAATCGCGTTTATATATTCAATTAAAATTGACAAGCTAAAAAATGATAATGGTAACGTCCATTGCTCATCTATATGCAAAATTGTGTTTGTCAATCTTTCACAGGAATGAAGCTCATGAATCGGAATAGGTTTTACGCTTTATTGCATTCTGATCATTTTTTTTTCCAACTCGGACCAAAAATTACATTTTTCGTAATATTTTACATTTTCAAACTTCACAAGCAACTAAAAAATGATAATAAATTAAAAATCGCTAATTACCAATTCAAAGATCATTCGAAAACGAAGATAATGAGCGGTATCTGGAGTACCAGTTTGTAAAAAAAAAAAAAAGTTATAACGATTTTTGTAAAATCAAAGTTTAAAGATTTCGGAATGTTTTTTTTTTTTAACTTTTCATGCTAAGTTAGCTGGACCCTTTGGCGTCTACTAGGTGTGCTGCGGAGCGAAGCCCGCAGGCACTGCTAATTGATAATAAATTATAAGATATTTGTTTCTTTCGATTTATATTTATTTTCAGAACTTTAAAAACCGATAAATCCAAGTTTATGAATCGAGGAATTGGAAAAAATTGAAACTTACTCCAAATTCTTTATTGCATTCCAATAATGTTTTTTTTTTTCGAACTCGAACCAAAAACCTACATTTTTCGTAATATTTTCCATTTTCAAACTTCACAAGCAACTAAAAAATGATAATAAATAAAAAATCGCTATTTACCAATTCAAAGATTATTCGAAAACGAAGATAATGAGCGGTGGCTGGAGTACCAGTTTGTGAGAGAAACAAAGTTACAGTAATTTTCCTAAAATCAGAGTTTGAAGATTTTGAAAAAAAAATTCAACTTTTTATACGAAAAGGGACTCGAAAAAAATAAAACAAAATGAAAATTGGAAAAAGGAAAATAAAATTTTAAACACGAATGAAATTTTTGCCATATATTGTTTCAGAAATAAAATGAAATCAATTTTTAATTCTAAAAGAATTTTAAGAGAATTCAAATTTTTGCCAAAAATTGCAAAAATTTGAACTGTGTTTAAAATTTCATGTTCCTTTTTTCCGGTAGCTTATAAGAAATAAGCTAGCTGTACCCTTTAGCGCCAACGAGGTGTGCTACGCGGCGAAGCCCGCTGGCACGGCTAGTTTGGATATAAAGTGTATCGTAGTATAAAAGAGAAATGACGTTTTTCCAGATTACCACAGTTTCCCTTGGACCTTCAAGTTCAACAATTTGAGCTGTTACACTTTGAAAAATAATCGGCGAACGAATTTCGTTCGCAGTGTTGATGTGACGGCCACTATCGACGTGACAACGAAATCAGCTATAACAGAATTCTTCGAGGGAGGACACGTTGGCTTGGGACTTTGTGTTTACGTCGATACGTCGCCAATTATTATTTCTCTTTCCGAAGAACAGGTTCGTTAAATTATTAATCCATTTCGCAGCAATCAATAAATCTACATGATTATCATTAGAGCATTCACCCTAGAACGGTAACCTTTTTTTTCTGACCTATTCCGATAACCTGGGCTCATAAATGAGCCCAATTTTGGAAAATTCATATCTTCGGTAAAATTTAACAAAAAGACTTCAACCTGGGCTCATTCTTTTCGTTTTTTAATACAGAATCACGTAAGCCTGGAGCAACTTTGCTTAGAGTCAAAGAATCAGTGAAAAATGCGGCAAAA
>JBAJMU010000002.1:9508133-9534305 GCA_037952995.1 Hyposoter didymator
GGTCATAAATGACCCCAATTTTGGAAAATTCATATCTTCGGTAAAATTTAACAAAAAGACTTCAACCTGGGCTCATTCTTTTCGTTTTTTAATGCAGAATCACGTGAGCCTAAAGCAACTTTGCTCAGAGTCGAAGAATCAGTGAAAAATGTGGGAAAACGATAAAAAACGGGAAAACGAGGGGAAAAAAGGCGCGGGATTAAACCCTAGAAGGGTAACCTTATTTTTTCTGACCTATTCCGATAACCTGGGGTCATAAATGACCCCAATTTTGGAAAATTCATATCTTCGGTAAAATTTAACGAAAGACTTCAACCTGGGCTCATTCTTTTCGTTTTTTAATACAGAATCACGTGAGCCTAGAGCAACTTTGCTCAGAGTCAAAGAATCAGTGAAAAATGTGGCAAAAGGATAAAAAGCGGGAAAACGAGGGGAAAAAATGGATTTAAAGTCGCCCGGGGTCGTTTTTGACCCCAGGCCACCGTTCTAGGGTTGAGTGAATTTGAAAAATTCAATGTAGTGAAAAAGTTATTGGAACATTTGACGACTCTCAAGATTATTGTAAAATTGAATCCAGTCGATTCCTGTACTTCCAATTGATTCGTCAGTTTGCCTGATTCGAGTGAGACTCGATCATTAATTTTGTGCCAAATCTTTAGATCACAGGCTTGAGCTCTATCGCTTCGGACATGATAAGTTTGATGGCTCTTTTCCAAAGCACTGATGAAAAAATCGAGGAAACTTCGCCAGCCGAATTAGAGGCCGCGTACTTCGATGTGCCGAAAACTCCATCGAGTTACAATCCTGTCGTGTATCCTGAGAATACAACTTCACCGTCCAGCATATCGACAGCTCGGGAGAGCTCGGATCATAGTAATAAAAAAAAAACAAAAAACATCATTTTTGGACTGCGATAAATTTTCGAGATGCACGTCCGAATGCAAATCTAAACAAATCATTTTTTTTTCATTTTGTCTTTCAGCGGAAACTGAGAGCCCGATTATAACTGCGATGATACAATGGACGATTACGAAAATGTCATTGAAGGTTTACACGCTCGATCGAGCGACTGGCAAGTCTTTGAAACTTCTGCTCGAGCTGGAAGACATCATAACGACTTTTGACTGGCAACCGATTTATTTACAATTGAAAAATAAAATCACTACTGCTACTATTTGTCATTTCACCAGGTACGCTATATTTTTATTAAATCGTTGAATTCGTTGCAAAACGAAAAAACTCGGTTTTACACTGAAAAGTAAATTTTGTTGAAAAAGGTGGATATTTTGAGTTTGTTCAGTTATAAATGAGTTTGCTCGGTTAATTATTTCGAATCTCTAAAGAGATTTTTCCAAAAATCTCTGAAATTATTAAATTTATAAAATTTAATTAAATAAATTCAATTTTTTTAATCCCCGAATAAATTCCGCTGCCAGTTTCACACTCGCAGTTCCGCTGTCATTTTGACAGTTGCGTGTATACGCAGAATAAAACTTTTTCGGTTCTGAGTGATAAAAAAAGTCGCTCCGCGTGTCCTAGCGAAGAGTCCTTGTCGATTGCGTTCCTGGCTGATTTTTGATTCGTTTATTTGCCAACTTTTTAAATTCTTCGATATCTAAGTTGGTGCTTTTTGGAACGCAGGGAATCAAATGATGAAAAATGGACTCTTGGCGATTACGCCGGCCTAATAATGCTCGGACGTGAAAGTACTTCGGAGAAGAGCGAAAATACAGGATTCTTGAGTGTCACTTATACGAAAGCACAATCCGGTAACGTCCACACGAGATGGGGCGCGCAAAAACATCAGAAATTGCAAAAAGTACGAGCACGCACGTTGTTTTTTCGAAAATTTCGTTATTTCGAGAGAAAAAAATTAACAAATTCCTGTTTTTTGATTATTTCAGATTCGCGCTAAACGAGACTGTCCACTTTCGGTCGAGGGTCACATTACGGAGATAGATATGAGCCTCCAGAGGGTGGACATAATTCTGCCACCGAGTATAGTCAACAAATTCATCATAATTTTGAAGCCGCTCGTTGGAAAAACTC
This sequence comes from Hyposoter didymator, assembly GCA_037952995.1. Lineage (NCBI taxonomy): Eukaryota > Metazoa > Arthropoda > Insecta > Hymenoptera > Ichneumonidae > Hyposoter > Hyposoter didymator. The sequence continues at coordinate 9,510,183 of JBAJMU010000002.1, forward strand.
CGGAGAAGAAAAAATCGAATGAGATCGATTTGGCACGGCCATTGCTTCGTTCTGACAATTTCGACAACAAATCCTTACCTTTGATTTATCTGGAGTTCAAAGGAATGAATCTTATGATACCAACTTGGCCGGAAGCCGACAAAAAACTCCATCACAATTTATTAATGATTCAAGTACAAAATTTTCCCGTATTTTTCATTGAAATTATTTTCGAATTTTTCTTTTTTTTCTATCAGTTGCACGTAACAAAAAAATGGTTTTTCTTTTATTTTTTTTTCAATATTCAGCTGGATGGAATCAGTATAACACCGAGTACCGAAAATCCCATTTGCAGGACGATTCTTCGCTCCGACATTTATCAACTTGCTGCACAATCCAATATCCTTAATATTCCGGGCTCCAGCGTTGAAGATAGACAGTACCAAATCAATGTCAGAGGGATTTGCGCGTGCACTACAACTTGGCTCAATTATCAACAAAATGTTCCCAAGGTATATTTACCCGCCAAAATTCTCTGGACCATAAATGACGCTTTATTACTGGCAAAAAGTCTCCCTCGCTTAAGTGACCCTAGAACGGTAACCTGGGGTCAAAAACGACCCCAGGCGACTTTGAATCTATTTTTTCCCTTCGTTTTCCCTTTTTTTATCGTTTTGCTGCATCTTTCACTGATTCTTTGACTCGAAGCAAAGTTGCTCCAGGCTCACGTCATTCTGCATTAAAAAACGAAAAGAATGAGCCCAGGTTGAAGCCTTTTTGTTAAATTTTACCGAAGATATGAATTTTCCAAAATTGGGCTCAATTATGAGCCCAGGTCATCGAAATAGGTCAGAAAAAATAAGGTTACCGTTCTAGGGTCAAGGTTATCGATACAGTGTAGAAAAAAAATCATCCTCCATTAAATTTCTGTTCCCAGCGGATTTCTCAATCTTATCTCTACACCATGAACGAAAATCCAGCATTGGAATGGAACAATTTAGCGAGCGACAGTAACATGGAGCCGCAGCTTTCGACTTCACTTCTAATGTCAAGGTGACTCTCATCGCTTTTCAAGATTCAATTTTATTTCTTTTTATTTTCAATTTTCGTTATTATCACGATTTTGTTTATTTTGTTTATTTTATTTTTATTTATTGAAACTGAGATTCCCTCCCCACGGAATACATGCAAGGATCCTATCATACAAAATGATTTCGGAATGCGAATTTCAAAGTAGAATGATGGAATATTTTGTCGACAGGATTGATGTCCGTGTGATTATCGCTCCAGCCGTCGTTTTACAACCTTCGAAAATAATTTGCGGAGCAGCTTTCGAATTGACTTGCTTGAAAGACATAGACGTGGCCATCAATTCCGATCAAATGCAATTGTTATGGCGCATATACTCTCAGATGAACGATTTATTTTCTGATTTTTCCGCAACTCCGGAAAGTCCATCACATCCGGACAGTTTAACTTTGTCAATTGTCAGAGATTCACCGGATGTTCCAGCGCCTATTCCGAAGGAACACGAGCCCGACTTTGCCGGAGACAGTGGCGTCGACTTTGAATCTTCCAGCGTCAACTACGTACCGACGGTGCGAATAATTTCTTTTTTTTTCCTCAACGACTTGCACCAGTTTTTTGACGCAAATATATTTTCTCAATCTTTTTTTTTCCGCAGAGAAAAATTCCCATCGGAGGCTCTTTGTCGCCTCTTCCTTTAGAAATCTTAGTCAATTGTGGCTTGGTCAATATTTCCTTGAACATGATCGGTCCAACGCTGCAACACAAAAAGGTTTCATTTTTCATTAAATTAACAAATTTTCAATGAAAAAAATAAAATAAAAATAAAAACACGATTTTTTTTCTCGCGGACGATTATTTCGGAAAAAATTAACATTTTATTTTTATTGCCTTATTAAGAACACAAATGAATCGCAGAACAAGGAAGAAGCGAATCTCGAATTCCCTATTTTTCACGTTATGCTGACCGAACCAAATTTCTACATCTCCCAATTGAACGAAAAAGAAAAAATACAGGTGAATGGGCAATCGATGCAGTTTTTTTTTTTTTTTTTTTTTTTTTCAAGTGCAAGNTTTTTTTTTTTTTTTTTTCTTTCAAGTGCAAGGAGCACTGACTAATGTTGGAAATTTCTTGTAGATATCGTGTTTCGATGTAGGCGTTTCACTCAAAAATGGAATCGACCAAAAAATGCCACTAATCGAAACAAAATGTGGAACTCCTCATCCAAACACCGGAATTCCACCCTCGTTCATTGTTTTCAAATGCGAAAGAGCTCTGAACTCGAACACTGAACTCTTTGTCGATATTGGCCGACCCACCAAAATCAATTGTTCCATCGTCGCTGTCAAACATATCGATCGTATTAGGCAAGAGGTAAAAGGGAATTTAATGAATTTGCATTTTTATTTTGTACTAAACTGCCCGTAGGCCAATCCAGCCACCGCTCATTATCTTAGTTTTCGAATAATCTTTGAATTGGTAAATAGCGATTTTTTATTTATTATCATTTTTTAATTGCTTGTGAAGTTTGAAAATGGAAAATATTACGAAAAATGTAGGTTTTTGGTTCGAGCTCGAAAAAAAAAAAAATTATTGGAATGCAATAAAGAATTTGGAGTAAGTTTCAATTTTTTCCAATTGCTCGATTCGTAAACTTCGAATTATCGATTTTTAAAGTTTCGAAAATAAATATAAATCGGAAGAAACAAATATCTTATAATTTATTATCAACTAGCAGTGTCCGCGGGCTTCGCTCCGCAGCACACCTAGTAGACGCCAAAGGGTCCAGCTAACTTAGCATAAAAAGTTAAAAAAAAAACATTCCGAAATCTTTAAACTTTGATTTTACAAAAATCGCTATAACTTTTTTTTTTTTACAAACTGGTACTCCAGATACCGCTCATTATCTTCGTTTTCGAATGATCTTTGAATTGGTAAATAGCCATTTTTTATTTATTATCATTTTTTAGTTGCTTGTGAACTTTGAAAATGAAAATTTTTTGGTTCCGGTTCGAAAAAAAAAATTATTACAGCCCAAAACCCATTCTGATTCATGAACTTCATTCCTGTGAAAGATTCGTCAAAATTGATTCTGTGGTTTTTGCGTGAAAAGGACACAAACACCATTTTTTACACGAAGAGAATTTTACATGAAAAATTATTATGCTACCATAGTTCCCTGGTACCATATCGTCCCTCTGAGAAATTCTAGCAAATTTCTCATTTGCTAAATTTTTTGATCTGAAATTGGGCAAAAAATGTCATAATTTGATGAAAAATGTCAAAATTTCCGCCATTTCCGATAGAGTTTGAATGAAAATTTGTATGTAAAATTCTCTCCGTGTAGTAGAGTTTTTGATTGATATAAAGATTAGTGTAAATTGGCAACAGTTGAATGAAAGTAATCGGTCGATTTGTTGCAGATATCAGCGTCCTTCGATGCGGAGGAAGTAAAAAATCTCGGGGAAGTAAATGTTGGCCTGACAGTTGATTTGGAAAAAAAAATAGACGCTGCGAGTCGAAGGAAACTCGAGTTGCTCGAGTTGGGTTTCAAGACCAAACAGCTGGTGTTGTGTTTCTTAACAAAATCGGGGTGCAACGTTTCGTTGAGCGTTGCTAAATTGTTTGGCAATATTTCGAGGAGCCTAAAATCGGAAAACATTAATGGCAACTTGAGTCTCGAATCTTTCGTCATTTCTTCTCTGAATTCCAACGATATGAAAGTTTTTTTGAATCCTTCGTCTTTCCAAATCACGGCTAATGTTTTTTGGGAAACTTGGCAAGATCCTGAGGAAGATCCACAAATTAAAATTCAAGCTCACTGCGAAAATATTTACTTTGATTTTGGACCGCGACAAATGATAATGCTCGAATCTGCTTTTCAAGAATATCACGAGCTCGTCGATTATTTAAACATCAACTCGAGCACACGCGATAATAAGCTCCATGAAAATTCGCCCGTTGCTGAACAACATTACAAAGACGATCTCAAAGCCGGCGCGTTCCAATTCGTCAACGGAAACGTCGAAGAAATGCCGCTACCGTACCAGGTCCTTAACCTCTTTTCCCAATTTTTCGTATTTTCTCATATCGGGAGTTGGAATTTCATTTTTTTTTTTTAAATCATTCATTGATTTTTTTTGCAGGTTGTTTTTTATACGAATCCGAAAAAAGGAATGGCATGGAGATATCCTCAGCCTCGGATCATTACTGGGCTCTTCGTATCGCCTATACCTTTCGAGGCAAGTATTTTTATTACGTTCCGAATAAACAACGGGTTTTTAAATTTCAACTTTTTGTACGAAATTATCGAAAAATATGAAGAATCGTAGAATGGAAGAAAAAATGGGAAGGGCTGCTCGGTAAATTATTTTCGAAGGTTGTGAAACGACGGCTGGAGCGATAATCACACGGTCATCAATCCTGTCGACTAAATATTCCATCATTCTACTTTGAAATTCGCATTCCGAAATCATTTTGTTTGATAGGATCCTTGCATGTATTCCGTGGGGAGGGAATCTCAGTTTCAATAAATAAATAAAAAATAAACAAAATAAACAAAATCGTAATAATAACGAAAATTGAAAATAAAAAGAAATAAAATTGAATCTTGAAAAGCGATGAGAGTCACCTTGACGTTAGAAGTGAAGTCGAAAGCTGCGGCTCCATGTTACTGTCGCTCGCTAAATTGTTCCATTCCAATGCTGGATTTTCGTTCATGGTGTAGAGATAAGATTGAGAAATCCGCTGGGAACAGAAATTTAATGGAGGATGATTTTTTTTCTACACTGTATCGATAATCTTGACCCTAGAACGGTAACCTTATTTTTTCTGACCAATTTCGATGACCTGGGCTCATAAATGAGCCCAATTTTGGAAAATTCTTATCTTCGGTAAAATTTAACAAAAAGCTCAATTAGAAGCGAAGTCGACAGCTGCGGCTCGCTAAATCGTTCCATTCCTATGCCTGATTTCCGTTCATGGTGTAGAGACAAGATTGAGAAATATTCAAGAAAATAAGCAATTTGTTTTTCATCTCGAAAGAAAAAAAACAGAAGAAGAATTTTGGGTATTTCAGGTCTCCGAGGAAGTGGATCTTGAAGAAGAGCCGATAAGCTGTTGGTTAGAGTATTGGAGCGATAGTCATCGGAGTTATCGTCGTTACGTAGATTTCAATTTGTCAGAGACGGAAATTCCATGTCAGCCGGAATTGCCAAGAACGTGTACAGGCCAAGCGGTGGCTTCGATTTGGCGAGTGACGATATCGACGAGGAAAGAAAATAAAAGAAGAACGGAAGAGGATTGGGGATTGGCGCCTCAAGTTTTGGTCGGTTGTTTACGCGTGGATTCGTATTTCAACGCGTCGACGATACCGAATTTGCAAGTCGCTTTGAACCTGGGGAATTGCGAGATGTTCGTAGCCAACGAAGTGACTTCGTCGTCGTACGAAAAGCTGCCGGAACCGTTGTCGAATTTTCGCTTGAATGGACTCGTCCCGGAAACGCAATGTTTTTTGGAATTATCTCACGAGAGGACGTCAGTCGTGCTGAACGGATGGTCGAACGGGGCGATTTTGATCGATGTCAATGGAGACTTGAGCCTCAAAGTATTGGACTACGGGCTGCTGCACCGGCAACCGGTGATCGAGAGACTCGAATCGAACATCCAAATCTGCGTCGCGGACGAAACTCACGTGTCAATCGAATGCAATCCATTTTCCATTAAATTCGGCCCTTCGATCGCTCACACACTCGCAGTCTCGAGCAATTTGTGGCTCAACTATTTCGAGCCTGGCAACAACAAATACGTCGCAATTCTGACGAGAGTGATCGTTGCTAACGACACGAATCTCGCCCTGAGATTCGGACAGACCAACTCGAGCGATGATTTTCTCGTCGAAACTCGCCAGTGCCATTTCTATTGCTGGCGGTTTCCTAACAATCGGACTCTCCGAGTCTCCTTCGATGACAACCCCACCAACTGGAGCCAACCGTTCAGTCTCAATAAAGATGGCACGCAACTCATCGTCTTTCCAAACTCCAACAACGCTCCAATAATCTCTGCGAAAATCGTCTCCATCTCTGCGACACAAAAACTCGTTACTTTCTCTGGATTGCTCTTGCTTACCAATCGTCTGGTCGAATCTTTCCAAATGAAAATCGTGCCTCTACAAGACAAAAGCTCCAACAAAACTTACGACGATATTTTCTGGATCCATGGCAATGATCGACCAGCCTCCATCGCTTTACACGACACACGAAATATCGCTATACGTCTGCGTTTTACCTCTTCCGCCAATTTGTCCTGGACCGGCGATATCCCCCTCAAAAGCAATTCTAAACTTGGACAACCGTGGCTCGTCAAAGGTTCGTTGAAAATTCTTATCACGCGATTCCAACGACGAAATTTATTGACGTGGAAGATTTTTTTTTTTCTGGAAATTATTCACGTTTGGCAAACTTTTAGTTTTACTATCTGCAGAATTCCTTTTCTTCTGTTTATCGGTTTCTCTTCGTAATTGCTCAATTTTCTCCTCGAGAAATCGAGTGTTTTTGTTAATGGAATTTTAATATTTTCAGTCCCCCTGCAAGAACGTGGCCAGTTTTTGAGTATTTGGGTTCGCATCGTGGAAGAAATGATGCACGGAGAGACTCGAGTTCTCGTGAGTAAAAAGCGAGAGTTACATTTTGAGGATAATTCAGAAATTGCAATGATATTGATGTTTGCATCGTTCCAATGCAACGAAAAATATATTTTCTATTTATTGTTTTGATAATTAATTGACTCGTTGCAATTTTTCTAGTAAATTTACTTTTCGAATGGCGAAAAATACTTTCTCGTTATTGTCGACAAACACTGTATGAAAATTTCGTCCGATGCTATAACAAAATAATGACTTTTCTTTGCATTTCATCGATGCAAACTTCAACATCATCAGAATTGAAAAGCAACAAAGAAAAAAAAATAAATTCGAAAATCTCCATCTCGACAGAGACTCGAAAATCGTTATTTTTCAAATCCTCATTAAATTTTCCATCGCTCAGAATTGATGATATTGAAGTTTGCATCGTTGCAATGCAACGAAAAATATATTTTTTATTTATTATTTTGATAATTAATGGACTTGTTCCAATTTTTCTAGTAAATTTACTTTTCGAATGGCGAAAAAGACTTTCTCGTTATTGTCGACAAACACTGTATGAAAATTTGGTACGATGCTAGAAAAAATAATGAGTTTTCGTTGCTTTTCATCGATGCAAACTTCAACATCATCAGAATTGGAAAGCAAGAAAGCAAGAAAGAAAAAAAAGAAAATTCGAAAATCTCCATCTCGACGGAGAATCGAAAATAGTTATTTATCAAATCCTCATTAAATTTTCCATCGCTCAGAATTGATGATATTGAAGTTTGCATAGTTGCAATGCAACGAAAAATATATTTTTTATTTATTATTTTGATAATTAATTGACTCGTTGCAATATTTCTAGTAAATTTACTTTTCGAATGGCGAAAAAGACTTTCTCGTTATTGTCGAAAAACACTGTATGAAAATTTCGTCCGATGCTATAACAAAATAATGAGTTTTCGTTGCATTTCATCGATGCAGACTTCAACATCATAAATAGCAAATAATTCATCGTGTTATTTGCATTTTTCATTGGCAGGTTGTGATGAGCCCGTTGTATATGATAAAGTCGTATTTGCCGGTGTCTGTAGTCATTAAAATCGAGACACCGTCACTGGGAATGTCCTCAAACGCAACGATCAAGGGCCAGGGTAAAACTCAGCAGCTCTATTGTCCAGGAACGTTCGAGCACTGCCATCAGTTGACTTTTCAATTCGAGTATGTTTTTCTACTCGTTATTACATTTTCGTTTTAATCCTCTAACGGTAACCTTATTTTTTCTGACCTATTCCGATAACCTGGGGTCATAAATGACCCCAATTTTTGAAAATTCATATCTTCGGTAAAATTTAACAAAAAAAGTTCAACCTGGGCTCATTCTTTTCGTTTTTTAATGCAGAATCACGTGAGCCTAGAGCAACTTTGCTTAGAGTCAAAGAATCAGTGAAAAATGGGGCAAATTGATAAAAAACGGGAAAACGAAGGGAAAAAAGGCGCGGGATTCGCCTGGGGTCGTTTTCGACCCCAGGTTACCGTTCTAGGGTCAATGCCGACCGATTTTTTGTCGTTCGGTGAAAATTTCGTTTTCTGCTTTGCGACGAATGAATTATGAATTTGTCGTCCAGGTCGAGTATGCCCGCGTCGAACCCCTACGTTCCGTTGTCATACAGCTCGGTCGAGGAGAAAACATTTTTCGCTCGGCCACGAACCGAAAACATCGACGAAATTTTGGCAGAATTTGAAAAACCCGAGAAAATTTCGTTCCTGCCATTTCAAGCGAATCATCCGAATATCCAAATCGCAGCTGATCAGCCCCAGACTCATGTACAGGTGAGAAAATTAGATGACAGTTAAAAAATCTAAAATAATGTTTTTTATCGATTTGGTAAAAATTTATCGACTTGCAAAAAAATTCAACATTTTGCAGATTAAATATCGTGATGCTGGCTTGGTGTCGAGTACCTTGTTGCTGGAGTTACAACCATGGTGTTTTATTTTCAATACATTGGGCTGTCACATTGCCATTATCGCTGAGAACCTTGAACTCTGCCAAGTACCTCACAATGGAATAATTACGCCCCCGAAATTGGAGGTGAGAAAACGAGCGAATCATTTTTCCGATTAAATTGAAAAAAATAGAAAAAAAAAATCTTTTTATTAAAATTTGATTTTTTGTGGGTGCCAGGGAACGTTTCATTTGAAAGTCACAGTTGAAAATAAAGACTACGTATCGCCAGCGATTCAACTGGCTCGACCTGATTGGAACCCTGGATTTTATATGCCACGAATTCGTGGCCTCGTTCCAGTCGATGGCAATATTCAAGCATCTATCGAATGTGGATCGAACGTAATTGAATTTTCCATTTTAATATTTTTTATACCTGGATCCAGTTTCCATTCTCATTTTTAAAAATATTTCGTATCTGGAAAAATCGAAATAACATTTTTTTTTAATTTATAAATTTTGTAGATTTGCGTTGCTGGCATAAAATTCGAAAATGCACGAAGACATGAGAATCGTGCGATATTTCGTATCTGGAAAAATCGAAAAAACACTTTTTTTTTGAATTTATAAATTTTGTAGATTTGCGTTGCTGGCATAAAATTCGAAAATGCACAAAGACATGAGAATCGTGCGATATTTCGTATCTGGAAAAATCGAAATAACATTTTTTATTGAATTTATTAATTTTGTAAATTGCGTTTATAGCATAAAATTCCAAAATGCACGCAGACATGAGAATCGTAAGATATTTTTTATCTGGAAAAATCGAAATAACATTTTTTATTGAATTTATTAATTTTGTAAATTGCGTTGCTAGCATAAATTTAAAAATTCACGAAAACATGAGAATCACGTTATTTGCAATTTAACTCTTCACGAATTTCGAGTCGCTTGTTTCGCATCCATCGAATGTTGATCGAACGTAATTGAATTTTCCACTTTACTATTTTTTGTACCTGGATCCAGTTTCCGTTCGTATTTTTAAAAATATTTCGTATCTGGAAAAATGGAAATAACGATTTTTTTATTGAATTTATAAATTTTGTAGATTTGCGTTGCTAGCATAAATTCGAAAATGCACGAAGACATGAGAATCGTGCGGATCATGGCAAGTCACGTTATTTGCAATTTAACTCGTCACGAATTTCAAGTCGCTTGTTTCGCTGTTGGCGAAAACTGCGCTGGGCTTGAATTTCCGGAGGACCAATCGGACCAAAGTTTAGTGATATCGCCGTGCGAGGATAAAAGGTAAGAAAAATTGAGCAAACGTTAGAATTTTTAATGAAATCATTGGATTGACAAAAAAACTTTTTTTTTCGTACAGCAAATTATTGAAATGTTTTTTTATTAATTTCTCAGTCAAGGAATTCCTGTCGTTCGGTGGCGAACCGTAAACGAGAGAAACACTGTTGACAACGAGGCTTTGTACATTTCGTTGAGCCGTGGCTCTTCCTGGTCGTGTCCGGTGAGGGTCGACAAAAAACTGCCGACGCGACGTTGTACAGCAATATCGGTGAGTCAGACTGCGTCGAGATTGATTAAAATTCACATAATTGTATTTAGTATATTTAATTTTTTGTTTATTTATCGCCAGGACGATGCTCGGGGAGTCCCTGTCGTCATAACAACTCAAGAGGACGAAGGCTCGACTTACATTTTCATTCACGTCGACGATCACCCTCAATTGTTCATAGAGAATTTGTGCCCATTCCCGATACTGTTGGGCGAAGCGAACGGAGACCGCGGTAAGTGAAATAACGAGATAAATGAATTTTTTAAAAATATTCAATCGTGATAATCGAACGTCGCTTTTGCAGAAGGTATCGTCGAAGAATCCTCGCATTTCTCTTGGACATTTCAAGTAGAATCGGAAAAATGTAATTACTATTGCACGCCGAGCACGGCCAACAAAATGCCGGATTGTCAAACGATCGAACCGTTGCCTAAATTGAGATTGTGCGTTTTGCCGCCGTCTGGACCTGGCGATCCTGCAGGTTTGTGCAAAAAAACATGGTCGCTTTTGTTGTCAAGACGTAAATCCACAATTCCAAGTCAATGGGAATTGATTTCAAAAATTTTTGACACAACAAACGATTTTGAAAGAAAAAAAATTCATTTTTATGGGAAAAAAAGGGTTTTTGACGTACGATGATTTTTTGTAGAGAACGGCGACTCCATGTGGTCGAAACCGATCAACATGGCGCAGGCAACGAGCTCAAGGACTGAGCAATATGTTCGACTTCCGGTTTACGGTGACATTAAATTATTAATGGAAAAACGATGTCACACGATTTGTCTCCGCGTCGTCTGCATGTCGCAGGTAAAAAATATGAAAATTTATTTTCCCGATAATCACAGATTCTGCGGAGAGATTCTTGGGGAATAAAAATTTTTTGTTAGGTCGAAGTTTCAGCTCATGACATTAGAACCAGACTGATTCTGGAAGAGGGCAAATCACCGGACAACGAGGCTCTCAAGTCTTCATGGTTGGAGCACAGGGATCGAGTCAGAATGTCTGAATTTGGAGTAAGTTTCCATTTTTTCCAATTGCTCGATTCATTAACTTCGAGTTATCGATTTTTAAAGTTCCGAAAAGTAAATTTACTAGAAATATTGCAACGAGTCAATTAATTATCAAAATAATAAATAAAAAATATATTTTCCGTTGCATTGCAATTATGCAAACTTCAATATCGTCAATTCTGAGCGATGGAAAATTTAATGAGTATTTGAAAAATAACGATTTTCGATTCTCTGTTGAGATGGAGATTTTCCAATTTTCTTTTTTTTCTTTCTTGCTTTCTTGCTTTCCAATTCTGATGATGTTGAAGTTTGCATCGATGAAATGTAACGAAAACTCATTATTTTGTTATAGCATCGGACCAAATTTTCATACAGTCTTTGTCGACAATAACGAGAAAGTCTTTTTCGCCATTCGAACAGTAAATTTACTAGAAATATTGCAACGAGTCAATTTATTATCAAAATAATAAATAAAAAATATATTTTCCGTTGCATTGCAACGATGCAAACTTCAATATCATCAATTCTGAGCGATGGAAAATTTAATGAGTATTTGAAAAATAACGATTTTCGATTCTCTGTTGAGATGGAGATTTTCCAATTTTCTTTTTTTTCTTTCTTGCTTTCTTGCTTTCCAATTCTGATGATGTTGAAGTTTGCATCGATGAAATGTAACGAAAACTCATTATTTTGTTATAGCATCGGACCAAATTTTCATACAGTCTTTGTCGACAATAACGAGAAAGTCTTTTTCGCCATTCGAACAGTAAATTTACTAGAAATATTGCAACGAGTCAATTTATTATCAAAATAATAAATAAAAAATATATTTTTCGTTGCATTGCAACGATGCAAACTTCAATATCATCAATTCTGAGCGATGGAAAATTTAATGAGTATTTGAAAAATAACGATTTTCGATTCTCTGTTGAGATGGAGATTTTCGAATTTTCTTTTTTTTCTTTCTTGCTTTCTTGCTTTCCAATTCTGATGATGTTGAAGTTTGCATCGATGAAATGCAACGAAAACTCATTATTTTGTTATAGCATCGGACCAAATTTTCATACAGTCTTTGTCGACAATAACGAGAAAGTCTTTTTCGCCATTCGAAAAGTAAATTTACTAGAAATATTGCAACGAGTCAATTAATTATCAAAATAATAAATAAAAAATATATTTTTCGTTGCATTGCAACGATGCAAACTTCAATATCAATGATGTTGAAGTTTGCATCGATGAAATGCAACGAAAAGTCATTATTTTTTTATAGCATCGCACCAAATTTTCATACAGTCTTTGTCGACAATAACGAGAAAGTCTTTTTCGCCATTCGAAAAGTAAATTTACTAGAAATATTGCAACGAGGCAATTAATTATCAAAATGATAAATAAAAAATATATTTTCCGTTGCATTGCAATTATGCAAACTTCAATATCGTCAATTCTGAGCGATGAAAAATTTAATGAGTATTTGAAAAATAACGATTTTCGATTCTCTGTTGAGATGAAGATTTTCGAATTTTCTTTTTTTTCTTTCTTGCTTTCTTGCTTTCCAATTCTGATGATGTTGAAGTTTGCACCGATGAAACGCAATGAAAACTCATCATTTTTTCTAGCATCGGACGAAATTTTCATACAGTGTTGGTCGACAACAACGAGAAAGTCTTTTTTGCCATTCGAAAAGTAAATTTACTAGAAATATTGCAACGAGTCAATTAATTATCAAAATAATCAATAAAAAATCATATTTTTCGTTGCATTGCAACGATGCAAACTTCAATATCATGAGAAATGATGATGTTTCGTCTCGAGGATTCCCGTTTTACGAGAATTAATATTTTTCAGAGCTCGAGTACGGTCGCGGGTTATTCTGATCCAGGCAGCGAAGTTGACGAGAAAGAAGGAAAATACGAAGAAATTTACGATTTGTGTGGTGACTCGAAAATAAGTGAAGCGACAGGGCCGGTGAAGGTTCTGAAAGGTTCACTGAGCGTTTATGTTCGCGGAATAAATGTCATGATCATGCAAGACATAAACGAAAACGCCGAACGCGTTGAAGTCGCTAGTCTGTGTTTGAGCGATTTAATCGTACTGAGCACGTCGAACGAAACATCGCTGACTCTGTGCGTCTGCGTCGGAGATTTGCAACTCGACAACCAAATGTTCGATCAAGGAGGCTTCGACTTTCCGGTCGTGTTTATGAGCCAGAATCCTTACACGAGACGAGGTTCTCGTTTCACTGCGAAATCTGGATCGAGACATTCGATAAACGAGATCGAGGATCAATCGCTCATCGTCATTGACTGTGCTTGGGAAGTCAACGCTCCTATTTACGGTTTGTACACGAATTAATTACACGGCGACGAACCAACGAATTTCCTTTTCTTTCTGGAGCCTCTACTCGATCAAAACGATGAAAATCGATTCGAATTCTTAATTTATTTAAACGATGGCAAAATACTTCGAGAGTTGATTGTTGATAAACAACGTCCACTGAAAACAAAATTTTGTTGGAAAATATCGATATTTTGTTCCATACGTTCGACTAAACGTTTTTTTTTTAATAATCCCAAAAATTTTGTCATTGCAGCAAGAAATATTGTAGAAAGTCTCGTCGGGAGGAAATTTTTGTCGCTCGAATCGTAAATTTCGCTGACAATTCCGTTAGAAACTAAAAATACTGCCAAAATAACGAAACTTTTGAAATCATCAAAAAATATTTAGTTCAATGCGTTCAACAAAATATTTCGACGATTTTTAACAAAATTTCATTCCCCGTGAATTGTCGAAGCGAGGAATGACTAAGTTGATTCATGAAAATTGTTCAATAAACGTTTTTTTTTTTTAATAATTCCAAAAATTGTGTCATTGCAGCAAGAAATATTGTAGAAAGTCTCTTCGGGAGGAAATTTTAGTCGCTCCATTCATAAATTTCGCTGACAATTCCCTTAGAAACCGAAGAAACTGCCAAAATATCGAAAATTTTGGAATTATAAAGAATCATTTGGTTTAACGCATTCAACAAAATATCTCGACGATTTTTAACAAAATATCATTTCCAGTAAATTGTCGAAGCGAGGAATGACTAAGTTGATTCATGAAAATCCTTTAATAAACGTTTTTTTTTGAATAATCCCAAAAATTGTGTCATTGCAGCAAGAAATATTGTAGAAAGTCTCTTCTGAAGCGAATTCTAGTCGTTCCACTCGTAAATTTCGCTGACAATTTCATAAGAAAATAACGAAAATTTTGAAATTATCCAAAAATATTTAGTCCAACGTGTCGAACAAAATATCAACGATTTCCAATAAAATTTTATTCCAGTGTCCGATCCGATTCAATGAATTCATTTCGAACAATATTTTCTCAACAGCTTGTACAAACGTAAACATAAAAATTGGTCCTGTGAGTGCGTACATCGAGGACACGTTTGTGACACAATTGCTGGAATACACAACGTCGACTTCGCCTCCTTGTTTCAACGCTCAGCTGGTCACTTCGAAAGAGAGTCAAGAAGTATTTTTCCACCATGCTGTTGCCATCCCGGAGCACGTGTTCCTGGAAGCTGTCAATTTGAGGACACCCTTGAGACTACAACGATTAACTATCGAACCAATCTCGGTTTTGCTCAGCGTGCACACATCGATTCGTCTCTACGTTGCTCTCGATCATTCGCCACTTTACTTCGGGGCCTTTGAGAGGGAACATCTTGTCACGACGACTGGCGGACTCGCCAATGCTTTGACGATGCATTACATTTCCGGTGCTTTATTCGGAGCTGGTGAGAATTCTTTTTGGGTCAAACAAAATTTCGGTGAAAAAAATTTTAACCCTAGAACGTCAACCTTTTTTTTCTGACCTATTCCGATAACCTGGGGTCATAAATGACCCCAATTTTGAAAAATTCATATCTTCGGTAAAATTTAACAAAAAGGCTTCAACCTGGGCTCATTCTTTTCGTTTTTTAATGCAGAATCAGGTGAGCCTAGAGCAACTTTGCTTAGAGTCAAAGAATCAGTGAAAAATGTGGCAAAACGAGAAAAAAACAGGAAAACGAGGGGAAAAAAGGCGCGGGATTAAATCCTAGAAGGGTAACCTTATTTTTTCTGACCTATCCCGATACCCTGGGGTCATAAATGCCCCCAATTTTGCAAAATTCATATCTTCGGTAAAATTTAACAAAAAGGGTTCAACTTGGGCTCATTCTTTTCGTTTTTAAATGCAGAATCACGTGAGCCTAGAGCAACTTTGCTTAGAGTCAAAGAATCAGTGAAAAATGGGGCAAAAGGATAAAAAACGGGAAAACGAAGGGAAAAAATGGATTTAAAGTCGCCTGGGGTCGTTTTTGACCCCAGGTTACCGTTCTAGGGTTAAAAAATGGAAAGTTCGTTACGAACTTTGATGGCGAGAAAAAAATGGAAAAATTTGCAGGTTGGATGGTGAGCTCGTTGGAAATTCTTGGCTCACCGGGAGGATTCGCCCAAGCTCTTGGGAGTGGTCTCAAGGATTTTGTAACGCTACCGATCCAGGGAATATTACGTGGGCCCTGGAGCTTTTTGATGGGAGTTACGCAAGGTTCCGCGAGTTTGATGAAACATTTGACAGCAGGTAAAATAATTTTTCTCTGACACAGAAAAACTACGTCAAGATTTGGGAGTCAATTATTTAATCTCGTTCAGCTGGTGGCGATGCTTTTGTTGCAATTACCATTGAATATATTTTTGAAGGCACTGTCAATTCCGTCACCAAATTGGCTTCGAGCGTGGCGAGAAATTTGGATCGTTTGACTCTGGACAATGAACATCTACAGCGCCAGGAAGAATCTCGACGAACAAGGCCTCAAGGAATGGCTCAAGGGTTGTATCAGGGCCTTACGGGATTTGGAATGAGTTTGCTCGGTAAATTATTTCGAATCTCTAAAGAGATTTTTCCAAAAATCTCTGAAATTATTAAATTTATTAAATTAAATTTTATTTTATTTATTTATTAGGTAAGTTATTTCGAATCTTTAAAGAGATTTTTCCAAAAATCTCTGAAATTATTAAATTTATTAAATTCAAGTTAATAAATTAAATTTATTCAATTTATTAATTTATTAGGTAAATTATTTCGAATCTCTGAAGAGATTTTTCCAAAAATCGCGGAAATTATTAAATTTATTAAATTTAATTTAATAAATTAAATTTATTTAATTTATTGAGTAAATTATTTCGAATTTCTAAAGAGATTTTTCCAAAAATCTCTGAAATTATTAAATTTATTGAATTAAATTTAATAAATTAAATTTATTTCTTATTTATTTTTAATTATTATTATTATTTTTTATTTATTTATTTATTTATTCATTTATTAGGTAAATTATTTCGAATCGCTAAAGAGATTTTTCCGAAAATCTCTGAAATTATTAAATTTAATAAATTAAATTTATTAAATTTATTAAATTCAATTTAATAAAAAAATTTAATTTTAATAAATTCATTAAATTAAATTTATCAAATTTATTAAATTTATTGAATTGAATTTATTTAATTTATTAATTTATTAGGTAAATTATTTCGAATCTCTACAGAGATTTTTCCAAAAATCTCTGAAAAGAAACACTGAAACGATGAAAAAATTGAAATTTCCTCAAACAAAAAATTCAGGGACGTTGCGAACTTAATTATTTGATTGTCGATCAGCGGCGGTCGCGGGTTTGGCTCATCATCCGTTGCAACAAGTATTATCCGGAGGTGCAACAACTCGGGGACTCGTGACAGGAGTTGGGCTTGGAATCGTTGGAGCTGTAACGAAGCCTCTGAGTGGTGCAGCCGAGTTGGTTGCATTAACGGGACAAGGGCTGCTCGAAGGGACCGGATGGAATCCCTTGCCGACAGTAAGTCGTTGAAACTCAAAGAAACTCGTTGTTTTCTGTTGTAACAATAAAACTTTGACGAAATACAATTTTCCAGCCGCGGCAACGACCAATTATTGAAAACGTTGACGACTCGAATAATTCGTCACTGAAATGCATTTGGCGACTTTTGCCTCTCTTGATAAACAAAGCTGGCCCGATTTTGCACGTGACTGATGCTAATCTTCCAATCTGTGAGGGCGTCGAACGAAAAATCATGCTCATACTAACGAGACAGACTTTGATCGTAGCGAATATCGACCAAGGCAGTGTCGACAAAGTTTACGCACTCAAAGAATTAACCAACGCCGAACATATTCCCGATCCGACTCTGTTGTGTCTCTATTGTCTGCAAGCTCAAAGTCCACCCGAAAGATCTGGATCGCCGATCGAATATCCGGAGGTAAGCCAAAAATTCATGAAAAATTTGCCATCAAATAAATTGTTCAATCACAAAGTTCAATTTTTCTTTCCCCACACTGGGAATGAAATTTTGTTAAAAATCGTCGACATTTTGTTGAATACGGTAAACTAAATATTTTTTTATTATTTCAAAATTTTCGTTATTTTGGCAGAATATTTCGTTGCTAACGGAATTGTCAGCAAAATTTACGAGTGGAACGACTAAAATTTGCTTCAGAAGAGACTTTTTTAAATATTTCTTGCTGCAGTGACACAATTTTTGTGATTATTAAAAAAAAACGTTTATTAAAGGATTTTCATGAATCAACTTAGTCATTCCTCGCTTCGACAATTTACTGGAAATGAAATTTTGTTAAAAATCGTCGAGATATTTTGTTGAATGCGTTAAACCAAATGATTTTTTATAATTCAAAAATTTTCGATATTTTGGCAGTTTCTTCGGTTTCTAAGGGAATTGTCAGCGAAATTTATGAATGGAGCGACTAAAATTTCCTCCCGAAGAGACTTTCTAGAATATTTCTTGCTGCAATGACACAATTTTTGGGATTATTAAAAAAAAAACGTTTATTAAACAATTTTCATGAATCAACTTAGTCATTCCTCGCTTCGACAATTCACTGGGAATGAAATTTTGTTAAAAATCGTCGAAATATTTTGTTGAACGCGTTAAACTAAATATTTTTTGTTAATTTCAAAATTTTCGATATTTTGGCAGTGTATTTAGTTTCTGACAGAATTGTCAGCGAAATTTACGAGTGGAACAACAAAATTTTGCTTCCGAAGAGACTTTCTAACATTTTTTTTGCCGCATTGACACAATTTTTGGGATTATTAAAAAAACAAACGTTTAGTCGGAAGTATCGAACAAAATATCCATCTTTTTCGACAAAATTTTATTTTCAGTGCAATTCAATGTTCGCTCGAAACTCAACGCGTTACCTTCGTCCATTTTTTAAATTATTGCATCAGAAATATCACTTTTTATACCCAGCAAAATAAGACATTGGGGTTTTTCTTGATTATTTTTGTCGTCAGATGGACCAAGCGATGCGAGTAAGGGTGGAGCAATTTGTTCGAGGAAGTAGTACGGGCTGTACGAGTTTTTCTGGCACGTACCAACAACCGGAAGCGATACAAGCGCTCCAATCGAATCCCAACAATATTCTCACGTTTTACATTGACCCTGCCAAACGAAATTACTTTCTATCGTTATTCGAAGCTGCCAAACGCCAAGACCAAGGGAGCGATTTTATTGTTTTGTAAGAGGAACGAGACGGACAAGAGCAAAAACCAAAAAATAACGCGCAACCAATTGTACATAAATAAATATTTCTTATTAATTAAAAAGAACCGAAATATCAGCGAATACTAATTATTTATGTTGCTTACAGAGCCATCGATCAAATTTTCTTCTTTTCAATAATTAATCAACCGTTTTGTCATGATTTTCGATTTTTCATTCAATCCTCAATTTCTTTATGTTTGTTTTTCAAATATTTAGAAATCCGAACGGGCTTTTGTTTAACGTTTCTCGTCGGAACTTTATTCTGAACAATAATAGTTCGTTCTTCACGGTGGAGAAGGAATTGGATGATGGATCGTGTCAACATTCCGCGTTCAGGTCTTCGATTTTCGTGGAAAACGTTGTAATTCATTTTCCCGGCAATTCGGGTGAGTCAACTCGATATTATGGGGAATACCTTTAACCCTCAAACGGTAACCTGGCGTCAAAAACGACCCCAGGCGACTTTAAATCAATTTTTTCTCTTCGTTTTCCCGTTTTTTATCCTTTTGCCCCATTTTTCACTGATTCTTTGACTCTAAGCAAAGTTGCTCTGGGCTTACGTGATTCTGCATTAAAAAACGAAAAGAATGAGCCCAGGTTGAAGCCTTTTTGATCAATTTTACCGAAGATATGAATTTTTCAAAATTTGACCGAAAATCCACAATTTCATTAAAAAAAACATTGGAAAACTTTTTTTTTTTTTCTCATGCAAAAATTATTATTCGACTCTTTGTGCTGAAATCTAGGATTTCAACGACTAATACCACTGACAATTGCTTCTCGGTGGAGCCCGAACGACGAGTTCGGGTCAAATTGACCCAGAAATTCAACGAAGGGTTAAAATTAAATAGTGTGTGTTTTTTTTTTCCATGAACGAAAAGTATCGCAGCCAGTGGCACGGCATCGTGTTGAAAATACTTCCTGTACGTTTTCGTGCTCCGACGTAATTGTGCATGGAGCAACGGGGCTGAATCTAAGCCGCTGCGGTTTGACCTATTCGCGCGCCCAGCAGAGTGACAACGTCGCGCAGAGTTCATTGAAAATATCGCCTGACACAATAATCCGGAGGTTTTCGTGCGAGTTCCTGAAGGAGAAAAAAAAACATACACAGGCATAAAGGATTCGTGGAATCGACGCTCGGCGGCGTTTGTATTTTTCTGTTTTCTTTCTTCCTTTCTTCGCGGAGCCGAGGGTATTAGTGAGTTTTAAAAAGGTTTTGCGTTTGGTCCGGGGTCGACAGACGAGCGACGCGGGCGTCTCTTCGTCCTGAAGTTTTGTCCTTTGGCTGTTGGACGTTAACGCAATCCTTTGGAGCGAGTTGGTCGACCTCTCAAAACACTCCGTTTTTTTAAACTCTTCGGGAAGAAAAAATGGTTTATCGTGACGTGTGCGGACGATGAGTTCGATTGACCGGCGCGCGTTTTGCTTCGCTAATATTCGCGGTCGAGGTTGGCTCATTGAGAATTAATCTCGTCGCTAGGGCTCGGCCTTAAAACAGTCACGAGAAGGCGGCTTCGAAAACACACACGACAGAACTCATCCATAGCAAGAGAATGTTTCCAAGATTAATGCGTCGGAGCTTAAAATCGCGATTGAGCGTCTGGTTCGCTCTACGAGTTTCAACGAGACTCGAATCCTTTCGAGGATATCGGGCGACTATGCTAATTCTCAGTCTCCGGCAACGATCGATAATCGCATCAAAATTAAACACCGCGTCGAGAAAATAAATAGGAACAGGAAGCGAAGGAAACTCACAGCTGGGCCTCCAAACACTAACATTCGAGATTCTTTATTTCTGCTTTATATTTTCGGAGTTAAAACATTGCTAGCCAGTCGAACCCTTTGACACTCGTTCTCCGAACCCTCGCGACCGAGATATTTATCAATTACGTATTCATCATCCTCTACGATTGCGGGTTTCGTCTTCCTTCGTAATCGCGGCTCATTAGTTGCTTTTTTTCTCTCTCTCTTAAGGTAGGACCGTCGGGTTCAGAATTCGCGTTCGAAATTCAATACAATTTGGTGCAGTCGTATAGATTATGATTAGAAAAAGGTCCCCAGTCCAATTTTCACGAGGCTACAGAAAAAAACATTCGCATTGGTAATTTCATGAATTTCATTGTATTTTGCAATGAAAACTGTGATTTCTCCTAAGAATCGATGAGAATTCATCGCGAAATAAATTAAAACTGAGAATCATCGAAAAACTCAATGTTAAATGTATGAAATTACCAATGCGAATTATTTTTTTCTGGCTCTCTGCATCCTCTTGCAAATTTGACATTGTAAAAACCCAATCGTGCACTCACGGCAACTCGGATGACACTCGAGGTAGGACCGTCGGTTTTAGAATTCGCCTTCGAAATTTAATACAATTTGGCGCAGAGGTAGATTATGATAAGAAAAAGGTCCAGTCCAATTTTCACGAGGCTGTATACAGAGAACCAGAAAAAAAATATTCGCATTGGTAATTTCATGAATTTGACATCGATTTCCATTTCATTGTACTTTACAATGAAAACTGAGATTTCTCCTAAGAATTGTTAAGAATTCATTGTAAAATACAATGAAATCTGAGATTTGTCATAAAACTCAATATTAAATGTATGAAACAACCAACGCGAAGATTTTTTTTTCCTGCTTCTCTATAGCCTCTTGAAAATTGGTCCAAGGAAGTACTGTCGGTTTTAGAATTAGTGTTCAGAATTTAATAAAATTTGGTACAGTTGTAGATTATGATTAGAAAAGGATCCAGTCCAAATTTCTCGAGGCTACAGAGAACCGGAAGAAAGATATTCGCATTTGTTATTTCGTGTATTTAACATCGATTTCATACATTTCATTGTATTTTACAATGAAAATTGAGATTTCTCCTAAGAATTGTTAAGAATTCATTGTAAAATACAATGAAATCTGAGATTTGTCATAAAACTCAATATTAAATGTATGAAAGAACCAACGCGAAGATTTTTTTTTTCTGGTTCTCTATAGCCTCTTGAAAATTGGTTTAAGGAAGTACTGTCGGTTTTAGAATTAGTGTTCAGAAACAAAAAAAATCGTGAATGCACGATTTGTTGAAATTGCAACCAGTTGACTGATTCGTATCTCGGTGACTCGTAAAGAAAACTCATTGAAGAACTTTCCCTTCGGAATTCCTCGACACATCTAGCGACAAAAAGCAGTTTTAACATCGAACATGAAAAAATGAATAATCAATCGATTATCCGGGCGAAATCTGGAGATTTACGAAAACGTGTATGAAGTTTCATTCGTGTCGTCTGCGGAGTACGATCGAAAAACTTTTCTTTTTTTTTTTCTTTCTAGTTTCGAAGACGGTTGTTTAGGGAGTTATTATTGGATGTTGGTGTTTGCCACTGCTTGGCAAAGCCCAGTTACGTATCAGCGTCGGGGGCCTTTAATAGAAACCAGTTTTAAACTCGAAAATTACAGACTCGCATATTTGGAGGCTCACGATTCGCGAGGTAAGGTTCGTCGTTCCATGAGATCGTATCCTCGCGGAGACCATGAAGGAGTTTATGTATATGAGAGGAATATATATATATGTATGTATGTATAGATAGGGTCGTTAGAAGAAACGTCGGATATTGCTTTGACCCCGAATAGAGGGGATCAGGTGAGCTGGTTGGTTTGTCTCTCGGGCTCTCTCGGTGTCGAAAATTTAGCGGATCTTCGGTTCCTCGCCGCTGGCACGAATTAGACGATCACAGACATTAGATTTTCTTTGAGCTAGCGCGAATAATATCATCAATCTTTAGCGAACGGGACAAAAAGGAGCAAGAGACATAGAAAAAATGAAAGAATGAGGCTGAATTCTTTAGAGTTTTGAAAAATGTTATTTTCCGAGCCCTCGAGAATCTTGGAACGGGATTAAAAGCCAAACTGTTAGAAATATACATGCTGCCATTTTACCGGAACGGTAAACTGGGGTCAAAAACGACCCCAGGCGACTTTAAATCCCGCGGCCTTTTTTCCCCTCGTTTTCCCCTTTTTTATCCTTTTGCCGCATTTTTCACTGATTCTTTGACTCTAAGCAAAGTTGCTCTAGGCTCACGTGATTCTGCATTAAAAAACGAAAAGAATGAGCCCAGGTTGAACAATTTTTGATAAATTTTACCGAAGATATGAATTTTTCAAAATTGGGGTCATTTATGGCCCCAGGTTATCGAAATAGCTCAGAAAAAAGGTTACGCTTCTAGGGTTTAATCCCGTGCCTTTTTTCCCCTCGTTTTCCCGTTTTTTATCCTTTTGCCGCATTTTTCACTGATTCTTTGACTCTAAGCAAAGTTGCTCTGGGATCACGTGATTCTGCATTAAAAAACGAAAAGAATGAGCCCAGGTTGAAGCCTTTTTGATCAATTTTACCGAAGATATGAATTTTTCAAAATTGGGGTCTTTTATGACCCCAGGTTATCGGAATAGGTCAGAAAAAAGGTTACCGTTCTAGGGTTAACGTTAGAAATTCGTGATGCAATCTTGCTTACGCAGTCTCGAATGAAACAACGCGTTTCTGAGAGGGGCCAGAAATATAATTGGCTGGATATTTCTTACGGTACGTCCTTGAGGCTAAATTCGTTAAATCGCGATTAAGAAAATAGAAAATAAATAATTTGAAAAAAAAATAACATAAATTCTTGTCTGCGGCGGGAACTCGTACCGTCCGATGCTAATGAAATAGTTTGGTCAAGGAGAAACAAAATATAATCACTCGTCGGATTTCATTCGCATATTTGCAACGCCCGAGACTCTCTCGCCGGCTGATTTATCGCTCAAACCAATACGTAATCTTCTCATTTTCTTCTCAAATCAAATAAACATACATGTATGCTGATTATTCACTGACAAAACGCCGTAAAACCCTCCGAATTTGCCGCATTAAATTACCTCGCCCAGCCCTATTGCTTCGTCGAGAACCAACAGTCTCGCGACTCTATATACCGAAGGACTTCCACTCGGTGGTCTTGAACCAGACCTGATTGAGACCTGTTGGATCGTTGCGAATGTATATACATTTGTATAGCTCCCAGTCGGCCGAACACCTCTCCCAAAGTACATTAACTTTCGAAATTTGTGTCCAAAATGTTTCTTCGAAATTCTCGCCCCTTAATTATGGAGCAACTGCATTACGACTACTGTCTAAATTTTTGAACATTCCATTATCACAATTTCCAAGTTTTCGTCTTTACAGCGAGCTGGCAAATCAGTAAAAAATAAAAATAAAAAAAAAGTCGAGCGAGTTCGTAACGAAATAGGATCGAACTTTTTGCATTTTCTCGTTGTCAAAAAATGTCAATTTTGGTCGAAATTTGGATTTTAAGACTCGAGTGAAATTCCCCCCCCCCCC
>JBAJMU010000002.1:9534412-9617487 GCA_037952995.1 Hyposoter didymator
CCCGTTGAATGGACGTGGGTGGGTGCTCGAAGAAAAAAACGTCCTGGCACAGCGAGTCTTTTCTCTCTGTTGTAAAAAAGTTTGAGAACGAGGGTACGAGCGCCCCAGAAGTGTCGGAGCTGCAAGAGAATTAACAGTTTTTTTTTTTTTTTCAATTTTTTGGATTAATTTCGGAGCCTCGTTAGAAAAATGAGTTGCAAATCGAAAATGATCAAGTTTTGGGCGTGTTGAGTGTGATGGAAAATGGAAAATACGGTGACAGGGTAGACCCTTCGTTCTAAAAAGTTGCTCCGAAAATTAAAGTTCCTCGAATAATCAGGAAAATGAAAAAAATGAAAATTGAAGTGGAAAATGTTAAAAATATGGACGTTTACATTTTTTCCCAGTTTTTTTTTGGGTATTGCGCTGAAAATAAAATTTTGTTGAAAAAGATGGATATTTTGTTCGATACTTTCGACCAAACGTTTGTTTTTTTTTAAATCCCAAAAATTGTGTCAACGCAGCAAAAAAAATGTTAGAAAGTCTCTTCGGAAGCAAAATTTTGTTGTTCCACTCGTAAATTTAGCTGACAATTCCGTTAGAAACGAAAAATACTGCCAAAATAACGAAAATTTTGAAATTATAAAAAAATATTTAGTTTATCGTATTCAACAAAATATCGACGATTTTTAACTAAATTCCCAGTGTGAGTATTGAGCCTTGTATGGAAATGTTTGAGGAGGCTGTACCATTCGTGGAAGTCGTTCCATTCATGGAGTGTAGTGCTGTTAGCATGGATCAGTGGTTCCCATTCCCATTGTACCTGAAAATTAGCTTGAGAGAGAGAGAGAGGGTACGGAGGGGGCGGGCAGGTAAGGGGAAGACTAGCGATTTTACGTGTCCACGTTCAGGTAGTAAGGAAACAAACGACCTGAATAAAATATCCAGCATCACCTGTAAAACCGAAAAGTCTCGATTTTAGATATTCCGGAATGTTGAGTTGAGATAAGAGTAGCTGTTCGGAGCTCCGGCGTCGTATTAATTAAGAAACTGACAAAATTCATTGGTCGCATACATTTAAAAGCACAAAACAAAAAGCATCAGCGAAATTTTTAATTGGAAAAAATGGGAAAAAATAATTTGAAAAAAAAAAATGGATGTAGCCGCAAATTCTTTTGGCTTTCACTCTTCGTCAAGAGTGATTTAGTTTTTGTCTTGGCTTTATTTGAAACCGAGAGGATACCGGTTGACAGCTATAATTTTAGGCTGTCGATCGTGGCTTGCTTAACGCATTAATTTCAAAGTCGTTAAGATCGTTCGTGTAATTAGCAGATACACAAGTTTACACTGAAAACAAAATTATGTTGAAAAAGATCGATATTTTGTTCGATACGTTCGACTAAATGTTTTTTTGAATAATCCCAAAAATAGTGTCATTGCAGCAACAAATATTTTAGAAAGTCTCTCCGGAAGCAAATTCTAGTCGTTCCACTCGTAAATTTCGCTGACAATTCCGTTAGAAACCAAAAAAACTGCCAAAATACCGAAAATTTTAAAATTATCAATAAATATTTAGTTGAACGTATTCAACAAAATATCTCGACGATTTTTAACAAAATTTCATTTCCAGTGAATTGTCGAAGCGAGGAATGACCAAGGTGATTCATGAAAATTCTTTAATAAACGTTTTTTTTTAATAATCCAAAAAATAGTGTCATTGCAGCAAGAAATATTTTAGAAAGTCTCTTGGGAATCAAATTCTAGTCGTTCCACTCGTAAATTTCGCTGGCAATTCCGTTAGAAACCAAAGAAACTGCCAAAATACCGAAAATTTTGAAATTATCAAAAAATATTTAGTTTAACGCATTCAACGAAATATCTCGACGATTTTTAACAAAATTTTATTTCCGGTGAACTGTCGAAGCGAGGAATGACCAAGTTGATTCATGAAAATTGTTCAATAAACGTTTTTTTTTAAATAATCCCAAAAATAGTCATTGCAGGAAAATATATTTCAGAAAGTCTCTTGGGAATCAAATTCTAGTCGTTCCAGTCGTAAATTTCGCTGACAATTCCGTTAGAAACGAAATATATTGTCAAAATAGCGAAAATTTTGAAATTATCCAAAAATATTTAGTTCAACGTATTCAACAAAATATCGACGATTTTTAACAAAATTTCATTCCCAGTGTAACAAAAGTCTTAAACTTATAATTGCGCAGAGTTTTTTTCCACGGTGACTTGCTCGTTTACTCAGCAGCGCAAATAAACGAGCTAATTATGTCAATACGCCAAGAGCCGAGATCGCGTATACGAATCGTCGAATAAGCGGGTTAACAAATTTTATAAGGATTAATGAGAACGAAAGAGTCGTGGGCGTTGATGAGCTTGGATCGATCCAATTCATCATTTTGTCATTTGACATTCCGATAATCTGTACACGTGACTTTGAAGCTCACTGAGACATCGCGACGAAACGAAAGGACTGCTTGGAAGCAGGACTCTCTGTTCGCTCAACCCTCTGACAAAAACAACAACCAAGCATTGTGCGCTTCGTCAATCTCATTACGAATGCAGACGTAATAAAATTTGATGAACTGTTTCCGTATTATTTATAGACTTAAAGGAGAGTCTATCGCCACTGCGATTACCATATACTTTTAATGTTTCCTGGCCGAGATAAACATACACATGCGCTCGCAGAGAACAAAATATTATTAAGAGTTATAAAAGAAAGAAAAGGAAAGAGAAGAGCGAGGGAGAAAGAAAGATTGTCCTGCGAACGAGCACGAGATTCCCACGTAACAGAAAGAACGCATGATCCTTTTTCTTTTAAACTTTTTTATTCAATGTCTCTCGCGCGACACACATAGTATCGATACACTGGAAAGAAAATTTTGTTGAAAAAGATGGATATTTTGCTCGATACGTTCGACTAAACGCTTTGTTTGAATAATCCAAAAAATAGTGATATTGTATAAAGTCTCTTCGGAAGCAAATTTTAGTCGTTCCACTCGTAAATTTCGCTGCCAAATTCGTTAGAAACCAAATATTCTGTCAAATTCAAAAAAAATGTAATTATTTAAAAAATATTTAGTAGCAGCAAAAAATATTTTAGTAAGTCTCTTTGGAAGCAAATTTTAGTCGTTCCACTCGTAAATTTCGCTGCCAAATTCGTTACAGACCAAATATTCTGTCAAATAAAAAAAAATTGTAATTATTTAAAAAATATTAGTAGCAGCAAAAAATACTTTAGTAAGTCTCTTCGGAAGCAAATTTTAGTCGTTCCACTCGTAAATTTCGCTGACAATTCCGTTAGAAACCAAATATTCTGTCAAAATAAAAATAAAATTGTAATTATTTAAAAAATATTTAGTTTAGCAGCAAAAAATATTTTAGAAAGTGTCTTCGGAAGCAAATTTTAGTCGTTCCACTCGTAAATTTCGCTGACAATTCCGTTAGAAAGCAAATATTCTGTAAAAATGAAAAAAAAAATTGTAATTATTGAAAAAATATTTAGTTTACCGTATTCAACAAAATATCGACGATTTTTAACAAAATTTCATTTCCACTAATCTTGTCAACGACCTACGAGTAAAATACTGCTCAGCTTATATTTTCTCTTTTTTCGTTTCATTCGTTTTTTCACCACGAAACAATTATTATCGAGTGCGAGCGTCTATCGGTGGTTGTACGTACGAGTTTATCGCGCCTGCCTTTGCAGGATGTTTGTACAGAGTGGTGCATAACGGGTCAACGTTAGTTGGGAACCATGAGATTTAAGGGTATTCCCCGTGTCATCGTAAGTGACTTCCCTGTTGATGGTTCAAAGCCCCGCAGTCGCTGTGTCGGTGGAAATTCAAAACGTACGAGGCTTTGGGTTCAATGAGCGTCAATGAGCGTCAATGAGGGTTTGGGCATGCAACGATAGAGTCTGTTTGTTCCACTAATTTATGAATCTAAGCTGAAGAGTCCGCGGTGCACATAATGGAGCGTTGCAATACCGCGAATTGTCAAGCTTAACAAACTGCTTGCTCTCCTAGTGAAGAAAAGTGAGCCATAGAGTTTCTCGTATCACTGCGCAGCAAAGAGTCGAGTGCAGCGATATTGTTTTATTTTTTCTTCTGTTGTCGTTTTTAAGTTGTTCGCATATTGAGGAGCGTAGGGAGAAGGAGGAGGAGGAGGTGTTCGCGGTTGGTGCGTGTGCGATCCGTACGGTTAGCCGCTCACGTTTCTCTATATTTTGTTTTATGTATATAAGTTCTGCGGTAAAGCGTACTCAACGAACTCGAATTGCCCGACGACGACGACGACGACGACGACGATAACCACGACTGAGCAGGAGACCTCTGGGTCGTCCCCGTAACGTAAGGCCTGCTGCGCGTACGAGAGTGTAAATCGTATCGCGTGTGCGTGTGCGTAAGAACTGCCGCATATTCGAGTTACTGATATTGAAATACGTACGGCCACCACTCACTTTTTCCTCCTTTTTTCTTTCTTTATTGTACGCAAGCGATTGTTACTGTATGGAGAACTCCATACGGTTTTATAACGCCAATATATACTACGATGCGAATAATACGAGTATCCATGCCACTACGCGGACCTCGGAAGACGATGACTTCCGGTCTCGTACATAGTAATTTCCTCGCACACCATCTTCGCCGTGTACGTGTGCATAAAATTGTTTCTTTTTTTTTGTTTTTTTTGTTTTTTTTTTTTTTCAACTCGACTTCTTGATACTACGCTCTGCTTACTCTACCACAAAATGACGTAATTCTCGATGTTGAGTCTCATACTATGGAACAAAGGTGGTGGAACTTTCTCGTAGACGTGCACGGATGCTCATTACCAATACAAATGACACAGCGTCCCTTTAATGTCTCGTATTATCATTCTGGCTTACCGACCACTACGGTAAATACCGTTTGTCGTAATATCACTATTGTGCCGATTATAAACAACCGTTTTTTGTATTCGTATACGCCATGAGATTCTCCGATTGCGGGGGGCAAATTTAACGAAAAATGTCCAAATTTCCGCCATTTCCGATAGAAGTATGGATGAAAAATTACTACGCTTTTGCTCGAATTTTTCGGAGGGACGATATGGTACCATCTATACCAATATACAATTCTCTTCGTGTTGGTAATTTAAACTAGTAGTACAGTGTCGTATGTGCCTGGTACCATATCGTCCCTCTGACAAATTTTAGCAAATGCATAGTAATTTTTCATCTGAAATTGGGCGAAAAATGTCAAAATTTAAAGAAAAATGTTAAAATTTCCACAATTTCCGATAGAAGTATGAATGAAAAGTTACTGTCTTTGCTAAAATTTCTCAGAGGGACGATATGGTACCATCTATACCAAAATAAAATTCTCTCCTTGTGGGTAATTTAAACTAGCAGTACAGTGTCGTATATGCCTGGTACCATATCGTCCCTCTGACAAACTTTAGCAAATGCATAGTAATTTTTCATCTGAAATTTCAATTTTTGTCAAAATTTCACGACAAAATGTCAAAATTTAAAGAAAAATGTCAAAATTTGCGGCATTTCCGATAGAAGTATGAATGAAAAATTACTATGTCTTTGCTCGAATTTCTCAGAGGGACGATATGGTACCATCTATACCAATATAAAGTTCTCTCCTTGTGGGTAATTTAAACTAGCAGTACAGTGTCGTATATGCCGTATGGGTAGACATAGACGTATAGATTTGTGTATAAATATATAAATGGTATTCGATATTCATCGAGCAAGGAACAGCAAAGTCTCGCTCTGGTGGAACGAAAGGGGAAATACTGGTTTTATCGGCGACATTGAGAAGGTTCTCTCGCCCCCCTTTAGCTCCGATTGGCTTTTCTTCAATAAAAGTGAATATCCCCTGTCTCTGGTTTCTCATGTGTGCGCGACAAATTTCCAGTCGGCTCGCGTTCACACGCGTTTCAATCGTTGCAATCGATCGGCCACAGCATGCGATAAGAAAAAATTTCGAACAGCGATTACTATTTTTTTAAATTCTTTTCATTCAATAAAATCTCAATTTCCTTCAATTCGAATCCCAGAAATAATTGTTGCTACTCTTCCGAGGGGGGCTCGAGTTCCAAAACATCGTTACGAGCGTCCCTGGGAGTGACTTTTTTACCTTTTTACTCGTAGTAATAAAAAAAAAAACAGAAATTTTTCTCTTATAAAAAGAAAAAATTAAAAAATTAAAAAATACGATCGAAAGGTTTTCCACCCCGATGGGCCGATGATCCAGGGGTTGTCGCTTTTCTAAAGCAGCAGTTATCGATCTCGCGTTCAACGGCTGCTGATCCCACCAGCAGCTGATTCACACTGGAAATGAAATTTTGTTAAAAATCGTCGATATTTTGTTGAATACGTTAAACTAAATATTTTTGGATAATTTCAAAATTTTCGCTATTTTGACAATATATTTGGTTTCTAACCGAATTGTCAGCGAAATTTACGAGAGGAACGACTAAAATTTGCTTCCGAAGAGATTTCCTAAAATATTTCTTGTTGCAATGACACTATTTTTGGGATTATTGAAAAAAAAAAGTTTACTAAACAATTTTCATGAATCAACTTGGTCATTCCTCGCTTCGACAATTCACTGGCAATGAAATTTTGTTAAAAATCGTCGAGATATTTTGTTGAATACGTTAAACCAAATATTTTTTGATAATTTCAAAATTTTCGGTATTTTGACAATATATTTGGTTTCTAACGGAATTGTCAGCGAAATTTACGAGTGGAAGGACTAAAATTTGCTTCTGAAGAGACTTTCTAAAATATTTTTTGCTGCAATGACACTATTTTTGGGATTATTCAAACAAAACGTTTAGTCGAACGTATCCAACAAAATATCCATCTTTTTCAACAAAATTTTCTTTTCAGTGGCAGCAGTCACAACTCACACTCACACGATCGAGTTATCGATTTCTCATTTTTATAGAAATATTCATACGTTTCGACGTTCGAACACATTTTCGTCGATCGGATTTCGATTACGAAACGCTAATCATGAAGATGCCTCGCACGCGATCGTCTCGCAGTCGCGTTGTTCGTCTATGATTGTCGTAATTCTGTTTCAAGGCATTCATGTCGCGCGAAGACAGTTTTCGTACAAGCCGTACAGACGTTAAAGCCAACGCGATAAAAAAAAGAGCTTTGGACGTTGTCGTCTCGCGGGATCGAACGACCGGGATGCTGGTGGTCGTCCGATCACTTCCGTGAAGTTATTCCAACCGCATTCCGCGATCGTTTCTTTGCAGGAAAAAAATTCAGCTTTTCAGAAGCCCAGCAACGCGACCCTGTGTGTATGAAAACGTTTGGTTCTTATCGAAAATTGGTTCGCTCGATTCAAACGAATTCCGAACAATGCCGAGTCTCAAGATTAGTCCGCGTGTGTGTGTGTGTGTTGGCTTATAAATAGACACACCTGAGCCACATTTGTTTCCTCTTTTGTTCTTTGGCGAATTCTCGCAGTGTCGACTACCAGAAAGCGATAAAGTTAACGAGCATGAGAATAGCCATGCAGGCTCTCGAGTGATTAAATGTTGGAATAATCAAGCGAATTGAAAATATGAAGAAAACAAAACCTGACAAGGCAATCGCCATTTTTTATTGATTTAACAATCGCCACATTTTTTTTTATCCTTTTTTTCTTCGACAATTATTCACTCGGTGTGTGAATAATAATCGCTCGATTATTCAACTCGATATCGAACCTTTGTAGGCAAAGAAATTCTCCCTGTAACTTTCCTCAAACAGGCAGAAGCAGACGTGACGATCACGTACTGCTCCCGAGCTATGGCCACGCAAGTGCAACTTGCTTTCATATACATACTACACCACTGACAAGTATTTCGTAGGAGATAACACGGAAAGAATTTTATATAAAGAATTACTATGCTACACTGAAAACAAAATTTTGTTGAAAAAGATCGATATTTTGTTCGATACGTTCGACTAAATGTTTTTTTGAAAAATCCCAAAAATAGTGTCATTGCAGCAAGAAATATTTTAGAAAGTCTATTCGGAAACAAATTCTAGTCGTTCCACTCGTAAATTTCGCTGACAATTCCGTTAGAAACCAAAGAAACTGCCAAAATACCGAAAATTTTGAAATTATCAAAAAATATTTAGTTTAACGCATTCAACAAAATATCTCGACGATTTTTAACAAAATTTCATTTCCAGTGAATTGTCGAAGCGAGGAATGACCAAGTTGATTCATGAAAATTATTTAATAAACCCAAAAATTGTGTCATTGTAGCAAGAAATATTTCAGAAGTCTCTTCGGAAGCAAATTTTAGTCGTTCCACTCGTAAATTTCGCTGTCAATTCGGTTAGAAACCAAATACGCTGCCAAAATACCGAAAAGTTTGAAATTATCAAAAAATATTTAGTTAAACGCATTCAACAAAATATCTCGACGATTTTTAACAAAATTTCATTTCCAGTGAATTGTCGGAACGAGGAATGACTAAGTTGATTCATGAAAATTATTTAATAAACGTTTTTTTTTCGAATAATTCCTAAAATAGTGTCATTGCAGCAAGAAATATTTCAGAAAGTCTCTTCGGAAGCAAATTTTAGTCGTTCCACTCGTAAATTTCGCTGACAATTCCGTTAGAAACCAAATATATTGTCAAAATAGCGAAAATTTTGAAATTAGCAAAAAATATTTAGTTAAACGCATTCAACAAAATATCTCGACGATTTAAAAAAAAATTCCATTTCCAGTGTGGTTAATGAACTAATGAGCACATGGAATTAATTGAGGCGCATTGTCATATGAGGAAGATTGCAGTGACGTTGCGGAAGCTGCAGGTTCCCACGAATGTTTTTTTTCGCTGTGGGGGTGGTAGAAATGCCCTCATGTTACACTTCACCCTCTTCGCAAAGAGACAGGTTACCACCACGAAGTGGAAGCGAGATTTGATCATGGTGTGCTACGGAGAGGTTGCTCTCGAGAGGGAAGGGAAGCTGGGAGCTCACCTTCGCTCCTGTCTATTCTCATTCACTTCGAGTTCTCGTGTCTCGAATCACAACTCTGTACATTCGGAGCAACATATTTTCTTCTTTCTCTCTCTCTATTTCTTTCTCCGGGCTGCAGGATGGCGAGCCAATTCTCTTTTCAGCAACGCGCGGGTCGGACGTCGAAGCTCCGCCACCACGAAGTGGTGCGGCGAGATCGGATACGAGAAGAGATTCTCATGTAGGCTCTCATGAGTATATGGAGAAAGGAAAGAGAGCGAGTGAGAGCGCACGAGGCAAATAAAGGAGCGAGAGAAAGAGAAGAAAGAAAAAAAAACATTCTCCACTTCGTTTTTCGGGCCGTGAAGGAACGCAGGAGCTGCACTTCTCCCGTTCATTGTCCGCCCGTTAAATCCTAAAAGACAATGTTCGTTTCTCTCTGTCTCTCTTCCTTTTTCTTTCTTTCCCTCAAGATCGTCTTCTTTCTCATCCTGCTGAGCAGTGGGTTTCTTTCTCGCTGGTTTCTTCTTCCTCTTCCTACTTTTCCCCGCGTCTTCCCACTCGCTTTATACCGTTCACAAACTTCTGCCCGACAAGCTGTAATGCTCCATTGGCAAGAGCAAAACGTAGTTGCCGCTTTCGATCTCCTTCGCTCGCTCACTCGCCCCCTTTTTCTCTCTTATTTTCTTGAAAACGTTTCTTGGAAACCCGAAAAGCGAAACACGAGCCGGTCCAGACCACAGCAGGTTCGGGCGGCGGCCTGTGTGACATTGGAGAGCTTATCCTCGCCATTCCAACCATGTACCTTACCCCCCCACCATCCTCAATACCCATGCACGCCACCATCTTTTTCTCCTTCGTGTTTTTCATTTTTTCCACTTCATTCCCGCATTCATCTCTTCCGGGGAGGCGCACCCCGGCAAATGTTTTTCTCAGGACAACGCGTCCAAGCTTACAACCCTTTATTCCTCTTTCCCGCATTGCTCCACCCTTCTAATCCCTATTCCGATCAGCACGAAGAGGCATTCGCGCTGCGAGTCACTTTTTTCTGCTTTCCCAGATCCTGCAGCCATGCAGAAGCTTCAAAAAAGACTCAATTTTTTTTTTTTTAGTAACTGGAAATGGAATTTTGTTAAAAATCATCGAGATATTTTGTTGAATACGGTAAACTAAATATTTTTTTATCATTTCAAAATTTTCGTTATTTTGCCAGTGTTTTTGGTTTCTAACGAAATTGTCACCGAAATTTACGAGTGGAACGACGAAAATTTGCTTCCGAAGAGACTTTCTAAAATATTTTAGAAAGAAAGCCACGTTTTCTTCCGCGAAGGAAAAACGCGGAGTCTCTCGGTGAAGGCAAAGAGAACCGGAACTGGGAAAATTAAGGGTGTTGAGAGTATCGGCTGAAATGAGTCCCTCCGCTATTAAAACATCCATTCACCTTCTGTTTCCACTATTTTATTATTAATTCTTCACTATTTTATCGAAAGGAAGGAATTTTCTTAATTAAAGTTC
This sequence comes from Hyposoter didymator, assembly GCA_037952995.1. Lineage (NCBI taxonomy): Eukaryota > Metazoa > Arthropoda > Insecta > Hymenoptera > Ichneumonidae > Hyposoter > Hyposoter didymator. The sequence continues at coordinate 9,544,899 of JBAJMU010000002.1, forward strand.
ATTTGCACCGACACGTCCGATCTTTTTATTGGAACCTCGAGCTTCTGAATAATAATTGAAAAAAAAACGCCACAAACCTAAAACTCTATGATCCGTGTTATAATTTTCATTGCCGCATCATTCGTGTTGTTAATAAAAATGAAAAAATTGCACTGGACATGAAATTTCGCTAAAAATCGTCGATATTTTGTTGAATACGGTAAACTAAATATTTTTTAAATAATTTCAAAGTTTTTGTTATTTTGGCAGAATATTTAGTTTCTGACAGAATTGTCAGTGAAATTTACAAGTGGAACGACTAGAATTTGCTTCCGAAGAGACTTTCTAAAATATTTCCTGCTGCAATGACACTATTTTTGTAATTATTCAAAAAAACGTTTAGTCGAACGTATCGAACAAAAAATTCATGTTTTCCAACAAATTTTGATTTTGAGTATTCATCCGCCGCATTTTTCCGTGGGCTTCACCATTAAAATCACGCTCTCCCTTTGTTCTTCCTTTCCACCGAAAAACTATCTATCGTCTATCGATGTTCCACATCACTCTGCGATGAAAAGATTCGCTTCAATAAATAAAACTCTTTCGCAAAGACGCGCGGTGAAGCCCTTTTATTTTTTGGGTCGTTTGATCGCGTGCTTCGCGCAGATCCACTTCCATTTGTTCGCTCCTCGCCAATGTTTTTCTCAAACTTGTCTATCGCCGCAAATTTGTAGGTCCGTTTTGGACCCGCATTAAGTTTCATGGCCTCGGCAGCAGTAACGTCTTAATCGTCGAGGGCGATCGAACGTGAACGTTGATGTAGATTCGAGATAAATTTCATTTTGACTTTGTACAGCCGCGATTTAGTCGAGCAGGTTACAATGTTCCCGGGCGGCCTGGAGAGGCTCAGGGGGTTATGATAAAAAGAAGATGATCGGACATGAGCAGAAACGTGAGAAATTTTCGCACCAGCGAATATTCTACGACGCTCCAGTTCCCCATTTATTTATCGCACTGGAAATAAAATTTTGTTCAAAATCGTCGATATTTTGTTGAACACGGTCAACTAAATATTTTTTGATAATTTACAAATTTTTGTTATTTTCCCATTTTATTTGTTTTCAAATGAAATTGTCAGCGAAATTTACGAATGGAACGACTAAAATTTGCTTCTGAAGAGACTTTCTACAATATTTCTTGCTGCAATGACACAATTTTTGGAATTATCCAAAAACACGTTTGGTCGAACGTATCGAACAAAATATCGATCTTTTCCAACAAAATGTTGGAATCGGAAATTTGGGATGTACGCCACTTTCATTTGGGCCACAGAATGTGGCGAGCTCTGGCATTCGTATGTAAAGTTCCATGCGAGGGACAAAAAGGAAAAGTCATGTACCTAAGCAAATACGCGTTTGTCGTTTACACAATCGCGTTCACCGCGGAGTCGTCGAGCCGCCACGAAGAACTTGCTCTGTTCATCAGCCAGACAAAACTTGAGCGACTATCGCCAAATTATTATAACCCGTCGCTCAAATGCGAAACAAGAAATAAAGAGTGTAAGAAAAAAAAGTAACGAGCTGTCTCGTGGACGCGAAAGCGTATATCTTTGTGAGCGATGTAAATGCGTTGCGGCTCAAAGATACGCCCTGAGGGTTTCCGTAAAACGATAAGAACGGCGCGCTAGTGATAAGTCAAAGCCAGTTCGGTCTTTTGCTTTGGCTCCGGTAGTATTTGTTCTCTCTGTTGGTTTCTTTTCTCCCAATCCCATGAGCTATTAGACAAAAATAAATAAACGTATTAACATTTAAGAACAATAATTACGAGCTAAATTCCTCGCAGAACGATAAAATGACAGGCGAGGGTGTAAGATCGTTTTCTTGAGTTACCAAGTTTCGTTCTGACCGTGACAGATCTCGCTGCGCGATCATTTCCACGTCATGAGATTCCTAAGTGTTTGCTATTGTTTCTCTCCACGTATCACGCTGGATATCCGATCGAGCGCAGTAACCACAACCTCGGACCTCCGGCAGTCATCACACTTTGCAGTCGAATCAGTCAATTAGCGACTCGATCGGACTACGTAATTGGATTTGGTTAATAAACGAGAAAAAGTCACCTAATGGTGCAGGTGCATGATGTTGAAGTTTGCATCGATGAAATGCAACGAAAACTCATTATTTTTTTATAGCATGGCACCAAATTTTCATACAGTCTTTGTCGACAATAACGAGAAAGTCTTTTTCGCCATTCGAAAAGGAAATTTACGAGAAAAATTGCAACGAGTCAATTAATTATCAAAATAATAAATAAAAAGTCCTATTTTCGTTGCATTGCAACGATGCAAACTTCAATATCATCAATTCTGAGCGATGGAAAATTTAATAAGTATTTGAAAAATAACCATATTCGATTCTCTGTTGAGATGGAGATTTTCGAATTTTCTTTCTTTTTCTTTCTTGCTTTCTTGCTTTCCAATTCTGATGATGTTGAAGTTTGCATCGATGAAATGCAACGAAAAGTCATTATTTTGTTATATCATGGCACCAAAGTTTCATACAGTGTTTGTCGACAATAACGAGAAAGTCTTTTTCGGCATTCGAAAAGTAAATTTACTAGAAAAATTTGAACGAGTCAATTAATTATCAAAATAATAAATAAAAAAATCTTATTTTTCGTTGCATTGCAACGATACAAACTCCAATATCATGCAGGTGCTTGAAGATTTTCAGGGGAAACTGTAAAATATTGAAACATTGAAAGTCGAAAATGATGGATCGCATCATATTCGATACAGAGTACCAATTAAATGAATCATCCATCAATCGCCTATATGCGACGGAAAGTTGTCCAGCAGACGGACGTTTTTCGTTGGCGGGAGACGAGATGTGAGGCTAAGAAAAAAAAAAGTGTCGAAAAAGACGTGACGAGGTCGCGTAATCGCGAGAAGAGAATCAAAAGAGTCTGGTGCAGCGTCGTTTGGCTCGGTGTTCACATTGCAAGAGCGAATTGCAAGTTGGAAAGCCTTACAGTGAGGTGTTCTTAGAAGCCAATGGCCTCTCATAGCCGGTTACTCGTAACCGGCACCTAATAAGAATCGCCCGATGCCCTGGTAACTAGATTAACCAGAATCGGAGACGCACCTTCGAGAATCAAGTCCTCTTGGTGGATTCCACAATGATAGAGTACCCTCAATACCATATTACCGTAGCTGGAGCGACGGTATGTGAAGCCGCATGAGACAAAAAAGCCGTTAGCATCGAGAGCATCAAGAGAAAAGTAGTTATTTGATTGGTTTTAAGGGAATCATTTTATTAGAATGAGAAATGGCGTCAGGAGTTGCGCTGGACATTTGATTAGATTTCCGAATGTTGATGGAACGATCGAAAGAGCTTCCACTGAGCGGAGAAGTGGAATGTTTCAAGGGCACGGAGTTTTTCTTTATCAGCATCAAAGCGTGGAGCATCCACCAAGATCGCTGGCCATTGCTGACGCGCGCCTCCCGCGTCGTTATAGATCAGAGATAAAAAGTCGCGCGGCCCCCGCTGCGAGCACCGAACCATACGTCCCATCAAAGTACACACATACAACAAGAGCCCAGGAGAAAGGGAGATGGGCATGGTGGAAGAGTTAACCCATAAGTACGGAATGAGTCTGCCAGCCGAATGTATAGTGTACCTTGGCAGAATCGCCTGATTCAATGATTAGCCGCAAAAGCGGAAGAAAGAAGGATCAGTCATTGACATACTTGTGGCTCCTTCTTGCCGTGAGGTAAAGAAAGCAATTCTCCCTGGAATCTGGCAATCACTGGGAGTCTTGACATTAACTGTACCGGTTACCGTACCTCGCCTGCTCTCGCCGCGCGTTCTCTTCTCTCGACGCATTGATGATGACGCCGGGCCTCGGCCCTTTAACTGCGGCGAGCCGGCTGATGCTCGCGGAAATTGAGGTGGTTAAAGGGGCAGATCAGCCTGTCTCTCCCGACCCTCCCGTATCCTCCGTGGCCTCCAGGGGCCACCACCACCGACATAATACCTTGTACACCAGACACGAATTAAATGGTAACCCCCGTTGTTCGGGTATATTAGGCTGATCATGGCAAACTTGAGGAAATTGCAAATGCTGCTAAGATATCATGAGATCGATTGCCGAATAACGAGACAGGACACTGAAAACAAAATTTCGTTGAAAAAGATGGATATTTTGTTCGATACGTTCGACTAAATATTTTTTTGAATAATCCCAAAAATTATGTCAATGCAGCAAAAAAAATTTTAGAAAATCTCTTCGGTGCCAAATTTTCGTCGTTCCACTCGTAAATTTCGCTGACAATTCCGTTAGAAACCAAATACACTGCCAAAATAACAAAAATTTTGAAATCATAAAAAAATATTTAGTTCACCGTATTCAACAAAATATCGACGATCTTTAACATAATTTCATTCCCAGTGGAGGTATTTTTGAATTGACAAAAAAATTGTAAAAAACCCAGACGTTTAGACACGTGTGCAATTTTATTTTCAATTTCACACAATTTTTTGTGTTGCTTTTCTCTCAACTCCTCAAATTACTTCATTTTTCAAGTCCTGAATTGGCAAATCGTACACATTGCCGATCAAGTGAAATCCCTCCTAAAACCCAGACGTTTATAGACACGTGTGCTATTTTATTTTCAATTTGACACAATTTTTCGTGTTGCTTTACGCTCAACTCCTCAAATTACTTCATTTTTCAAGTCCTGAAATGGTAAATCGTACACATTGCCGATCAAGTGAAATCCCACCTAAAACCGTGACTGTTGGCTCGCGGAGATTGAGTTCATTGGATGTAAATTGGTGCACGGAGTGGTGATATTGTGGAATAAATTCCGGGCGGTAACAGGACTCGTTCGGTAGGTCTAGCACGTTAGCAGGTACAATCTTGACTCCTTGAAGGTGATATCTAATTATAGCAAGTGGAAGGACACCATAGGAAGGAGGAATGTAGAGGGAGTTCTCGTTTCACATTGCCAAGATTGGTGGAGCGTAGAAACCGGTGTAAGTTCCAAATGCTTCCTCGAGTCGTTAGGATAACCTGAATTAACCGTAAATTATGAATTGTCATGAAAATTTAACGTTAATTCATGAAATTTGAAAAAAAAAAATGGAGAGAGTTTGGACTCGCGACCATTGCGATTTCCTCACGAGAATACGATTGTCTCGCCACGACGAAAGGAAGACCGCGTGATCTGAAATCCGGAATGAGCGCCGCCAGGAAAACGCTTGTTCATCATCCTCACGCACTTCTCAGCCACGGAGCCCCTTTAAATCCTTGTCTGTCGTCGCTCTTGCGTGATTCTCTCATTCCCACTCTCTCTGTCTCTGTCTCTCTCCACAAAAGATCATCTTTGGTTTCGTCTAGCGAAGATTGTTTCCTGAGAAGGAATCCTCGTGTCTGTTTACGAAAACAACAGAGCCGCAAAGAGATCCGAAAAGAATTCTTCGTATTCGACTGACGAGACGCCGCCCCGTTGGTTCTTCACAGTCGCCAAGATTTTCAATTAGTCTGCCATTACATCGTGTTTAGAACTCCCAGACAAATCTACGATTAAAACAAAAATCGAATTGGCTGGCCTGCTCCAATCAAGATCCTTCGCGGATGGATCCTTCGAGTGTAATCCTTGGATCCAAAAGGAAAAGTATCGAATGAAAATGTAATGGCACATAATGATAGTAATTTATTACAAGAGTTATTGTTACTGGCAAAATTCGATGGAATAGGGTGAAGATCGGTCCGTTTAAAAGCGTTAAAAAGTCTTGGTTCTGAGGGAGTGGAAAGCTCACATTTTCATCAGTCCCTTTCTCACTTTAACTGGAGATGGAGAATGGAGAGAGGATGAAAAAGTATCGAGAGGCTGGATCCCGTTTCGTGGGAGAACGCGTTAAGGTATCGCGCGAAATTCTTCGTCGTCGCGTCCTCTTCTTCATCTTCTTCCTCCTCCTTCTCCTTCGTCTCCGGCTTCTCCGGCACTCTGTACAGTCTCCGAGCAGTGCCCCTGGTTCGTTGTGGAGATCCTTTCGGTCTGAAGCAACGAGATGAAGGAGCATTCACACAAATAGTGTCGTCGCGGGAGTTATGTAGAACGTAGCAACGCAGAATTAGGATCTAGCCAATCGCGAGCTCTTTTCAGTGGCCAATCATCTCCTCCGTGACTCCCTTCACCTTCCGGTCAACTTTCCCATTCATCTTTCGTGTGGAAGCACCTTGAGGAGAATCTTTTTCGCATACCAGACGTACTCAATGAACTGGGAGAGCGAAAGCCTCGGTGGAGGGGACGATTTAAGGGGCAAAGAGAACGTTACCAAGAGAGAGTATTAATGAACTAGCAAACATTTCCCCTCCTTTTCCCTTTTCTCTCGTTTCGCGCTTGTACACCAACGGCTTTTAACACCGTCGACGTGCATTTTTTTTTCACATTACATCGTCGTCGCGCTGATGCTGAATAAGATCGAAACGCAAAATCGTGGACCTCGAACTTGGCCAGACGAGCAAACACTTCCGAAACTCTTGACTCGTATCTTGTCATTTTCTTGTGACACTATCGCTCCGTATACGCTTTTTCATTAACCCCAGAACGGTAACCTTATTTTTTCTGACCTATTCCGATGACCTGTGGTCGTAAATGACCCCAATTTTGAAAAATTCATATCTTTGGTAAAATTTAACAAAAAGGGTTCAACCTAGGCTCATTCTTTTCGTTTTTTAATGCAGAATCACGTAAGCCTAGAGCAACTTTGCTTTGAGTCAAAGAATCAGTGAATAATGCGGCAGAAGGATAAAAAACGGGAAAACGAAGGGAAAAAATGGATTTAAAGTCGCCTGGGGTCGTTTTTGACCCCAGGTTACCGTTCTAGGGTTGAATGCAATCCAATCTTATTAGTTTTCTACCAACATGTATCTTGGCATCTTCTCACCAGATGCATACACGCGTTTATCTTTCTCCATGGACACACGATGCACGAGCGTGGTACATGAAACTCTACCGCGACTGATCACCTGCGAAACGATATCTTATTAACAAGCCCAACGAATGGCCATCATAGCCCAACAAGTACCAGAAAGAGAGAAAAAGATAAATGCCAAGACCTGCACCACAGCTTATCTTGATTGTCATTAAAAAATTTCGGCGATCGTTAATTTCGTGTCAGATTCACTGGCAAACGGTGTTTGTCAACGCCAAGAATTCCTCTGATGCATCGACGAGTCTCTCGGTGCCTTTTCACCTATTTACTTTGGCAAATTGAAAACGATTCGCATGAAAAAGTCTGTTGGATATAATCCGAATTGAGCCTCCGAAGAATCCAAGGGGCAACGTCCCAGTAACTTGTTACTTTTTGCTTCTTAGCCTCAAGCTTTCGTCTGTACGAGCACATATCGGCAGCAAGCAAAGAAAGAAAAACGAGGGAGACGATGTCGTGTACTTACCAAGGGACTGCGGGGTTTAAATCATAAACACACCGTTGCACTCGACCAGGCTTTGCACACTCAAAGTTCAAGGCTCAAGTTCTGACAGGATCATCACTAAAATTCTTCGGCTTGCATTTTACAAGCTTAAGAGATGCGAGAAACTCATTGAGGAGAAATTCGTTGTGACATTCCCATTGGGATTTGCCAAAACATTCCGAAAGCCACGACGACTTATTTTTCTTCGTTCCAAATCCATTAACTCTAGAACGGTAACCTTATTTTTTCTGAACTATTCCGATAACCTGGGGTCATAAACGACCCCAATTTTGGAAAATTCATATCTTCGGTAAAATTTAACAAAAAAGCTTCAACCTGTGCTCATTCTTTTCGTTTTTTAATGCAGAATCACGTGAGCCTAGAGCAACTTTGCTTTGAGTCAAAGAATCAATGAAAAATGTGGCAAAACGCTAAAAAACGGGAAAACGAGGGGGGAAAAGGCGCGGGATCAAACCCTAGAACCGTAACCTTATTTTTTCTGACCTATTCCGATGACCTGGGGTCGTAAATGACCCCAATTTTGGAAAATTCATATCTTCGGTAAAATTTAACAAAAAGGGTTCAACCGAGGCTCATTCTTTTCGTTTTTCAATGCAGAATCACGTGAGTCTAGAGCACCTTCGCTTAGAGTCAAAGAATCGGTGAAAAATGCGGCAAAACGATAAAAAACAGGAAAACGAAGGGAAAAAATGGATTTTAAGTCGCCTGGGGTCGTTTTTGACCCCAGGTTACCGTTCTAGGGTCAAGTCTGAGCAATCGATAACTAGGATCTTTTGCAATTGCTTCATTCTCAGGAACCTAATTGTTGAGTGATTGCGGACGCAGACACTGAGGTAGACGCCAATGAAATTATTGCAGCGAGGAATGCAAGCAACTTCCTTTGTAGATCGTCATGAATTTCCCTCTTTAAACTCTTTCTAAAGAAGTTATCGTGGCGGTTGTTGAGCTGTGCCTGAAGAGAGCCCTAAGAATGGGAAATGCCATGTGCGCCGGTTAGAATATGATCGTGCATGGTAAACAGGTGCGGGTATTCAGTGGAATCTTCTTTTCTCTTTCTCCCCCCCTCCTCTCTCTCTCTCTTTTACCTCCTGCCCCTTCAGGTAGACGAGACTTAACCACATTATAGTTATACATTCATGACAAATACGAAAAGTGCTGACAAACAAAAGGATCCAACGATGACGATTTGCCAGGTGAATCAATGTGGGTAAGTCCTTTTGTTAGCCACTCAGACATCGTATATACATGCTCCCGCACACTCTCGTCGTTCATCTCGCGTGCAGACTCGAAGGTCAACCATCGTACGTGACATATATATGTATATATACATGTGCGATCGTTTTCAGCGGCTAGCGATCAAGAACTACGTGTCTCTGTGTCCACCCACACATAGCCATCGCGATAGTTTTGCATCTAGCTTCTCGCTGTAAAAGAAAGACTTGTCAAATTGGAGGAAACAGGTGTCTGGCATTTCAGGAGTCATTTCCCTGCGCCTTGGAACTTGCCTCCAATGAAATTAGCTCCGCCAACTAGACTCTACGTGTTTGAAATTTCTTGCGGTCATCGAGGGTCATTAACTCTGAAGGGTTGATAGCAGTGGATCATGAGGGCGTCCTCAACAATTCAGAAAGGTATAGTCACAGAGACGACGATTTTGTAGGACGAAGGAAATCCTCCAACACGATTCTTTCCGCGATGTGACACGAGGTCCTAGTGCTCCGGCTCTTTCCGACCCTCCTGCTGCTGTTCATTGTAGCGTGAGCCTTCTTCCTTGATAGCTCCGCCAAGATGGGCCTGAAAGACTTCCGGGCTTGACTTGATCAATTGAATGATTACTTTGTTGCCGCACTGCTGCAACTGCAGTGCCTCGTGCCTCTAATAACTGCGGCTACTGGCTGATTGGCCGAGTGCGGCATTTTGGGAGATTCCGGGCTTTGCGCGGAACTGCTCGATCTTTTATAGTATCCAGCAGGATTTTATGTTTGTACGGTCTCTCGCAACGCCCTTGATGATTACTTTCCCAAGATATCTCGAAGCAGCAGGATGTTGGTTAATATGAAGGTGACCGAAAAGGCGTTTGCCTTTGGATGTCCAACACAGTGTCCCCGAAGTAAAAAAAAATAAGAATGCACCATATGGCGCTCAATTACAACCGGTCAAGGGTTATTAAAAAGGGTGGAGAAAAAAACGAAGCGATCCTATCGAGAGACGGGACATCCTCAAGGACACAGGGATAAAGAACGCTTCCTCTCCGGATGTTTGAGGCTTTTCTTGCGAGCTGCTCGGGTTTGATCGTTTTTTTTCTTCAATTAAACAAATACCTCCATGAGCTCTCCTAAAGGAATCCTCTTACATCTGGACTTCTGAAAAGTACACATGGACTGTGAATCTATATTTTTAGAAGGAGAAAGAAAATACTTGGTGCATATACGGAGAGACGAGTAAGTGAAGAGAACTCTCGCGATCATTGTCAGCAGATTATATTGTGCTAGTTCAAGTTGCCCATGGGGATACGTAAGCCGTAAACTTGCCGACGTTTTATGGTCCCTTCGTCAGTTAGCCTCTCGTTTTTCTTCTTCCTCTTTTCTAGTTTTGTTCCGCGACTTTGAAAAACAAGGAGATTCTTGGAAGCGTGAACTGGCCCCGAGAGCCCCGGGACTCCGTCGTAGGTATTAGAGGCCCCGTTTCTCATTTTTGTTTCATCTGAAAACCTTCTCGTCCGTACATAACCATTCAAGACGGCTAACTCAAATTTTCTCTTCTCTCTTTTACTTTTCCCTCCTGCCTTCCCTTGTTTTCCGCGCCGCTTTCCACAGTTTCCGTATTGAGACTGACGCTCCTGACAAAACGTTTCACAATATACAATACGCACGTGGACCTCCCAGACAGTTCTGCGGATTTTCGAAAGAATACACTCTCCAAGAAATGATCCTGCACATAACGAACAAGAAGAAAGTCGAGGCAACATTTAAAAGTTTCTGCAGTTCGATACAAATGTCAGGACCTTATTTCAAGGATTCTCATTCGCATTTGGCCTCGTCGAGACTACACTGAAAACAAAATTTTGTTGAAAAAGATGCACATTTTGTTCGATACGTTCGACTGAATATTTTTTTGAATAATCCCAAAAATTATGTCAATGCAGCAAAAAAAATTTTAGAAAGTCTCTTCGGAGGCAAATTTTAGTCATTCCACTCGTAAATTTCGCTGACAATTCCGTTAGAAACCAAATATACTGCCAAAATAACAAAAATTTGAAATTATAAGAAAATATTTAGTTTACCGTATTCAACAAAATATCTCGACGGTTTTTAACAAAATTTCATTTCCAGTAAATTGTCGAAGCGAGGAATGAATAAGTTGATTCATGAAAATTGTTTAAAAAAACGTTTTTTTTTTAATAAACCCAAAAATAGTGTCATTGCTGCAAGAAATATTCTAGAAAATCTCCTTGGAAGCAAGTTTTTGTTGTTTCAATCTTCAATTTTGCTGACAATTCTGTCAGAAACTAAATATTCTGCCAAAATAACAAAAAATTTGGAATTATAAAAAAAAAATTTAGTTTACCGAATTCAACAAAATATCGACGATCTTTAACAAAATTTCCTTCCCAGTGTATACAAGACCCACAAAGTCACTTGAAACGAATGATTCTCATTAAAAGAAATTCACAAGAGATCAATTTCCCATGGAGCTGGCCCCAGCCTTAAATTCTCAAGTTTTTGGTGACACGGTTTCTCATGACGAAGAGATCTCGGAGGATTATAGCAACAAGACTTTATTATATATACGTGCGATTTGTATGGCTGTACCTGTTGAGAAGAGAACCGGAAGGAATTTCAATAGAGTCTTCAGGCACGATGTTTAAGACGCGCACTTTAATCCAAGGACTCTCCCACGCGCACTGGCCCTCGAGCTACTCCAAGGAACTCGTGTCTCTTCTCACGAGACGAGAAGGAGACGCTGATTTCTTATTTTTATTTTTTTCTTCCATAGTCTTTCAGGTGGGCCTGTACTTGGGCCTCGGAATCCGTAGCAGTTTCCATTCGCCATGGTGGTCTTACGAAGCCACCTTTGTCGTTGCTCTCGCTTTCGTTCAATATATCGCAAAGACCTAAACTCATATGAGTATACATACGCAATGCTTTCGTCTTCACTGAAGTCCTCTGAAGTATGCACGTCAGTGAAGACTGTGAAGTACGTGGGAATCGACTCGTTTCTCCTTCAACTTCGCTTTGCACTCTCTCGGACCCGTGCCATTTAATATTAGCCTGAGAAACATTTTTTCGGTCACCACATGCTCGTCCTTTCCTCCAAATATGACACACACACACACACGGCTTCTCACCATACGAGCCTCTGTAATTCGATATTGATTTCCTTTGATTCTGCGCTACATTATCGTGTCTCAAGATTTTCATTCATAAAACTGACAAAAAGCTTAAGTGTCCTCCTTATACATGAATGAATCCTCTTGACAGAAAAAGTGCAACGTTTCCCTGGAATTACTTCGCCTGGAAGAATTCCAACGGGGCCTCCAAATTTTTCAGTGCATTTTTTTTTATTTAGCCTGAGAGTATAACTTTTCCCTCCGGGACGCATCAACTTTTATACGACAATTGAAATTTGCATATAATGACGTGTAACTGATTGGGCGGATGCCCACCGGACGCACCCACGCTCGTCAATGACTTTGCGAATTAATAGCCGTGTTTTGCATTTATCCGAGAGGAACCTTTCTCGATCTTGTTCAACAACGAATAACGTGTTTGGAATGAAAATCTTGGTGGTCTATTGGACGAGGGAGAAAAGAATAAAGGGTTGAAGGGTTGACGTGGAAATGACGTTTAGAGAAAAAAAAACGTTCTCAACGTTTCGTGGGAAATATGTTTTTCCTCCAAAAGATAACTCGCAAACCCAGGAAAAAGATCGCTCCACCGCGTGTTTGTGTGCTTAAAAAATATACCCGCTCGAGAGGGTTGTTCCTCGGGTTCCGAAGGGTCCGCGAGGAACCAGCCATTTATATTGCCTGTGGAGAAAAAAAATCTTGCCTGCGCATTCCGAGCCTCCGATGGTTACGTACAACGTTGAAAAAGGACGAAAGTAGGAACGTCACTTGTGTGTGTACTACTTCGCTATTGGAATAATATTTACACTGAGAATTTCCAGCCATTGAGAAACTGCCGCCAATGTTAGTGGGACCACCTATGACCAGAACGACCTGAATTGGAGCCCTTAAAAATATTCCATGGCGCCATCATTCTTATCAGACTGTATATAACCCTGAAATGTTATCGGGACCCATCTTCAGAAACACCCAAACTTTATAACATTGTTGTTGCCTTTGCGTAAACGAAAAATCGACCAACTTTTGAATGAGCAATGACTTGAAACTCATCAACGCAAACGGATGCTCCACTGCAAACAAAATTTTGTTGAAAAATATGGATATTTTGTTCGATACGTTCGCACTAAATGTTTTTTTGAAAAATCCCAAAAATAGTGTCATTGCAGCAAGAAATATTTTAGAAAGTCTCTTCGGAAGCAAATTTTAGTCGTTCCACTCGTAAATTTCGCTGACAATTCCGTTAGAAACCAAATATTTTGTCATAATACCGAAAATTTTGAAATTATCCAAAAATATTTAGTTTAACGCATTCAAAAAAATATCTCGACGATTTTTAACAAAATTCCATTTCCAGTGAATTGTCGAAGCGAGGAATGACCAAGTCGATTCATGAAAATTGTTTAATAAACGATTTTTTTTAATAATCCCAAAAATAGTGTCATTGCAGCAAGAAATATTTTAGAAAGTCTCTTCGGAAGCAAATTTTAGTCGTTCCACTCGTAAATTTCGCTGACAATTCCGTTAGAAATCAAATATATTGTCAGAATAGCGAAAATTTTGAAATTATCCAAAAATATTTAGTTTAACGTATTCAACAAAATATCGACGATTTTTAACTAAATTTCATTTCCAGTGAATTGTCGAAGCGAGGAATGACCAAGTTGATTCATGAAAATTGTTTAATAAACGTTTTTTTTTAATAATCCCAAAAATAGTGTCATTGCAGCAAGAAATATTTTAGAAAGTCTCTTCGGAAGCAAATTTTAGTCGTTCCACTCGTAAATTTCGCTGACAATTCCGTTAGAAATCAAATATATTGTCAGAATAGCGAAAATTTTGAAATTATCCAAAAATATTTAGTTTAACGTATTCAACAAAATATCGACGATTTTTAACTAAATTTCATTTCCAGTGTCTATAACTCGCTGTATCAATGCGGGTATGCGACTTGGAGTCGAAAGCTGCAGCAACTTAGCTGATGTACGGGGGGAAAGTGAGAGTGGCGGGGATCCCAGGGATGAGATCTCGTTGACGAGCAAGTATTGTTGTGTGTCAGCCCCAACCCTCGTTGCTCCGACCCCTTAGTCCCTTAGTATAGTTCATACATTCTTGAGCAGATTCCCACACGATGAAGCGAGGTCATGAATGAGAATCCAGGTGAATCGGACACCGGAGAATCTCCGGATGATCAGGTACATTGGGAGCGTGTACTGTGAAAAAAAGTTGCAGCTAAAAGTTCGCAGTTCCTATTTTCCGGATGCCATATCGTCCGCGAGTGAGGAAGTTCTGACGACGAATAAGCGTCAGGTCTCTGGGACGAATTGTATGATAAACTGAACAAGCAGATGGCATGGGTGAAATTTTCTCAGCAAGAATCGCTGCGATATCGATGGATTCAGAGCTGCGAGTACATTGGTTCGAACCACGTGTCATTCGGATCAAGTAAATTACTATGGGAATTTGGAACAGTTCTGAAATAGTTGTCACTGCATCTGGACCTTGGGGGGATTGCGAGCATCAATGCCACCTGCTGTCCTTTCAGTTGGCTCGGAGCTTCTGGTCGCGCCGGATAAGACGAAACCCATTTGCTGTTTGCGGTCTCTGTAATTATTTCGATATTATTTGATTAGGATCTTGGACATAATGATGTGTGAAGGGTTGCTGAAAATGGACACCTAGTTAGTACGAACCACATTGAGCTTCATATGGCTTCGTTTTCGATCTTTCCCAGGCGACAGGAAAAGCTAGAGTTTAACTCGTTGGGGCAATGGGTTATCGCACCACTACTCGCTAAGTACGCAATCAAATTTGAAATCCAGGTTCGAATGACGGCGGAAGTGCCTGCGTATATCTGGACAAACAATTGGACGACATGTCCAGCACTAATCAGTTCCACAACGAGGTGTTTTAGTCCAAGTTCTAATTCCAGTGCTTTTGACTGTTGACACCCAACAATGCGAGTTTTAAATCGTTTGTCACTCTGTTCAGAGAGGAAATACTCGAGGATTGGTCTTGCAATAATGATTAGTACGTTTTTAGTCCCTTCGGTGACTATTTATTGGCGGGGTTCGCGGTGTTGGCTAACGGCCAAATACTACAAATGGTGTTCCATTGAGACAATTGGCAATTTTCGACGCCGAATATCCGTCGGAAGCGGCATTGCGCGCCCACGGCCACTCACTTGGCAAATTGAAGACCCAGACGATAAATTGCAAACGTTCTCGCATCTCGTTCGTGTATACATGCGTGTTGTGTACTTACACGCAGCTCGCTGTTTGCCGAATCGCTCCTCGTCTCTCTTTCTCTTGGATCTCTCGCAATCGTTCACGCTCTTTCTTATGCTTATGGCAGCGGCTTTTCGTGTACGTGCACTCTCGTGCGAGCTCACTTCATCGGCATAAGGACCGCACGCAGTAACATTACCATTCGGTCGCAGACGAATTCATTGGGTACGCCCGGGCGTCTTCCGTTCACAGGCATAACAGTTGCGGTCAGTTCAACCTACTAGAATCTTCCTCCACATATATATATCCATTTACAAAGACAGAAAATTATTCAAGTTACTTCGCAGCAACCTTGTCCAGCGAGAGGCCTCATCAAAGTCACCATAGACAAGATCTAACTGAATTATCTATGGCTTTTGGTTTACACAGCCAGGTCGATGAATAGGGGCGACCGCGGAGAAATACGAACGCGATTCTTATTGTTTTTCCACTTTTATGGAACTCAATTTTGATGTCGTCAAAAATAATGGGAAACTTTGAAGCGAGCTTAACCCTAGAACGGTAACCTGGGGTCAAAAACGACCCCAGGCGACTTTAAATCCATTTTTTCCCTTCGTTTTCCCGTTTTTTATCGTTTTGCCGCATTTTTCACTGATTCTTTGACTCTAAGCAAAGTTGCTCTAGGCTGACGTGATTCTGCATTAAAAAACGAAAAGAATGAGCCCAGACTGAAGCCTTTTTGTTAAATTTTACCGGAGATATGAATTTTTCAAAATTGGGGTCATTTATGACCCCAGGTCATCGGAATAGGTCAGAAAAAATAAGGTCACCGTTCTAGGGTTAAATTTGAAGAAAAAAGACAAAAGCCACGACCCGCAATGCCTATAGACGCTGTTTCGATCGCCCGAATTCATTCTGCCGTGCGGCTTGAAATAAAGTTGGTGAATCCAACCAGACCCCTTTACCCAATTCTCTCCTGCTGCAGAGAGGAGTCGTGGATATTCTCACGTGGGCTCTCGCCAAAGGGATACAAATGTATGCGGGCACATAATCGGTCGCCCTTGCGCTCTTCTCGAAGGGTCTCTCGTCGATGGAATTCACTCGTGAGAGAGATACCAGCCCAGCGGGGCGAGAAACATAGCTTCAGTCCCACGGGAACTTGAATATAATGACTGGACCAAAATCTGCGGTTGTCCGCGTTGCCGAAACTTCTGCTGCTGTTTTGAAATAAACTCCTTGTACACAACGCCCCAAGGGCCGTTTCGCACTTGCGGTTCTAAAACATTCTTTTGCAACAATTTATGCACATGAAGGTATTAAGTATTATAATCGTATGTAGTTTCGTGCAAAACGCGATATCCAATAGTCCGGTGGGCTTTGTCATTATTATGAGAACATGTTCCTGCTCAAAAGTCGAATACCGTCGATTGAGCTGTTCCAACTTGAATCAATTATTCAAATGTTGATCCATTCAGAAGTCCATTTACACTGGGAATGAAATTTTGTTAAAAATCGTCGATATTTTGTTGGACACGGTGAACTAAATATTTTTTGATAATTTCAAAATTTCCGTTATTTTGGCAGTATATTTCGTTTCTAATGGAATTGTCAGCGAAATATACGAATGGAACGACAAAAATTTGCTTCCAAAGAGACTTTCTAAAATATTTTTTGCTGCAATGACACGATTTTTGGAATTATTAAAAAAAAAAGAATTTTCATGAATCAACTTAGTCTTTCCTCGCTTCGACAATTCACTGGAAATGGAATTTTGTTAAAAATCGTCGAGATATTTTGTTGAATGCATTAAACTAAATATTTTTCAATAATTTCAAAATTTTCGTTATTTTGGCAGTATATTTCGTTTCTAATGGAATTGTCAGCGAAATTTACGAATGGAACGACAAAAATTTGCTTCCAAAGAGACTTTCTAAAATATCTTTTGCTGCAATGACACAATTTTTGGGATTTAAAAAAAAAACGTTTACCAAACAATTTTCATAAATCAACTTGGTCATTCCTCGCTTCGACAATTCACTGGAAATGAAATTTTGTTAAAAATCGTCGAGCTATTCTGTTGGACACGGTGAACTAAATATTTTTTGATAATTTCTGGGAAAATTTTGAAAATATTAAAAAATATTTAGTTCACCGTGTTCAACAAAATATCGACGATTTTTAACAAAATTTCATTTTCAGTGTAGAATATTTTTTGCTGCGATGACACAATTTTTGGGATTATTCAAAAAAACATTTAGTGGAACGTGTATCGAACAAATTATCCATCTTTTCCAACAAAATTTTGTTTACAGTGTGAAGAAATAATCGATCGAGTCTCCTCGCCAGGAATTTTGGTCTCCAAGAGTCTTTGCGTCTGAGAAACAAAATTCTTCTCATTTCGATCTTTCGACTTTTCATCACCTTGTACATGTCCAAACGCACGTACAATTATACGGGGGGGCCCCCTCTAGGACATGCGACTAGCACGACTATACGAAAACCGTCTCCGACATAAGGCGCTCGTTGCATTCGTTTTCTTCAGTGACAGCCGCTCAAAAAGCCTCAGTCCTGTGTTCTCGGGGTGCATAATATGGTAGAAGCACTAAATTCTATGGGAAAGTATCGTTAAAAGTTGTAGCATAAGGGGGGCACGTGCTATACGCGTGTGCGATAAAAACAACCTTATGTCGTCGAGACAACGAATTCTGGTTCCTTAGAGCCCTTGGCTCTCGAGCCATATCTTGCAAACGCGCCAGATGTGTCCTTCACCTCGTGCAGACGCAAGGAGCTTCTGTAACGGTGCTTTAATTTAATTATCCTAATTGTTGAAGGACAATTGAGACGGATACTGCCTGGAAATCAACAACTCGTGACCTTACGACCGTTGGAATTTTTTCTTCACTCACACGTGACCCAACACACGTTACAGGCGCTGGAATAATTAACGAACGATCATCAGAAACGTTTCGATTTTCCGAATAAAAACTCTGGGGCGAATGGGCAGAACGATGATACGAAATCCACGTCGTCTTTGTTGGAGACGAGGACAAAAATGCGAGAAAATGCCAGACCGGTACGGAGTGAATTTACGAACGAATCGATGACGGGGTCAAAGTACCGAAAAAGAAGAAAAATACAGACACGATAGCCATCAAATGTGGGCTCAGGGCACCCCCATGAGTTTCCAGACTCGATTATATCCACGAAACAGTCTGGAATTGATGAAAAAGTCTGCCAAACATTTCCGAGATTACTTGATGAACAAAACGAGTCCAAATGTCGCTTTTGTGGAGAACACAAAATGTAACGCAAAATGTTACACTGAAAACAAAATTTTGTTGAAATAGATGGATATATTGTTCGATACGTCCAACTAAACGTTTTTTTGAATAATCCCAAAAATTTTACAATTGATTGGAACGACAAAAATTTGCTTCCGAAGAGACTTTCTAAAATATTTTTTGCTGCGATGACACAATTTTTGGTATTATTCGAAAAAAAAACGTTTAGTCGAACGTATCGAACAAAATATCGATCTTTTCCAACAAAATTTTGTTTGCAGTGTAGAAAATCTCTTCGGAAGCAAATTTTAGTCGTTCCAATCGTAAATTTTGCTGACAATTCCATTCCAAACCAAATGTATTGCCTGAATAACAAAAATTTTGAAATTATTAAAAAATATTTAGTTCACCGTGTTCAACAAAATATCGACGATTTTTAACAAAATTTCATTTTCAGTGCATGGCGTTGATCATCTCTTCGCACAAACGAATTTTTGTTTTGTTCCTTCATAATGTATCGTGCCTACTTTTGAGAGATAACGACTTGTGATCTCTTGGGCGAGCCACCCGGTATATCAAAGTTCCGAAACTAGGCAACCCCACAGAAATCGTTAAACGGAAAGTCGGCGCTCGCGCTCGGTGTTGGTGCTTCTCCTGGCGACTCCGCGGTAGAGGGTTGCTCAGCCGGTCCAAGGAGAGCGCGATCTTCAAGCACGGGGCCCAGTCTGGGCCCCCCAACTGCGGGGCATCGAAAACGCGAACGGTTTCCATTTGTTCTCGATGAGCAACGATCCGACGCTTGACGCGGCGGAAGTCGTTATCGTGACCTTTTTGTCCAATATGGACGAATTTCCGAGTTTAGTTCGATCGAACCCTCGGGTGCTTAGCTAAATTATTCAAAATGTATACAATAAATATTTAAATATTCTCATAATGTGTCTCATTCAATTTTTCGTTCAAGAAATTCGTAAAAATCAAGTTTTCTTGAAAAATTCGTTTCCCGTCGATTAGCCATAGCCCAAGGGTCTCCCAGACCCACGTGATGTTCCGCCATCATATTCATTTGGCCCGAGGAATTGAGAGGTTAGGGATCGAATAATTTTACTCCAGGAGATCGCGACGACAATTAAAAAATGCTGGATATTGTTACGCGCGAAGGAGTTGGTCGAGAGCGCGTGCCAGGA
Organism: Hyposoter didymator; assembly: GCA_037952995.1. NCBI lineage: Eukaryota > Metazoa > Arthropoda > Insecta > Hymenoptera > Ichneumonidae > Hyposoter > Hyposoter didymator. The sequence continues at coordinate 9,564,418 of JBAJMU010000002.1, forward strand.
CACCTGCCTGTTCTTTAAGAAACACGAGAGCCGCCATTTTATATCTCGAGTAGCGGAGGGGTGGTTTTTCACGTAACGCATCTGACGAGTGTACGCGAGCGATGCATTCGGTAGAACGTTGGGTTATTACCGGTGCTGGTTGCCTCAGGGACTTACGACGAGAACCGGAGGCCCACACCTGGCTACAGGGCCCTGCGGCTACGACGCAATACCACTTTACCATTGCGATGCATACGCAGACGCGAAGGGCAAACGAGCGGCCGTGCACGGGGAGCCCAAGAAAAAAAGACCCCATAATCAAGGGGAAAGGTGAAGAAAGAAAAACGCGGAGTCTCTCGGTGAAGGCAAAGAGAACCGGAACTGGGAAAATTAAGGGTGTCGAGAGTATCGGCTGAAATTAGTCCCTTCGCTATTAAAACATTCATTTACCTTCTGTTTCCACTATTTTATTATTAATTCTTCACTATTTTATCGAAAGGAAGGAATTTTCTTAATTAAAGTTCATTTGCACCGACACGTCCGATCTTTTTATTGGAACCTCGAGCTTCTGAATAATAATTGAAAAAAAAAAACGCCACAATCCTAAAACTCTATGATCCATGTTATAATTTGCATTGCCACATCATTCGTGTTGTCAATAAAAATGAAAAAGTTGCACTGGAAATGAAATTTTGCTAAAAATCGTCGATATTTTGTTGAAAACGGTAAACTAAATATTTTTAAAAATAATTTCAAAGTTTTTGTTATTTTGGCAGAATATTCAGTTTCTGACAGAATTGTCAGTGAAATTTACGAGTGGAACAACAAAAATTTGCTTTCGTAGAGACTTGCTAAAATATTTTTTGCTGCAATGACACTATTTTTGGGATTATTCAAAAAAAACGTTTATTAAACAATTTGCATGAATCAACTCAGTCATTCCTCGCTTCGACAATTCACTGGAAATGAAATTTTGCTAAATATCGTCGATATTATGTTGAATACGGTAAACTAAATATTTTTTAAAATAATTTCAAAGTTTTTGTTATTTTGGCAGAATATTTAGTTTCTGACAGAATTGTCAGTGAAATTTACGAGTGGAACGACTAAAAAATTTGCTTCCGAAGAGACTCTCTAAAATATTTTTTGCTGCACTGACACTATTTTTGGGATTATTCAAAAAAACGTTTAGTATCGAACAAAATATCCATTTTTTTCAACAAAATTTTCTTCTCAGTGTGGGGGCGAGTCTTTTCCGAAAGAAAAATTTCAGTATAACGTGCAAGCCAAGTGATTATTATATGGCAGGAGCGGGGAGGAGAAAAGGAGAAAAAAAAATGTATACGGCGACGGTAAAGACACCTGGCACACGCCACGTCGGGCCAACGGATCTCTCCGTGAGCTGCGCGTAAGACGACAAGGTGTGCTCGGTACGTCAAAGTATCTCGAAAAGCAGAAGGTCGCAACTTGGAACTCGGACAAGTTTCAACGTTCTGCGAGGTGAGCCCGTTTTGTTGTCGCGCGCGCGGATATAAAACACACACTTGGTGGATCTGTAAAGACCCTCTTGCACCCCTGGCGCAGCTGCACTTCGAACCGTCGCGTGCTACCTCCAACATAATGGAGCCTCTCGATCCTATACGCGTAGGACGTGATCGATCTAAAAATTTCACTTCGAGCCAAAAGGTGTTTTTGGAAGTCAAAGAAAAATCATTTTTTCCGGCTGCTCGTAGCAGGAGAGGCCACTCGTCGCTTTCTTGCGGGGGTGCGTGCGATTGAAATCAAAATTGGATTCGCATTCAAATGTTTTAAAAGCCAAAAGCTGTAAAAACACGAGCGCGTTTTATTTTTTCGTTGACGCGTATTAAATTTTTTTTTTACACTGGGAATGAAATTTCGTTAAAAATCGTCGATATTTTGATGAACATGGTAAACTAAATATTTTTTCATAATTTCAAAATTTTCGTTATTTTGGCAGTATCTTTGGTTTCTAACGGAATTGTCAGCGAAATTTACGAGTGGAACGACTAAAATTTGCTTCCGAAGAGATTTTCTGAAATTTTTTTTGCTGCATTGACATAATTTTTGGGATTATTCAAAAAAACGTTTAGTCGGACGTATCGAACAAAATATCCATCTTTTTCAACAAAACTTTGTTTTCAGCGTAGGAGCACGAACGTTTCTATCATTTTCGAAATAATTTTCTGCATGCCAATTCGAACGTTGGCAAAAATGAAGGCCTGCCCTGGACAACCCCTAAAAATTCTTCGAGGGGTGTTGAATTTCTTTCGATTGCCAAAGTCAGCGTCGTCGTCGTTCACTCAGCGTGTCCTGCGTTAACGACAATGAGAATCGAACAAAAGTCTGGCCCGTGCTACCCTTAAAGAAATGTATATACAAGGGACGCCTATTCCCCGACTATACTTGGCGCGAAGGGAACGAAAGAAGAAAACGACATGCTCGCAGCTGCCAAATTTTTATATTCAAGATCAACCAGTTCTCTGTCTCGTATTTTATTTTCTCATCTTTTATTTTTTAGTTTTTTTTTGCTTCCATTCTTCCAGGACAATTCCATCTTTCAATTTCTTTTTCAAAATGCCTCAAAATCCTTCGACATTGATCCTTCATTTCGCGAATAATAAATAATAATAAATCGATCGCGTCAATTTTTCAATCAAAGCATGACCCGTCCTTACCATTGAGAAGCTTTTTCAACCCGATCATTTTATTCTCCATCAAGGTAACCTGTTCCGTCGACGAGCTGGAAGAAAATCGATACCGCGACGTGAACATAAAATACAAAAGGGGCTCGGGGTCGAGGAATAGAAAACGAAAATAAAAATTCAACCCTGTGCTTCAAAATATTTGATCCGTGAAAATCTATTTTCTTCTATTGCACCAAATTAACAAAATTGACACACTGAAAAGGAATTTTTGTCGAAAAAGATCGATCTTGTGTTCGATACGTGCGGCTAAACGTTTTTTTTTTTAATAATCCCAAAAATTGCACTGAAAATAAAATGTTGTTAAAAATCGTCGATATTTCACCGTGTTCAACAAAATATCGACGATTTTTAACAAAATTTTATTTTCAGTGCAATTATTGGGATTATTTTTTTCTAATAATCCCAAAAATTGTGTCATTGCAGCAAGAAATATTCTAGAAAATCTCTTCGGAAGCAAATCATTGCAGCAAGAAATATTCTAGAAAATCTCTTCGGAAGCAAATTTTTGTCGTTCCAATCGTAAATTTTGCTGAAGATTCCGTTGAAAACCGAAAATATTGCCAAAATAAGGAAAATTGTGAAATTTTTCAAAAATATTTAGTTTACCATGTTCAACAAAATATCGACGATTTTTAACAAAATTTCATTTCCAGTACCAACGAAATTAATTCATAATTAACCATTGGAATTTTGCCGAAAAATAAAACAAAGAAACCATGAATTTGACCTTGAACAATAATTCCGGGAGGTCAGTAAAATAAATTAAAAAAAACAGTAGATAGGTCAAAAGACGTTAGACCCTTAACGGGTATCGAGGACGAGAAAGATTCCCTTAGCATGACAATGACGACATCTGCTCGTGGCACGAGCTCGAGGCCTGCTTGCACAACCGCCTAAGAAGCAGAAGCCTTTTGGGCCAGTAGCTAAAAACCACCCTTAACGAAATCTGTCTCGTCTCCCCTTCGTCGTACGCGATCGACTGCCGTTGCTATTCGGTTGATAGATTTTTCTTCGAGTTGGCTGTGTTTGATATTCGCTGCTGCGTAATGATGTCGAAAAAATGTTCAATTTTTCACATTTTCTCGCCACCTGGACGAGGTTGATTCGATTTTTTCTCGATTAATTTGTCGTTATTTATCGGCTCGACAAGTTATCACAATTTCTCGTATTTTAGATTTTTTACAAGAATTTTCTTCACAAACGAAAAACGTTCGCGAAATAATCGATTTTTTTTCTTCATATTTTCCAATTTTGACATTTTTTTGCTGCAATTTTTCTGAGCGTGCGATTTTTTCGTTCAGAAAGAAATACGGAATCTTTTCAAGCAATGCGTGAAAGCTAGTCAGACCTCTGGCGATTATCTCGTCATATCTAAATCCGTCTTCGTAAGAATTTTAATATAAGAAGAATCTCCCCGGATGCCATACTCTTTCATTCATTATTTTCGGTCGCGTGATTACCGCGTTCGTGGGTGTCCATGGATACAGAGAAAAGGAAAAGAGACCCAGAGCTCGGAGCAGCGTGACAGAGAGCGCAAATTCGTGGACCGAGTAAATTTATCGCTCGAGGGCCAGTTGAGATTAGCGTGCCGATCACGCGGGCTCTGTCCCCCAGTTTTTAACTGTCCAACGATTCCATCAAATTCCCACCACCAAACTCCGATCACAAAGATCCCTTTTTGCACTCTCACTCTCGTTCCCTAATTGCCCAAAGAATCGAGCTAATTATACACATCGATTTATATCCGAATGTCTATGAAACAGATAATAAATTCCACAACAGCTGGTCCTATGTACATCGAATAATAATAGCTGTACATTAATGCTACGGTTCCCACCGACGAGAACACGAACAGCATTGGCGTTTGACCCTCCGTGTCAACCCGGCTAATTCAACATCGCTTTTTATCTGAAATCTCATTAAATTTTGCCACAAAATTAGAATCCCCGATGAAATTTCTTATCGAATGGATTCAACGCTCTGTGTCAACATTTTTTTGCGTTCAGAAACGTTCGATTTTCTGAGTCGAACATAATTTTCCTTGTAACTACATTCGCATATGTGTGGGCCAGACAACAAAAGTTTCTTTTTATCGACAATAATCGACTGCATTGAATTTTCTGATTAATTTGGAAAGTGTGCTAATTTTTTAGAATTCAAACGATTTATTTTCCTCGAAATGGAATTTATGGGAATGGAAATGAAAAATATAAACAAAAGGAGGTTGTAAGTCGATGACGAAAAAAGTTTGGCAGAAAAAATGGATGGAAATGTGAATTTATCGACAATAATCGACTCCATTGAATTTTCTAATTTATTTAGAGCTAATTTTTTAGAATCCAAACGATTTATTTTTCTCGAAACGGAATTTATGAGAATGGAAACGAAAAATATGAACAAAAGGAGGTTGTGAGTCGGTGATGAAAAAAGTTTGGCAGAAAAAATGGATGGAAATGTGAATTTATCGATAAAAATCGACTTCGTTGAATTTTCTTATTAATTTACAAAGCGTGCACATTTTTTTGAATCCAAACGATTTATTTTTCTCGAAATGGAATTTATGAGAATGGAAACGAAAAATATTAACAAAAGGAGGTTGTGAGTCGGTGATGAAAAAAGTCTCGCTGAAAAAATGGATGGAAAAATGTGAATGGAGTAGGAAGGTATCGTGAGACATGTGTGCCTGCTTAGATCTGGGCAAACCACGTGGCGGCTGCGACGGCGGTTAGCAGCAGACTGGGCCAGTGCGCTGGCGCACCCGGTCGGGCATGCGTAGCGCCGTTTCCCCACTCCGATGGGCTGACGTCACGTGTTTCACAGTACGCACGTGTGGAATTCACGACTTGTTTCACATTCTCGTTCATAGTTGATCCATCGTCATCTTGTACTGAAATGTGGCTCGTTCTCTTCGCGGAAAGGGTGAAGCTTTCCGATATGCGGCGAAAATGAATAGATGGTGAAAAAAAATTAACTAAATCGCACATGAAATAAGAATTATGCACCGGAAATGAAATTTTGCTAAAAATCGTCGATATTTTGTTGAATATTAATTAAAGTTCATTTGCACCGACACGTCCGATCTTTTTATCGGAACCACGAGCTTAATCTGAATAATAATTGAAAAAAAAAACGCGACAAACCTAAAACTCTATGATCCGTGTTAGAATTATCATTGCCGCATCATTTGTGTTGTTAATGAAAATGAAAAAATTGCACTGGAAATGAAATTTTGCTAAAAATCGTCGATATTTTGTTGAATACGGTAAACTAAATATTTTTTAAATAATTTCAAAGTTTTTGTTATTTTGGCAGATTATTCAGGTTCTGACAGAATTGTCAGTGATATTCACGAGTGGAACGACTAAAATTTGCCTCCGAAGAGACTTTCTAAAATATTTTTTGCTACAATGACACAAATTTTGGGATTATTCAAAAAAAAAAACTTTTACTAAACAATTTTCATGAATCAACTTAGTCATTCCTCGCTTCGACAATTCACTGGAAATGAAATTTTGTTAAAAATCGTCGAGAAATTTTTTGAACACCGTAAACTAATTATTTTTTTATAATTTCAAAATTTTTCTTATTTTGTCAGTAAATTTGATTTCCAACGGAATTGTCAGCGAAATTTACGAGTGGAACGCTAAAAATTTGCTTCCAAAGAGACTTTCTCAAATAGTTCTTGCTGCAATGACACTGTTTTTGGGAATATCCAAAAAAAAAACGTTTAGTCGAACGTATCGAACAAAATATCCATCTTTTTCAACAAAATTTTCTTCTCAGTGTGCGGAAAAATTGACGTTTTATTGAATCTCCCATAGGCTTCCCATGATCGTAGAGTTTTTTAATTTTTTTGTTCGATCAATGAAATATTAATAATATTGACGTGGAACCGATGATAAAATTACGTGAGCGTCGGTGCAGCATAAGCTTGCTCTCAAGAGCACGGGTGAGCTCGATCGTTGGTGCAATTAATCAAAATGCACGCGCCATATGGCCGAACCGCAACGAGAGCTATCCGCAACGTTATTATTTAGCGTGAGGCTTCTCTCTACAGTGAAGCACACTCGGCGAATCTTCAGTCGCGATGCTCTTCGCACCTCCTTTTTATCTGGTTTTTTTTTTTTTCTTTTTTCCATGATTCTCTTTCATTTTCGTTGGAGCAGCTCTCCCGTAGGCGCAATTTCAAATCATTGAGAGTTAATCGTCTCTCCTGTGGCCTTGACAACGAAGAATGCCAAGACCTCAAGGAGCTTTGCACTTGCTCGCAGGAATAATGAATTAATAAAGCGCAAAGCCATGACGAGCGAATTATCAGAGAAAAAGTCATAAAGAAATTAGATGGAATGTTGTCGGGATTTGGGAATAATCGATAAATCTTTGTCGAAGATGCTGAAGCTATTTTATGTTTCTCTATTCGGTGCCTCACCGTTCTTTCGTTTTCGTGGGTCGTACAAAGAATCTCTCATCCAGCTCGAACCTTCAAGCTCGAGTGTGCGAGATAGTTAGCATTTCAACGACAAGACATTTCCATAAACGTTACGCGCATTCTAATTATCCGACGTTTTTTTTTCTACAAGGGATTTTTACTCTCTCGCTCTCCCTCGAATCTTGAGCTACGTTACTGAGAACTCCCTCGCGCTGTGTATGGGGATTTCTACATCGCCGCAGAGCTTCCCAGTGAATCGCTAATTCCCTTCGTGAAGTTTATTCTTTCTCGACCGTCGCGTCCAATTGTTTTTTCGTTATTTCGAATTTCCGCCCGCGCAGCAACGATTCCGACGAACGTGAGAGTGACAGGCGACCGGGAGAGCAATGACGAGAGGTCTGGAGTGACGTAGGACCTTCTGTCATTGCTTTTCGGTGTCGCCTGCTGCTGTCCTCGTCGTCGTATCTTTTCGAACTCGCTCTTAACCTCAAGAAAATAAAAATTGCGGGACTATCAGCTGATAAAAAGGACGAAGGTCCTTAACCCTAGAACGGTAACCTGGGGTCAAAAACGACCCCAAGCGACTCTAAGTCCCGCGCCTTTCTTCCCCTTGTTTTCCCGTTTTTTATCGTTTCGCCGCATTTTTCACTGATTCTTTGACTCAAAGCAAAGCTGCTCTAGGCTCACGTGGTTCTGCATTAAAAAACGAAAAGAATGAGCCCAGGCTGAACCCTTTTTGTTAAATTTTACCAAAGATATGAATTTTTCAAAATTGGGGTCATTTATGACCCCGGGTTATCGGAATAGGTCAGAAAAAATAAGCTTACCGTTCTAGGGTTAATATTCGTTTGCACCAAAGTGTGGCCAATCCAGCGTGGAAAGGCCCGTACGCACGCATCTACGTGTGTGTATGGACGAAAATTTTCGGAGTATTTGTCTCGTGCGTGTCGCATACCTCGAGTTTTAGGGGGGCTGAGATTTGAGAACCGGGGTGTGCCTCATAAATAAATGCGAAAACAACCATCAGGCTTACCCGTCCTAAGAAAAAGATTAAAAAATTGAATTCACCAAGAAAAAACAACAACGAGACGCGTATTCCGCGAGGAAATTGCAACGACTCGATCGCAAAAATGTAGGACACGACTTTATGCCACGAAACCATTTAAATACCTGCCCATATGTTTTTTATTTCCGCAGCAAAAACTCCATACCAGAAATCCATGAATTCGTAACTCGAAACCATTTTTTTAAAATGCTTTCTTCAAGTGAAACGACGTCCCACATCGCCCCAGGAATTTGGTTTTTTTTCCTTCCGCGGAGTTTGTCGCAATCGTTGCGAAAAAGTAGCAGCTTGCAATTATTTTGCTCGTCCAGCATTAAGTCTCGAGGTCAAATACGACGTAGTACGATTTCCTGCTTTTCTGTACGAACAGTTAAAAAAAAAAAACAAAAATTCGTTACTCTCAAGTTTTTTTTAAACTTTTCCGGGATCAAGGACAAAAAATAACCGAAAAATCGTTTAGTGAAATGTCAATTAGTTTATTCATGTTAGAAAATTTCCGGGTGGATTCAATTTCAATTAAAATTGAAAGGATGGAAAACAATTGAGCGAGAATTCAATGGGGTGTGAAGATAAACATCATGGGGGATTGGGCGAAGAGGAGCAGAGAGAATAAAAGGAAATAGGGTTATACGAAGGGTTTCTGAGTTATTTCGATCTTGGCAAGATGCAATATGAAGCCTGCTGTCGTGTTGTAACAAGCCTTCGTCCTGGAGCCGACCTCTAATCATCCCCATGGGAATTTACTGCCCACTAATCGAGAGAGTAGCAGGGAGGAAAGTAGAAGAGGGAGGAAGTGTGCGAAGAAGAGAGAGAGAGAGAGAGAGAGAGAGCAAGAAAGCAAAAGGGCAGGAGAAATGAAAAAGAGAAAAAGAAGCTCGAGCTTGTTGTTGCGCTGGACCAATGGATTCTGGACGTTTGCAAGATTCTCCAGCAGTTTTGAGAGTTGCTCGCTGGAGCTATTCAGCTTCCATGGGAGTTTGTTATGGCGTTGGAGTCTTTTGCACTATAATCAGGCATTGGCAGTGAGGCAAGGATAACTTTGAAGGATTTAATGTGACTATACGAAAATCAGGTGTTCCGGCTTGCTGCAGGTACCTGCTGAATTCTTTTCACCTTGTTGTGGGTACAAAAATACTTTCGCTGGGGGGTGAGTTCCCGACGCTTTGGAAAAGGTGTAAATTAATTTCATGCTCTCGCACTGGAAATAAAATTTTGTTGAAAATGGTTGATATTTTGTTCAACACGGCGAACTAGATATTTTTTGATAATTTCAAAATTTTCGTTATTTTGGCAGAATATTTGGTTTCTAAGGGAATTGTCAGAGAAATTTACGATTCGAGCGACAAAAATTTGCTCCCAAAGAGACTTTCTACAATATTTCTTGCTGCGATGACACAATTTTTGGGATTATTCGAAAAAACGTTTAGTCGAACGTATGGAACAAAATTTCGATATTTTCCAACAAAATTTTCTTTTCAGTGCGAGTCTCGAAAAATAGTTTCGAGCTCCGGTTTCACGTGCTCCGAAATTCTCAATCTTTGCCACGCTAATTCGTTGACGAAGAAACTTAAATTTCAAGGATTAAGCTGGGACTCGAGATTTTGTGAAAATTTGAATTTCTTTGGGGAGTCACAAGGATTATTTCCACGTAAAAGTCGGCCAGGACTCCATGGAATTCATGCAGTAAATATCGCTCGAAAATAAATCGAATTTTCATGCATTTTGCCAGTTGGAGTTTTGCACGATATTGAGGCTAGTTATGAGTTGGGCTTCCATGCGCTTAGGTGGAAGTCACGGTTAGGGAGCACTCGTTAATTCATTCGAGGTTGCTGCCATAGGGATTGTCTGGCTCGAAGGATCGTGGGCTGCAGCTCAGGGAGAATCCCGATCAAAGCAGACGGTAATTGGCACGAGTATTTCGCTCACTCGCGTTCGCTCTCTATAGCCGAGTCAATTGCTCGTCCAAGATTGGCTGATGACCAGCCAACTTTATCACCTGTGCATGGTCTTGCGGGTTATATATCAAAGCTACGAAGAGGGGAAACGTATGATAAAAGGCAGCAGTGTAGAGGAAGTAGGGGAGTTGGTGTCTTGCAATGCATAATGTAGTGTGACCTTGAAAGAAGCGACGACGACGAGCAGCAGAGAAAAGGCTCTCGATGTGGACGCAAGGAAGCAGCCAAGAGGAAGGCTCAAAGTTCAAAGTCGCACGTTGACGATGGACAACGTCGTTTTTGTTTCTAAAATGTAAAAAACTCGTCGCAACGAATCTTGAACAAAATGTTGACACAAAATGTTTCGAATTAGTCGTCAGGTGGTTTTCTCGCTCAACTGGAACGCGAAGAGCAGGGAATAAAGATATCGACTGAAACGCACTTTCTATGTCGTCGCTCTTGGTAAGAATGGCGACGAGAGCAGCGCGCTGAAACGAAAGGAATGCGGTCTCCTTGGGAGCCAGGAACGAACAGGTATCGCAGACACAGTGTGGTTGGCTTTGCTCCGTCTTTGGTATAGCTTGCTTGCTTGTCATCTGATTCTCTGCTGCCCCTTGTCCCTTTCATGTGCCCACTTCTGGCCTGGAGAAGCTTGCTTATTGCAGCATCCTCGCACCTCCATGTATTGATGATCCTAACGCAACAACTGGGAAAATATACGTTACCGAGGCCGGATGAATCGCAAGTTAAGGGACTTTTTCGATCAATCATGTCTTTTCCAATTCCAGCTTCGCTCGAATGCGATCATTGAGGCTTTTCGTCTCATTACTATTTCGCCTAGTTATTTAGAATTTAATTTAGCCACGGGGTTTTATATTTCATGCTTTCCCCATGAGATATCGTCGACTAAAGTTATTTTCCATTCACATTTGAATCTTCCGAACGTTGACTGGAAATTTTTTTTTGTTAAAAATCGTCGAGATTTTGTTCAATACGGTAAACTAAATATTTTTTTACAATTTCAAAATTTCCGTTATTTCGGCAGTATATTTGGTTTCTGACGAAATTGTCAACGAAATTTACGAGAGGAACGACTCAAATTTGATTCCAAAGAGACTTTCTGAAATATTTTTTGCTGCATTGACACTATTTTTGGGATTATTCACAAAAACGTTTAGTCGAACGTATCGAACAAAATATCCATCTCTTTCAACAAATTTTTCTTTTCAGTGTACCAAAACTTTGAATTTCCAATAATTTCTTCTTTTTTTTTCTCGTTTGAAAACTAATACACTGTGAATTGAATTTCGTTGAAAATCGTCGATATTTTGTTGAATACGGTAAACTAAATATTGTTTTAATAATTTCAATATTTTTGTTATCTTGGCAGAATATTTAGTTTCTGACAGAATGGTGAGCGAAATTTACCAGTGTAACGACAAAACTTTACTTCCGAAGAGACATTCTAAAATATGTCTTGCTCCAAAGACACTTTTTTTTGGATAATTAAATCTTCTTTTTCAACAAAATTGTCTTTTCAGTGTTGAGCTATTTCTTTCTGCTCAACTTGCTCGTTTAAGGACTTCCTGACGTTGTCCTGGTCAGGCATCGTCGTAGCCACGGTAGAGATCAGTATCAGTAAGTTTTATTCTACTTTCCCTACATCGGTTGCTTGGAAAACTGACGAGAGATAAGCGGCCACTGAGGTGCTGGTAGTGGAACGAACAACTCATGACTCGAGCATGCCGCCCCGCCCACTCAACGGCTACGTCGCACATATCTAATTGTTACAAACCGCGTTTACGTGCGTGCATTCGTCTCAGACTCGCAGTCAAGTGAAGTTCGTATATCCAGAGAAAAAAAAAAAAAAAGGCCAAGGTACAGGAAAAATGGAAAGTGTGAAGTCCCACGAAAATCTGGGAAGCCCCACTCCGAGGCAAAAACCCTGACCATCGACGTAACGATTTTTGTGGCCCACCGTCAAATCAACGTCTCTCTGACTTCCCTCGATCACGCTTGTCCCTCTTTATACCGCCGCCATGATTTTCACTGGCACAACACTCCGAGCAACGAAGCATGTTAACTCGCCATGCTACGATGAGGTCCCCCTTTTTCTTCTTTTCCCGGCTCACCCGAGCCAAACCCATCTCCCGCATAGATGCGTTCGCTCTTCTAAATCCGCTCCCCCACTGGCTGCGTCATTACTGCGTGCCACGATGGCCCTTTTCCTCCCACCCTCTCTCTCTCTATCACGCGAGAGGATGCGGGACAAGTCCGAGAATTCCAAAAAGCTAGACTGGCTTTTTTACCCACGGAAATCTAACCGTACGTGGAGTCCCTTCGCGCATGGAGAGCAACTCCATTGCTTTTCCAACCGAGCTACGAGAAGCAAGCAACCAGAGAGACCCGAGCGGCCTGCAACCTCGCGCACGAGAAACCAAAACGTCGCTATAAATATTCAGAACAGTGAGTAAGCACTCGACAACAAGTATAATTCGCATTAAGGCATTTGATGGGAAGAAAGAAAGAGCAGCAGGTGCTTTCGCACCGGTGGATCGGAAAAACAGCTTGCCATTGACCGATCCGTCGTCCTCTTTACTTTCCCCTCAACGAAACGACTATTTCACCGCGTACGACTGCAATGAACAGCCGATTATTTTCTATGCGAGGCTTTCATTCTGTTGAATCGCTGACTAGTCGAGAACACGATGAAAACGATGATATGACGGAGTATGGAATTTTCTTGCGGACTCCGTTTATCACGAATGATGACATCGAGCTTATTCTAATCCTTCCAAAACGAAATTCTGATCAACCCATAAACCGACCATCCCCCTGCATCCTGAATATCGAGGAATTTTATTAACCCTAGAACGGTAACCTGGGGTTAAAAATGACCCCAGACGACTCTAAATCCCGCGCCGTTTTTCCCTTCGTTTTCCCGTTTTTCATCGTTTTGCCGCATTTTTCACTGATTCTTTGACTCTAAGCAAAGTTTCTCTAGGCTTACGTGATTCTGCATTAAAAAACGAAAAGAATGAGCCCAAGTAGAACGCTTTTCGTCCAATTTTACCGGAGATATGAATTTTTCAAAATTGGGGTCATTTATGACCCCAGGTTACCGGAATAGTTTTCAAAAAATAAGGTTCATTCGAGTGCGTCGATCATTTGCCAATCCGGTGTATTTATTGTTTGCCGAAAAACGTAAATTCAGAAATATCGAAAACAAGTAGAACTGGGACTTGTTGGAGTCTGCAAGCCATTGGATAAGTGCAGTATAGAGGAACAGAAAGCAGGGCACGGACGACGATAGGAGGTTTGGGAAGTGATGATTTATATATACGTGCATGGATGCAAAGATGCAGTCGGTATCGCGTGTGACCAACGACGTGGCAAAGAAGTTACATTCGTATGGACACATATATACAAAATAATAACACGGTAGTAGGGCAAGAGATTGTTAAGGGCTGGGGTGCCCAAAGTAAAAAGAAGAGCAAGAAGAAAAGGAAGTGCAGGAAGGGGGAAAGAACGATGCAGTTAGAGGGGGGGTGAGAAAGGTAGCAGAGAGCGCCGACAATGCGGCAGGTACCTATCCTGCAGGCATTCCATCAAGATGCTATCGAGGGTGTAGGGTGAGAGAGAAGGCGAGGAGAGTTGGACCGGCGAGAGATATTAAAGGATGCTGGGCGACCGCCGCCGCGTCGCGATTTGGTGGTGGTGTCTGGATGTGTCTACAAGGGAGAGGAAAACTAAGCGAAGAAAGGTGGAGCAGCAGGAAACAGAAGGGGAAGGATTGCGTGTGTGAGATGGTGGTTAAGGTGGTGGTGGGTTTTGCGGAAAGGATCGAGAGAGAGAGAGAGGGGGAGGGAGTGAGTGAAAAGAGCCCGCGAGTATCCCGTGGCGTGGTGGGTCCATCGAGGGGTCCATGTTCCACCTCCTCGTCCACCTTAGGCCTTTTCTTCTCTCTCCAAGATACATATACCTTGTTGTATGGAATAAGAAAGATTCTGGGGGTCTGGCCGGTTCACGAAAGAGATCCTGTTGTTGGTCTCGCGAGACCGCTATGTACGTTGTCCTTTAAAATCGAGCAAGAGGGTGAGTTTCGAAACGCCATATCCAACCGATCTCCCGCAGCAGCGAATCTTATTTTTCTTGTTCCCATTGCTGCAGGCTTGATAGGTCAAACTGGATTAGCCAGGTAAACGTACGTATTTGTGTCGTCGCAGAATGAGATGGAGCTCGAGTTGTTCTCGGTTGCCATCGATAAACGGAGCTTGCTTTTGGCAAGTTCTTCATTGGTATTCCGCGCGCGGTCGTTTAGAAGCTTCCAGACTCGAATGGGGGGGGATAACGGTTTTGAGATTGGACGTAATATGGGCAACGAAAGATTGGCCGATTTGCTTAAAGATTCCAACGAGATAAGTTTTCGTTAGTTTGCTCAGCATCAGGCCCGAGATATCCGCACTGATCAGGTTGCCTCGTTCATTAGAATTCTCCAATCTCAGAGCCCAGCTACCAATCACATAATCACCACGCAAAAGTTACGTCATTTTCCAATCAAGCATTTATCGTTCTGGTACACACGCCGGCGTAAAAAAATAACGTGCGCGGAGTTAGAGCATCTTAATTAATCGACCTCGCGAGACACCGCTGCGAATCGCACGCCCCTACGTGTTTCTCTTTCACGTAGCGCAGACATCCGATAGACGCGCAGCCACTTACGACGAATTACATGAATGAAAACCTCGCGTGACGCGTACTTTACTACATAAGCGGACAATCCGGAGGATTATTAAGACGGGGATCCAGTGTAAACGAGATTGAGTGCAAACATGAATAAAAGTAAAAGCTGCTGCGTAGGGTAGTAAAATTTTAGTTTATTATGCAGACACATCTGTATATTTATAATTGGCTAATGTAAGTGAATAATTGAATAGAGTGCCGAGTTCTACGGCGTGTGTATGTGTGTGTGTGTGTGTGAGGGATTGCGTGTGGAAGCGAGGTATGAGCGAGGAATTTACGGTTCGGGGGATCGCGGCGAAGCGATCGTTGGAGAGCAGAATCCCACCGATCCGCAGGTTTTAAAGGGCGCTGGATGCTGCTGGCCATGCGCTCTATACACTGCACTCGACGCTCTTGTGTATACACGTGAGGACGGTTTAACAGTTGGAGGGATCGCGTGTATGTGCTGGCTTGGCAATGGTCGTCGGTGCATGTGGTTGTGCGAGCCCGGAGAGATTGGATTAAAGGTCTGGTCACCAGCGTGCCCGCGAGAAGCGCGGGGGAGTGAGGTTTCGGTTGAGACAAGAGATCGCGGGCAAGCAAGCCTAACAGGAGCGAAAGAGAGCTGCTGCTGGTACCCTCGCCGGTGAGTTTAAAATCGAGGCAAGAGGCGAGAGAGACGAGAAGAGTGAGAACAAGGGGTTGGGGAAGGAATAACAGAGGGGGGCCCAAAGGTATGCGGCGGCGCGTCTCTCCCAAGCAGTTTGCCGTTTCTCTTGGTGTGTGCGCGCAAGTGCGTGATCACACGAATATTTACACGTTCACTACCAAAGGATTTCGGAGGGAGGGACACGAAGAAAACGAGGAGGAGAAGGAGGACGACGAGCAAAGGGGGTCCTGTAGGAATTGGTCGAGTATACGCGCGCGATGTCTGAGCAAGCAACGAGCGTATACGTAACCGTGGACGGCTCACGACCAGAGCCACCTTCGCAAGGTGATTCACTGCGGTTCTCGAGATGCGCTGCTCAGACTCGCGTTTATCCTTCTCATTTGCTCCCGCCCTCCAAATGCATTTCACCTTCTCGCTCTTGTGCATCGCGCGCGCTCTGTGTCTTCCTCTCGCACTTTGCAATTCGCCTGTTTGCGATAATACGCTACTCTCGTCGCCCTCGGACTCGACGCGGGACACGTTCAAGACCAAACCGAAATTACATTTTACGGACTCTGTGCGATGATACTCGAGATCAATCTCCACATCATTTTTTTTTATCTTTACCAAAAGTTACATTACGATCCTCATGAGACACGAGACCCTCTCGCACGATCGACGATTCGAGCAGCCCACGAATGCTCTTCCTATGACACTTTGCAGTTACAAACATTTATTTTCCACTAGCAGTGCCTGCGAGCTTCGCCCCGCAGAGCAGCTTAATACGAAAATGTTGAAATTTTTTTTCTCAAAATCTTCAAACTTTGATTTTACGAAAATCGCTATAACTTTTTTTTATATATAAACTAGCCCTCCAGCTACCGCTGATTATCTTCGTTTTAGAATTATCTTTGAATTGTTAATTAGCGATTTTTCATTTGTTATCATTTTTAGTTGCTTGTGAACTTTGAAAATGGAAAATTTGACGAAAAATGCAATTTTCCGGTTCGGGTTACCGAAAAAAAAAAAATATCGGAACGCGATGCAGCCCGAAACCTATTCCGATTCATGAGCTTCATTCCTGTGAAAGATTCATCGAAATTGGTTCAGTTATTTTTCCGTGAAAAGGGCACAAAGACAATTTTGTAATACAGAGAAGATTACATCGAGCCTAATGATCGTTTAGAGTTTTTATTTTTTTACAAACTGGTGCTCCAGCTATACCGCTCATTATCTTCGTTTTCGAATGATCTTCGAATTGGTAATTAGTGATTTTTCATTTTTCATCATTTTTTAGTTGCTTGTGAACTTAGAAAGTGGAAAATATGACGAAAAATGTGATTTTTTGGTTCGAGTTCACAAACATCGAGCTTAATGATCGATTAGAGCTTGAAAAATATTGCGTCATTGAAATACTTAATATCGCGGAAGTGGTGGTCCATTTTGGTACAGATTTGAGTTTTACTCCCTTTCGTTGGGGAGAAGGGGAGCCAGAAGGGTCTGGCGCAAAAGGGGAGAAAATATTTCAGGCTGTCGTGAAGCAGTTCGCGAAGCTCGTGGGACGCAAACGAGCTTCGCCCAGGGCCCCCCCGCCGCCGCCCTGACTCCCTCGTATATTTGATCGTTTCTTTGCCCTCTCGCTGTCTTGCTGCCCCCACTTTTTTCTCATTCAGGACGAATGTAATCGCGGGCTTTCTCGCCCGGAAGGAGCATCGCAGCAGCGTTGGCGTTTCTCAGGACGCGCATGTATTCGAAACATGTTGTATACACTGTATTTTATTCGTATATGTACCAAGTAAGGAGATAGCGCGGTTGAGGGTGCAAAGACGATGAGGAAGGGACATGGGAACCGCCCGAAGCGTGTCAGTACGCCCTGCTGTCGAGAGAAACATTCCCAAGCGTATAAAACGTGGATACGAATAAAATTTTATCTTATCGCGTTGCTCTTTCAATAAAAGGAGATAAAAGTTTTGGGTGCCATTGCGTCACGTCCATTGAAAGGATGTGGCAACGATCTTTCGATCCATGTTAATGACTCAATGATGTTTCGTCGACTGTCACGAGACTTTTCTCCGCTCAAATACATTTTTGTCACAACACATTGCGTGACAGGAGGGATAACATAAAAAAGAAACAAGAAATACGTGAAACATGGATATTCGCGCGAGCTCGGTTCGCAGCTCTGAAAGTCCTTTGAACGTTGACCAGGGGAAATCCGAAAGAGCAAAGCGACAGGATTGCGAGGGGCCTGATAGAAGGAAAGGATTCAGCAGCTTGTACGTACATGAGAGCGGCACCGGTACCGGGTCGTTAGCGGATTCTTGGTAAGGATTTAATTTATTCCAACGTTCGACCTCGCACCTTCCAAAATCCTGAGTACCAAATCCGCTTTTTTGGGAGCGATACCCTCCGCGCGAACTGATTACAGGATTAAAATATTATTTTCTAGACATTTATAGCTAAATGTTTCTGGGATTTCTGAGCGATTTTAACCCTGGAACGGTAACCTTTTTTTTCTGACCTATTCCGATAACGTGGGGTCATAAATGACCCCAATTTTGAAAAATTCATATCTTTGGTAAAATTTAACAAAAAGGGTTCAACCTGGGCTCATTCTTTTCGTTTTTTCATGCAGAATCACGTACACTGGGAATGAAATTTTGTTGAAAATCGTCGATATTTTTTTGAATACGGTAAACTGAATATTTTTTCATAATTTCAGAATTTTCGTTATTTTGGCAATATATTTGGTTTCTAACGGAATTGTCAGCGAAATTTACGAGTGGAACGACTAAAATTTGCTTCCCAAGAGACTTTCTAAAATATTTCTTGCTGCAAGGACACTATTTTTGGGATTATTCAAAAAAACGTTTATTAAAGAATTTTCATGAATTAACTTAGTCTTTCGCCGCTTCGACAATTCACTGAAAATGAAATTTTGTTAAAAATCGTCGAGATATTTTGTTGAATGCGTTAAACTCAATATTTTTTGATAATTTCAAAATTTTCGTTATCTTGGCAGCGTATTTGGTTTCTAACGAAATAGTCAGAGAAATTTACGAGTGGAACGACCAGAATTTTATTCCAAAGAGATTTTCTGAAATATTTTTTGCTGCATTGACACAATTTTTGGAATTTCAAAAAAAACGTTTAGTCGAACGTATCGAACAAAATATTCATCTTTTTTAACGAAATTGCGTTTCCAGTCCAAGCCTAGAGCAACTTTGCTCAAAGTTAAACAATCGGTGAAAAATTCGGCAAAACGGGAAAACGAACGTTTTTGAGCCCAGGTTACCGTTTCAGGGTTAAAAATGAAGTACCGAAAATCTTTGACTCAGTTTCGAGGGGCATAAACTTTTAGAAACGTTTGTTTTTTCTCGTGGTACTTCACCTCGGTGCTCCTCGTCATTGATCACGTATTTACAGGACCATTTAAGACTCTCTCCATTTCGTCTTTGGCGTCTTTTCGTCCCAGGTTGTTAATTGCACGAGCTCGTAAAGCAGGGAGTCCATTAACGAGAGACAACCGCAAGAGGATCAACGAGAGGTTTGAGGAGACAGGAAGAGTCGAACTCGCGTGTGTTGTCTATATATGCAAAAAGATGCTGTGACAATGATCATCTGTTATCGTGGGTATATATATACGCTTGTCCATTTTTTCCTATGAGCAGGCACCGATGTCGAGAGAATGAGAGACAGGAAGAAACACACGCGGTACGCGGTGATAATTATCGGCGTGAGAAACTTGGTGTATCAGCCAACACGTCCCAGTGTTATTGCGCTCTTTCAAAAGAAGAATTTCTCCGAGAAATACGACCTCGAGGATTTGAAAGGAAAAAAACGAAATAGGAAAAGAAGCTGCGAAAAAGAGATTCAGCAGCAGGAGGCTCCGGCGAGAAAGAGAGAGAGAAAGAGAAAGACGGTGAGTGTGGCAAAAGATACAAAGAAAAGAAAGGAGACTTGATTTACGCATCGAGTCATTAAATTGGACGGAAGGTTCGCCAACGCGTCCGGCAAAGCAAACCTCATACCACGAGGCATGACTCTTCGGGCTTGCTTAATAAGATCTTAATTGCGCTTTTGCGATCGAACTTTTGCAGCATCACCGACTCCGTAACAATGTTTGATCGTGGTGCGTTTGTGACGCCGTTGAAATTTGCGCTGCTGCGTCGCGGAACTTAGTGCACACTGTGAAGGAAATTTTGTTAGAAAAGATCGATATTTTGTTCGATACGTTCAACTAAACGTTTCTTTTAAATAATCACAAAAATTGTGGCATCGCAGCAAGAAATATTCTAGAAAGTCTCTTCGGAAGCAAATTTTTGTCGTTCCGGTCGTAAATTTAGCTGACAATTTCATTAGAAACCAAATTTACTGCCAAAATAACGAAAATTTTGGAATTATCAAAA
The DNA here is from genome assembly GCA_037952995.1 of Hyposoter didymator. Taxonomy (NCBI): domain Eukaryota; kingdom Metazoa; phylum Arthropoda; class Insecta; order Hymenoptera; family Ichneumonidae; genus Hyposoter; species Hyposoter didymator. Next base: position 9,584,329 of record JBAJMU010000002.1, read on the forward strand.
AATATTTAGTTCATCGTGTTCAACAAAATATCGACGATTTTTATAACTAAATTTTATTTCCACCGCAGCTGGGCTCGTGCAAACACACGTTGTTTTGAATAATCCCAAAAATAGTGTCATCGCAGCAAGAAATATTCTAGAAAGTCTCTTCGGAAGCAAATTTTTGTCGTTCCGATCGTAAATTTAGTTGACAATTCCATTAGAAACAAAATTTACTGTCAAAATAACGAAAATTTCAAAATTATCAAAAAATATTTAGTTCACCGTGTTCAACAAAATCTAAACGATTTTTAACAAAATTTCATTTCCCGTATGCGAACAGCCAGGTGCGTGTCTTTGCCGCGTGGCAATTGATCAAATACCGAAAATCGTAATTTTGGAAAATAAAAATATTTTTTGGCAAATGTTCGATAGCTCATGGATTCACGTTGTTGAATGTTTCGAGAAAATTAAAACTTGTATACGAGTCCTGTAGCAGCGTTTTCCTTGGCCTTTCTACCACGCGGCGGCCCAGCCTCGCGCGGCTGCCGAAATAAGTTTGCCACCCAGAGGACCTCTTTCAACTTTATTTCTATATACACGCGGTGCACACGTATATCGTGGTTCACATTCATGAGAAGGATCCCAGTTGGAATGCGGTTCCACGAGCCTCACACACACACACACACACATAGACACATGCGCAGTAAACGCGAGGGGTTGCGTGGTCCTGTACGTGGTTCCTTGTATGTTGGTCGATGTGTCCGATCTTCGGCGTGCGAATAGGTGATGATGGTGTGTGCCCCGTGGTCTTCATGGTCCTCGCGAACGTTACGGCTTCACGTTTCGCGTCTCTTCGCTTCTCTCCCTGCTGCTGTCTCTTTTTCGAACGGACGCGTATGTGCGGGATAAGTGAGAGGCAAGGAAAAGGATATATTTTGCCAAACGGTCCACCTTATCTTCCTTGTCGTCCTTTGGCGCGCAGGTACCAAAGCAAAACTCGAGAAAGATCAGTCATTCGTGAGGCCCTCGAAGCTTTCAATTTCGAAGAGTTTCCCAAGGCAGTAGGTTCGGCTTTTATGAATAAAAGGCTTTACGTTCGCGTAGGTATCACATCCGGTTGTGAAAAGTGACAATAATGCTCTCACGGAAAACTACACTACGCAAGCCAATTATCGCGATTATACGTACGCAGATTAGCAAGAAGCGTTCTCTGATGTTTCCGGCATGCATGCGTTCAGGGTTCAAAGTTCCATTCTGTGGTGGCGTGTTGGCGTTGGACGAGAGCGGAACAACTCCTCGAGGGATAAAGCGCGGCACTTTGACACTCTCGTATCTCGATACGTCTCGTATATTATCAGTTGAATGAAAACGTAATATTGAGACTTGTATATACCGAGAGCCAGGGATTTGATGGATCTGTTGAAATTATGATTCAATGTTTGCTCGTTTCTCGATGTGCATTTTTATCCTATTTGACGTTTGCAACAATTTATTGAAAAATCAAAGTTTTAGTAATTTTGTTTGAGATTGAAAAAGTTTGGTCCAAGTAACAAGAAGAAATCATTAGAAATTACTGGGATTTCGGTTTTTTTAGAAGAACCTGGCTGCGGAGCGATTCTCGTAATCATGCAAATTTGAACGTTCCTGTCAATTCCCATTGAGGATTCTCAATTACGAAGGATCCTCTACACCCTATTATATAGTTTGGGAATATCATGGGAAGCCGCGCGCGTTTCGATGGCAAGCAGCCGCGAAAGCTGAGGGTTGCAGTCGCGGTAACATATGGGAGAAGATTACCCTGGCAGGGGCATGGTGAAGAGAAAAGGAGAATATGAATCGCGTGCTTGGGGATTCGCGATCCCGCCAACGTAGTCGACACAGCGCCATTGCTTTTGGACCACCGGCACTTTTGGCCACTCCCGGCTTCGGGCTCACATGTTGTTCGTCTCGCTCTTTCTCATACTCTTTTGCTTGTTCATTTTTGGTCTCGTGGTTGTGTGCTCTTTCATTCGCGAGGCCGCGCTGTTCGAGACCGCGGCGCGGGGTTCGAAGTCGCCCTCACAGAGGGCGCTCGTTTTCGCACATATTTTCCTCTCTTGCTCTGCGCGCTTGAAGCAACTAACGCATGCTTCGCACACACGTACTCGTGTCTGCGGGAGGTTCTTTCTCATATCCTGCAGCAGCCCAGCAACAACGCGCGCCCAACGTGTGTGGAGATCCTTTTCCTTTTTCCGCGCCACACGTGCGATCAACTTCTCTTTCCAATCGCATCGTGATCGCGGCGCCAAGGTCATGCTGGCCCAAGGGAAGAGCGATATTCAGCAGCATCAGGCGTGCCGAGATCTTGTGGCAATTTTGGGAGGAAGTTGAACGAATGTTGATAGCGCGAGAGCAATGACAACCCAAGTGGAATTACCGGTCCGACGTGTCTTTCGACGGTTCATCCTCGAGCATCGCAAAAGACCAAAGTCTCCGCTAGACCCCACAAATCCTTGCGGAACCTTGATGAACCTGCAGCTGGTTAATAACCGCTTGCCAGGCACTCGTCCTGCAAGCATTTTTCCCTCGTAACTGCTGCTTGCACGAGACATTGTTTTCGCTGCTATACATCGCGATCATTCAGGAGCAGTCCCTAAATAATACTTCCTGCTTCAAGACATGGGATAACGTCTCATTTCATCCGGCAATAAAGTATCGTTGCTCTTGGCACATAAAACTGTCGCCCCCAACGAGAACATTAAGACAGTTTATTCAGTCAATTATCGGGAGGTTACCAACAAGTTGGCGCTGTTCCCATAAGAATTTTTCGCCGCCGGGTGTGCATACTTTATGAAACACACGAGGCCTGCTCAATTGCTCCGCAGCGAAATGAGTTACTTACTAAATGAGCAGTCCGAAATAAGAATCGTCGGGAATAATTACTTAATCCGTCGTTGTCTTTGCTCGCAGCGTGTAGAGAGCAAGAGAAAAAGATTAAAAGGATTTGAAATATTTGAGAGGGAGTCTGCAGCAGACTCATGTCGCTCGTCTCTCTATCCTCGTGCGAGAGAGTTACACGCAGAATCTTTGTTACATGTCAACTGCTGCTGCGGTTGACCCCAGCAAGGCCCGATCGAGACGTACACACATCCAGGCCACACGTCCTTCTGTCAATCAGCTCTTTTGGTTCGTGTAGAGAGTAAGCAGTTATGAGTGGGACATCGCCGCGCTCGTGAGGATATCTTCAGTGTCAGAACCGCGACTTGGCGAGAACACACTCTCGCGTACGCAACGATTTGTTTAAGGCTCGACCATAAACCGTTGTGTGGAGGTCCACGTGAGACAGAGCGATCGACTGCTCGCCCAGTGCGATAGGAAGAGCACAATATTCGCGTCAGAGTCCTCGCTATCCCTCTCTCCTCCACGATCCGTTTAGAGCTTAATGGAACAATGGAGAAAGAAGACGCACACAGTGGCCGGGCGGGACCTTCGCGCCAACTTGGACCCGAGTCAATGAATCTGGTGGCCTTTTCCCATGCTCGCGCGCGGGCACGACAACGACCAGCGCGAGCACTTCACTCGTCATCGTGTCTCGCCGCCTGCTTTTCTCTCTCCAATTCTTCTTCCTCTTGTTCTGCAGCTCTCCCTCGCACATCTCACACAGCCTCCGTCACTTTCTCGTCTCCCTCGACATGGAGACACGATTTTATTAGTTTCTGAGTCATTCGTACGACCGCAACAATAGCGGACACCTTGAGCCACATTTCGATCGAAAATTATGAAAATTCGATGAGGCAGTAACTTTGCTATTCCGTAATTACGTTTCGAGCTCGTTCGTGCTCATTTTCGATATTGTAACTCTTTGCGGGCACTCTAGAAATACACTGAAAACAAAATTTTGTCGAAAAAGATGAATATTTTGTTCGATACGTCCGACTAAACGTTTTATCGAATAATCCCAAAAATTAAGTCAATGCAGCAAAAAAAAATTCAGAAAATCTCTTCGGAAGCAAATTTTAGTCGTTCCACTCGTAAATTTCGCTGACAATTCCGTTAGAAACCAAAAATACTGCCAAAATAACGAAAATTTTGAAATTATGGAAAAATATTTAGTTTACCGTGTTCAACAAAATATCGACGATTTTTAACAAAATTTCATTCCCAGTGCACTTTTCTCTCGAGTCGAGAATGAAAAATTTGGGAGGGCCGCTGCGAGGTGGCGAGAACACCATCAGCATCAACGAGACTCGAAATATGAGAAGATCAGGGAGAGGCGGCGGCGATCCACTGATAGATCGACTAAATTGCTGACCAACCGTCCATTTATTTTTCTTCGCTCCATCCAACCTTTCGTTCTCTGCCCTCCGCCTGCTCGTACCTCTTTGGAACTTGAGCGAGCTCCAGGCGCTTCGCTTGTTCATTCTCAACCAGCATAGCGATTCTCTAGGTAAACGTCGACCTTTCTCGGAGCTAGTTCGTCTCCGTCCATTTCTTCATGTTTCTATTTTCATAATGAAACAAAAAACGAGATTGAAACGCGATCGAAGCAATAATTCTGACTGCGTCTTTCTTTCCCTGTCTCTTCTGCTTCGCGTCGCAGTTTTTGTTTTTCGTATAACTTCGCGGCTCCTTATTGTTCAGATCCTCGTGGAGTCCTTGCAACGACGCCGACGTCGAAAGGACTTTCACGCGAAACCTCACGATTTTTTCTCATTATTCCTGTCAAGTTGAAAATATTGAACAACTCGGAACCTCCCGATGGATCTTTCATATATTTCGTGACTTTATTATTCTATGAAGAGCGTGAAAAGTTTTGAGAAACATGAAAAAAAGAGAAAATTCGACTTTTGAGATGGTGCTCGGGCAGCAGCAAAGATCATGCGAGAAACCTCGCGGTCAGAGTCTGTTTGAGCTGATCTCAAATATTGGCTGTCCACTCCCGCGTCCAGGGATGGATCTCTTGAAGCACGTGGTGATTTATCCCGCGGAATGCGCTGAAAATATATATTCAAACAAACCACTCCGTGCCCTTCGAGTTTTCTCATCTTTCTCCCCCCACACACACATGCACGCACGATCGTATGTGTGCGCGATACTCGGGCGGTCACCAGCTTTGTTGAATTTCCATCCCGCTCTCGATATATCGCCTCGTTTTTATCGTAAAATTTATAATCTCGAAACTTTGTACTGAATATCGATGGAATCGATCTTTTCCTGGAGCTGTTGAAAAAAATTGAGAATTCTTATTCCTAACGCGATTGCTTGGCTAATCCCCTCGGGAATTTTCCGGCTCAAATTATGATATCGAAGTTTGCATCGTGTTGCAATCCAACGAAAAATAGGATTTTTTATTTATTAATTTGATAATTAATTGACTCGTTCAAATTTTTCTAGGATAAATTTACTTTTCGAATGGCGAAAAAGACTTTCTCGTTATTGTCGACAAACACTGTATGAAAATTTGGTCCGATGCTATAATAAAATGATGAGTATTCGTTGCATTTCATAGATGCAAACTTCAACATCATCAGAATTGGAAAGCAAGAAAGCGAGAAAGAAAAAAAAGAAAATTTGACAATCTCCATCTCAATAGAGAATCAAAAATCGTTATTTTTCAAATACTCATTAAATTTTCCATCGCTCAGAATTGATGATATTGAAGTTTGCATCGTTGCAATGCAACGAAAAATATATTTTTTATTTATTATTTTGATAATTAATTGACTCGTTGCAATATTTCTAGTAAATTCACTTTTCGAATGGCGAAAAAGACTTTCTCGTTATTGTCGACAAACACTGTACGAAAATTTGGTCCGATGCTATAACAAAATGATGAGTTTTCGTTGCATTTCATCGATGCAAACTTCAACATTCTCAATCTCAACGTTTTCTTTTTTCCGTCGTCTTTCATAAGAATTGCGAACTTTTATTTAATTTTTTCCTTCATTTTTTCATTAAGAGAGAAAAAGAGAGAAAGAGGGAGAGAGAGCGAGAGGTTGAAATGCACATGTGTGCGTCCGAGGCCTCATGTCATTGAGCGCAAAGCGAAAGAAGAGGACGCACGAGCGAGGCAGCTTTTGTGAGGAGCAGCCAGAGCAAAAGAGACGAGGAAAGACCAACGCTGAGGAGATTCTCCTCATCGTTCCTCAGAAGCACACGTGTCCAGACTCACAAAAATGCAAACACGACGTTTCCTTTACCGCCTCGTTTTTTTCTCCATATTTAAACATTATTTTTCTTGGCATTTTTTTTTGTCCTTATCGCAAGTGTAGCTCACAGCAGGCGTGTTAATAATTTATTTCGCGCTACGATTCACTAACGGCACGGAAAGAGACGCGTCGTATCCTCCCGCCGCGTCACAATTTTTTCCTCCTCCGCGCCTTCTCCACGCTGCGATACCGAACGCAGAAAGATACTTTTCCAATTACCGAATAACATGCGTCAATTTCGATAATCGCGATCTATATGCCACGAAACGGAGCAATGAGTGGACCAATTACGAATGGAACGACAAAAATTTGCTTCCGAAGAGATTTTCTGAAATTTTTTTTGCTCCATTGACATAATTTTTTGAATTATTGAAAAAAACGTTTATTAAAGAATTTTCATGAATCAACTTAGTCATTCCTCGCTTCGACAATTCACTGGGAATGAAATTTTGTTAAAAATCGTCGAGATATTTTGTTGAATGCGTTAAACCAAATATTTTTTGATAATTTCAAAATTTTCGTCATTTTGGCAATATATTTGGTTCCTAACGGAATTGTCAGCGAAATTTACGAGTGGAACGACAAAAATTTGCTTCCGAAAAGATTTTCTGAAATTTTTTTTGCTCCATTGACATAATTTTTGGAGTTATTGAAAAAAACGTTTAGTCGGACGTATCGAACAAAATATCCATCTTTTTCAACAAAATTTTGTTTTCAGTGTAGAGGGAAAGAGCAAGAAGCACCGCGAGAGTGTTTTTGGAAATGCGTGAGAGTTAGGAAGAGGGAACGCGTCCGAGGTATATAAAGGAGACTGGAATCTGCGAAATCGGTTTGGCTTTGTGTGGGAAGACAGGTAATAAATAGTATAGCCGGCTATTACTTAACGTCAAACGCGGCTGGTTGCGTAGAGAGAGGGCCTCCTCGCGCGGAGCAGGGGCCCGGTTTCGAATTTTAGCACTCGTTTCGCGCGACCGAACGCGCCCCGCGGCTTCTTCATAAATCCTTGTAGTACTCTTCGCGTCCTCTCTCCCCTCTTTCTCACTCTCTCACTCACAGATTCTTTCGCGTCTCAAACAATTTAATTACCACACGCGCGGTCAGCAAACCATAGGCGATTCTTTGTGTCGCCGCACTCGCGCGCGCGCGCGGTTCGGTTGCGTCCGAACAAACTCTCTAGCGAGCAGACCAATCATCTCTCTCTCTCTCTCTCTCTCTCTCTCTTTTTTTCTCTCTCTAGCTATCTATATGGCGCAGGTAAAAAAGTATTTACCTCGTTCCGCGTGCCCCCGTCTTTTTTGACTATCGCTCGCCACGATGAACTCAAAATATACAACTCCGTATATGTTTTTTTCCAGTCGTCCTTGTAATTTCAAAAATCTACATTCGGGTTTACCAAGTTTCTTTATTTATTTTTTATTTTTTTTTTATTCGTAGATGCTCCTTAAAAAATTTAATTTAGAGGATTCGATCGCGATTCAAGATGGCGAACGAGTCTGGGTGTGACGAAGACGGTCGCTATAATTTAAAGACACGATTTAGCACAGAGTAGCATCAACATTTGCACTCGAAATATTTTTCATGCTTTCCGAGTTTGCACTGAAAACAAAATTTCGTTGGAAAATATCGATATTTTGTTCCATACGTTCGACTAAACGTTTTTTTCAACAATCCCAAAAATTGTGTCATCGCAGCAAGAAATACTCTAGAAAGTCTCTTCGGAAGCAAATTTTAGTCGTTCCAATCGTAAAGTTTGCTGACAATTTCATTAGAAACCAAATGAACTGCCAAAATAACGAAAATTTTGAAATTATCGAAAAATATTTAGTTGATCGTATTCAACAAAATATCGACCATTTTTATAACTAAATTTCATTTCCACTGCAGCTGGGCTCGTGCAAACACACGTTGTTATGAATAATCCCAAAAATATGAAGATCGAGGGTGTGAGCAAATAATACTTTTCCGGGCATTCGCCATGACGAAAATAAAAACAACTCTCCAAGCTAAGACGATTTCGCAGCATTTATACGCAGCGAATTATTTCCTGGGACTGATACTGAAGAAAAAAAAACGATAATAATCACTCCCCCCCTAGAATTAAAGTCTCGAGTGTACCAACTCTCAGGATTCACATCACTAACGGAATACATTCCAGCAGCGAAACAACTATTCTCTGTCAGCGTAACCAGTTGTTAACTGAGATACGCTTTGCAATCGGATCCGTCAGCCAGTGTTTTACAAACTCTCTTCTTTCTCGCTCTTCGCTCTTCTTCTCATCCTTTCATCCTTATCCACCTTCGTCAAAGTTATTAGACTCTTGCCTCCTTCAATACTTATTCCCAAAGATAATTTCTCCTTGAAATTCACTCGAGAAACATTATTTTGGCGAATAGTATGAAAAAGGATTCAAAAACGTTTAACCCTAGAACGGTAACCTTATTTTTTCTGACCTATTCCCATAAGCTGGGGTCATAAATGACTCCAATTTTGAAAAATTCATATCTTCGTTAAAATTTAACAAAAAGGCTTCAACCTGGGCTCATTCTTTTCGTTTTTTAATGCAGAATCACGCAAGCCTAGAGCAACTTTGCTCTGAATCAAAGAATCAGTGAAAAAGGCGGCAAAACGATAAAAAACGGGGAAAACGAAGGGAAAAAAGGCGCGGGATTTAAAGCCGTTCTAGGATAAATATGTTTGGGCAAAAAGTGGAAAAAAATGCAACGGAAAAAAGAAAGTTTGAAGGAAAAATATCGTTTGAAACATTTGGAACATTAATTCCCGAACAATGCGATGACAAGTTTCGAAAAGTTTTGTGTGTCGTCAGAAAAGATCGTAAAAATTTTTAATCACCGGAGTAAAAAGCTCGTTATACATAAAATCGAGTCATGGGCTCATTAATTTCATTCAGAAATCAACTTCATTCATTCGTCGTCGTAAGATCACCGCGAAATGACGATTCCGAGGAGCGAGGAGGAGGAGGAGGAGGGGCTAAATATATATAAGGAAGAGAAGGCACGTTTATTTATTATTACCAACCGGACGTTTTGTTATCGCGGGCTTACGCGATGCAGCCAAAATTCCTGAAAGCGTGCGGTTTCTCTCATAGCGACCTCGCTGTATCCTGCTGATAAATACACTGGGATACAGATAGCAGCGGTGATTTAAAAATAAAAGCGATACACAATTAACAAAACTCGCAAACATCAACAACAACAATGAACAGACAATGTTGCTTTTGCTTTTTCATTTCTCAAAAGAATCAAAGACCCCGAACGGAAATTAGTAAAATTAATAAATGAAAAAAAAAAACAATAATTTTGGAGTTACGTACACGGACAAGAAAATTTCGATGAAAAAGATGGAAATTTTGTTCGATTCGTTCGACTAAACGTTTTTTTTAATATTCCCAAAAATAATGTCATTGCAGCAAAAAATATTTTAGAAAGTCTCTTCGGAAGCAAATTTTAGTCGTTACACTCGTAAATTTCGCTGACAATTCTGTCAGAAACTGAATATTTTGCTAAAATAACAAAAATTTTGAAATTATTCAAAAAAATTTTGAGCAAAATTTCATTTCCGGTGTCTTTCCAAGGTTCTGATAATTTTTCGTAAACATTATTGCCATTTGCAGCGTACGGATAAGGGTTCTGGGCAAAAGTTACGTTTTCTAATTTCTTTTTTTTTATGTCTACGAATTTTTATGATTTCCGGTGACCTTTTTATTGTTACGTAAATATTGGCGAGTCTTTGGTCTCATAACTCGAATATATAATAATAGTCTGAGTAACGCACACAAAAATGTATATATACTCGAGATTTAGGAAAAACGAACAATCCTGGGCCAGAATGCGCCGTTAAAAGTGAGAGGAAGAGAGAGAGAGAGAGAGGAAAGAGTGAGAATGGCGGAGGAACGAAAGGAGCTGTGGAGGGGGTATTCATTCATAAATGCTCTTCGCCGAGGCGTCAATGGATGCGCCTGTAACCGAGCGAGACAGTATCTTTCCCCTCTCTCTCTCCACTTCTTTCTCTCCCTCTCCGCACCATGAAATCCGGTACGTTGCGTTTCTTCTGCTACTCAAACTCCTCTTCTTCGTCTTCTTCATGCTTCACTTCCCCTGTTTTCCTTCTTCCCTCGCGTTCCATCATTCCTCGTCCCCGGCGAAGCTTCCCAGCATCTTCCCCTTCCCCAATTTTTCCACCCCATTCCTATCGTGTGAAGAAATTCCGTGGCTTTAAAACTTTTACTCCAATTTGACGAATACTTCGAAACGAAAAAATGAAAAAAATTGTTAAAAAAAAAAAATTAATAATTCTCCCGTTAGTAAAAAATTTGGATCTCATTTTCGCGATTTTTCAAACGATGTTTCATTTGGGGAAAAAAAAACTGTAACGAGAATTTATAGCGTTGTTGCTGTTTATTGATTTATTGTGAAGAAAAATGCGTGCGATCCAGAGCGTTCCTATCGTGTGAAGAAATTCTGTGGCTTCAAAACGTTTACTCCAATTTGACAAATACTGCGAAACGAAAAAATGAAAAAAATTATTTAAAAAAAAAAAATTAATAATTCTCCCGTTAGTAAAAAATTTGGGGAAAAAAAAACTGTAACGAGAATTTATAGCGTTGTTGCTGTTTGTTGATTTATTGTGAAGAAAAATGCGTGCGATCCAGAGTGACGTTCCCGAAGGAACTCGAGGTGGTAAAAATCGTTCTCCTCGCTATACTCAGGCTCTCCTTTTTTTTCAGAGCCCGAGTTTATAGAAATGTACATACAGGTATATTTGATATCCTGCGAGAATTGGAAGGGTGCCCCTGCGAGTGCACGGAGGAGGGAGGCCGGTGCAGAGGAGGGAGGAATTTTGGTGTAGTCCTGTTGGTTGTATTTGGGCCCTGCCTCTCGTTGGAATTTCGTGGCAAGAAACCGGACCCCACGAATTGCGATTACTCGTTGAATTCTAAATAATTCAGCATTTCATTCGATCGGTCGAGTCTTTTCAACCGTTTCTTTTTTTTTCTCCCATTTTTTTTGTCCACCATGATCCCACCGACAAACATTGTGGCGATGGACGCTGTGAATAAAATGTACCGAGGAATCTTCTCATATTTGCGAAACGTGTTTTTCTCCTCTCTCTCCCTTTTTCTCCTCGTCTCTTCGTTTCCTCTCGTTCGGGTGCAATAAAATCTTGCCTTCCTAATGACTGACAGGTTTATTTCTCATTCTTTTTATTATTTATTGTCTTCGCCCATATGGACATGGAAAATAATGTCTCCATCATTTTTTCCCTCAGAGATTCGATTTTTCCAAATTTACAATTTACCAAATGCAACGTGAGCCAGTTTATTATTATTTCAGAACACAAGACATTTTGTGAGGGAGGAAAAATAATAATTCTCGTCAATATCGCACTGGAAATGAAATTTTGTTAAAAATCGTCGAGATTTTTTTGAACACGATGAACTAAATATTTTTTGATAATTTCAAAATCCTCGTTATTTTGGCAGTATATTTGGTTTCTAATGAAATTGTCCGCAAAATTAACGATTGGAACGACAAAAATTTGCTTCCGAAGAGACTTTCTAGAATATTTCTTGCTGCGATGACTCAATTTTTGGGATTATTCAAAAAAACGTGTGTTTGCACGAGCCCAGCTGCAGTGGAAATAAAATTTCGTTATAAAAATCGTCGATATTTTGTTGAACACGATGAACTAAATATTTTTTGATAATTTCAAAGTTTTCGTTATTTTGGCAGTATATTTGGTTTCTAATGAAATTGTCCGCAAAATTAACGATTGGAACGACAAAAATTTCTTTCCGAAGAGACTTTCTAGAATATTTTTTGCTGCAATGACTCAATTTTTGGGATTATTCAAAAAAACGTTTGGTCGAACGTATCGAACGAAATTTCCATCATTTTCAACAAAATATTGTTTTCAGTGGATGGTCGTCATCACGGGCATCAGTGATACCGACAAATACCAATTAATAAACAACGCGAAAATATACGTTTATGACACAGATATATAAAGCGTTGAGAGAAACGAGCACGGCGGTCTGCAATGATAAGTGCACTCCGCGAAAAACGAGACGCCGGATATGACATCATTCCCGAGGGTATATATGTTGTGACCGGAGCAGCAGGCAAAAGAGCGAGAGAGCGAGCAAAAGAAGAAAAACAAAAAAAAACATGCCAAGAGAGTGAGAGACATTTATATATTCGCGGTTTGCTTCAACGCCCATGGTTCTTCTTCGACTCCCCCGCACGCCTTGCCGCCCTCCCGCGACTTCTTCACCCGCCGGTTCTCGCGGTACACATTAAAGACATGTGCATAAATATTTTATCGGTGCGTGAATGTGACCGGTTCGTTTTTTTCCGTAAACCTCTTCCTACACTCCGAAAGCCAATTTTTCGTTTTCCCTCGAAAAAAATTTTTTTGGTGGAACTAAAAAAAAATTAAACAAACAAATTTTGAAAAGTTGTTAACTCGTGAAAAGAAATTTTCACTCCCGATCTGTCGAAATATTTTAAATTCCAAAACATTTAATTTTTCTTCATTTATTCGTTTTTTTTTTTTCAAAAACGTTTCGTGCAAAAAATTCTTAAGCGGAACTGGAAAAAAATTAAAAACCCAATTTTGAAAAGTTGTTAATTCGTGAAAAGAAATTTGGTTTGAAAGAAATTTCCACTCGCGATCTGTCGAAATATTTTTACCTCGAAAACATTTTTTTTTATTCGTTTTTTCGTTTTTTTTTTTTCAAAAACGTTTCGTGAAAAAAATTCATGAATTTTACGATAAACTTTTTGAAAAGGAATAAATGTGGATAAACATGCGTCACTTTTGATCGAAAGAATATCGGGAATCGAGACTCTTGGTGCGCAATCGGACCCACAAATCCGCCAGGTACACAGCACATTTTTTTCGATATGTTACTCGAGTATACAAATGTATATATACGTGTAAGACATTTTGCACGTACGTTCGCACGCCGCCGGGACGGCGTCGCGATCATAACTTCGCTTCGAGCGATAGCACCAGAACTGCCTTTTTTCTTACATGCACACAAACAACACACACACACACACACACACACACGTATGCATGCAATATTTACAGTTGTCGTGGTACATATGGTACACAATGTAGCATGTCGTATATCGGCGATTCGACATCGAACACTCCCCGAGAACGACGAGACGCGAGGGGGCGGACCTTTGCTTTCGATGTTTAAGTATTGCGATTCTGTAAGGGATTGGAAATAAAAACTATAAAACAAAATCAATGATACGAGGATTCTGCCTGTTGACAGTCAAAAATGAATAAGTCTCATCGATATTTTTGTCTTTTTTTTTTGTTTCACAGTAATTGGAATTTAAATTCAAATTGTTTACGAGACTCCTTGGGGAACGTTTCCCTTTATTTTTATTCGCTGCTCATTTATTTAACGCCAATATTTATTCATCATTTTGCGTTCGAATTAATTGTCGCCTGAAATTTTTATTAAAATTTTGTCTTTTTGTTTTTTTTTTTAGTCTTATTGAAATTCGAATTCGAATTGTTTACGAAACTCCTTGGGAACGTTTCCCTTTATTTTTATTCAAATTTTTATTAATTTTTTGTCAGTAATTGAAATTTAAATTGAAATTGTTTACGAAACTCCTTAGGGAACGTTTTCCTTTAGTTTTATTCGAATTTTTATTAATTTTTTATTAATTTTTTGACAGTAATTGAAATTTAAATTGAAATTGTTTACGAAACTCCTTAGGGAACGTTTTCCTTTATTTTTATTCGAATTTTTATCATTTTTTATTAATTTTTTTACAGTAATTGAAATTCAAATTCAAATTGTTTACGAAACTCCTTAGGGAACGTTTTCCTTTATTTTTATTCGTATTTTTATTAATTTTTTTTTAAATTTTTTGACAGTAATTGAAATTTAAATTCAAATTGTTTACGAAACTCCTTGAGGAACGTCTTCCTTTATTTTTATTTACTGCTCATTCATTCGACGCCAATATTTATTCATCATTTTGCGTTCAATATTCGTTCGAATTGACGGTCGATTGAAATTTTTATTAAAACGTATAAGCATAATGATTAATTAACGAGGCATTGGCCTCGATAATTAGGAGCTAGCTCCATTAATGGTCATAGTGACGGTTGGAGAGACAAGTCGCTTTTATAATCGCGGTTAACACGACCAAGATTGTCTATTTATTTCAAAAGTCACATATGCATCGCTCGAACGCATAAAAAACGTTCGCGTATCACGATGGAGTGACGAAGAGAAAATAACTTATCATACAAACGTCATGCTCTTTACACGAGATACCAAAATGAAAAAGTGCGCTGTTCTCCTCCTAATAGTGTATATATTACTTACGCATGTAGAACAACTTGGACACGTCTCCGCGATTGGACGATTTCATGGCGTCAACGCGAGAATTTTCTTGGTCATTAATGTATTTTAAATGCGTATATATTTACACGATTATCGCGCGCACATGATTTTCGAAACGCGAACATTACTGTCGACATTCTCCGAGATAAATTTTTTCAGAATTATTCATCGACTCGGAAGTTCGATCGAAATTAACCAACAAATTAAAATAAATCATTTAACGAGGGACCATTTTTTCGTTCAATAGTTCCGAAACCTTTGGAACAAAGCGATTCATTGCTCGTTCTTGCAATAGTTCTTGGCAGCTCGGGAATTTTTCGTTATAATAAAAACCGCAACTCGCCTCTTGCAATTTTAATATTTTTCATCTCGCGAAACTTCCGCTTCATATGGAAATGAGGAAATTTATTTTTCTCTTGGCTGTCAACCACTTCCTAGATCCGCGAAGGAGGCAATTAGGAGTGCGTTACACATTTTGTATTCCCGCTGGATCGTGACATACAATGAAAATAAAATTTAGCTATAAAAATCGTCGATATTTTGTTAAACACGATGAACTAAATATTTTTTGATAATTTCAAAATTTTCGTTATTTTGGCAGGATATTTCGTTTCTTATGGAATTGTCAGCAAAATTTACGATTGGAACGAGAAAAATTTGCTTCCGAAGAGACTTTCTAGAATATTTCTTGCTGCGATGACACTATTTTACGGATTTTTCAAAACAACGTGTATGTGCACGAGCCCAGCTGCAGTGGAAATAAAATTTAGTTATAAAAATCGTCGATATTTTGTTAAACACGATGAACTAAATATTTTTTGATAATTTCAAAGTTTTCCTTATTTTGGCAGTATATTTGGTTTCTAATGGAATTGTCAGCAAAATTTACGATTGGAACGAGAAACATTTGCTTCCGAAGAGACTTTCTAAAATATTTCTTGCTGCAATGACATTTTTGGGATTTAAAAAAAAAACGTTTGGCCGAACATATCGAACAAAATATCGATCTTTTCCAACAAAATTTTGTTTTCAGTGTATGAATCCAAAGATCTTGCAACTTTTTTTTACTATTTATTTGTAAATTGATATTTGTTTAATTTGTTTTTCTTTTTCTTCGTCAAATTTTTCGTTTTGATGGGAAAATGAATTTTCTGGCAAAACGATCGAGAAAAACGGACGGGACGCACGAAATGGTTAATGAATCTTATGAATAAACGTAGTACGATGGTGAACCACGCAGCACTCGCAGATTATTCGCGAGCGTTGAATGATCGATTGTTCGTATATACGCGTCGCGAGTTGCATAAAAGGGATCGCGAGCGACTTTGAAACTCCTTTCAATATTCATAGGTCGTTGTAAATTCCCCGGATCTCCCTTTCCTCGCGCCGTTGTTCGCTTGAATGGGGTGAATTTCATTTTGCAATTGAAACTTCGCTCGGAGTCATTGACTGCATGTGCGGAACGCGAACAATAACTGTCGCTCATTGAGTACGAGAAAATAAAAGGAAAAATAAAACAATTCGACGAGCGAGTTGCGTAAAAAAAATGCAGAATCGTATTTTCGAATCAGCTGCGATATTGCATCGTGGCTGATTCGTTCTTCAACTTGTACAGAGTCAATGACGTATGTGCGTTTTTAAAGCCAGCAGCTGACTCTCGTTGCCCTCGTCAAAAAAATTTTCGATTGATTTTTTTTTTTTTTTTTTTCAATTTTTCGTCTGCATTTCTATTTGGAGACGGAATTAATTAGCGAAACTTTAAAAATTATGTTCGATGACCAATTGGCGCCGGATTCACGCTTGACGCGACGAGATACTTAAAAAAATATACAGAAACCCTTTCTTCGAGACAAAAAGAGCGTTCCGCACTGTCCCAGAAACTTGCACGAGGATTACGTAATATTTCATTAAACCCAAAAACGGTGATGGCGAGAAAAACACAGAGTATCTGCATTTTGGGTGCTGCTCTCGCCTGCTTGCGAATGCTATACCGCGTCGTTGAAAGCGATTTCGGTGGGTATCGATGCGTTGCGACGAATATTATTTCCTCGGTAAAATGAGATTGTCAACAAAAAAGTCTGGATCGAGGAAAAAGTGTGTCGCGAAGCTCGGTAGAAAGTGCGAACACTATGGAAATAAAATTTTGTTAAAAATCGTCGATATTTTGTTGAACACGATGAACTAAATATTTTTTGATAATTTCAAAGTTTTCGTTATTTTGGCAGTATGTTTGGTTTTTAATGAAATTGTCCGCAAAATTAACGATTGGAATGACAAAAATTTGCTTCCGAAGAGATTTTCTAGAATATTTCTTGCTGCGATGACACTATTTTTGGGATTATCCAAAACAACGTGTGTTTGCACGAGCCTAGCTGCAGTGGAAATAAAATTTAGTTATAAAAATCGTCGATATTTTGTTGAACACGATGAAGTAAATATTTTTTGATAATTTCAAACTTTTCGTTATTTTTGCAGTATATTTGTTTTCTAATAAAATTGTCCGCAAAATTAACGATTGGAGCGACAAAAATTTGTTTCCGAAGAGACTTTCTAGAATATTTTTTGCTGCAATGACTCAATTTTTGGGATTATTCAAAAAAACGTTTAATTGAACGTATAGAACGAAATGTCGATTTTTTCCAACAAAATTTTCAGTGAAGCGAGTGGCATTTTCGATTTTGGAGTAAAAATAAAAACAAACCGATAAATTGAAATGAATTCAAAATTCGTCGCCTTAAAACGTTATTGGAAAAAACTATGACTGCGTTGTCGGAGGATTTAGAACTCGAGGCGCGAGGTTAGTGCGCCGCCGCGGAGGAATAATCATTCCGTTATCGCGCGAGATCGAAGGATCCGCTTTGTTGGATGCTGTCGATGAACGAAAACGCAACTTTTATTTTAAGCGAAGAAAAAAAAGAGGAAGAAAAACAAGCTGTTGTTTTGATGCGGGGATCGAACGCTTCTTTAAAGAGCACAAAGAGGATCTGGTGTGGGATTGAAAAAAGGGGCTGCCGCGAGGAGGTGGAGGAGAGGGAGGTTAAGAAACAGAGCAAAAAGCCTCAATGAACTGGCTTCCTCTTGGTGGTTGTCGGCTCGTTGAGGCCTGGGTTCGGCCTTTGCCCGCGCCGGACCGTTCTTTCGCGTCCCTGACGAGTTCTCGGAACCAAAGCCACCCGAAATCTTTGGCATGGTTGCCCGGAGGCCTCCTAGGACCATGTTAGAGAATCGAGACTGAGAGAGAGAGAGAGAGAGAGAGAGAGAGAGAGCGAGAGAGCGAGTAAGAAAATCTCCTGTTTTGCTTTGGCTGAGAGTCTTGCTTGACTCAGCTACAAAGATGCTCGAACGAAACGGTCGTAACCGAGACAAAATCACGTTCCAAAAGACCGGAGCCAAGACCTTTTGCCATTTACCGATCGCGCCAGATCGAGATGGTTGCTTTGAGTCGGGTAGCCCCGCGGATTGCTCATTCTTTCCTTCGCAGAAAGAACCTGAGGTAACTCCATTTTTTTCTTTAATCTTCCCACGTCTCTTATTCTTCCGAACCTGCACCTACATCGAGAAGCTCTATTTTCTATTGGATTTCCCTCTGAGGTGTCCTGCGACCATGGGTCATGCTCGAGGATCAACTTTCAGGTGGATGATAAACTGCGGTCGTTCCCTTTACCGAATCCCCAACATTTTTATCATTTTTAAAGGGCCTCGCTCGTTGCAAAAGATCGATATTTTGTTCGATACGTTCAACTCAAAGTTTTTTTTCAATAAACCCAAAAATTGTGTCGTCGCAGCAAGAAATATTTTAGAAAGTCTGTTCGGAAGCAAATTTTAGTCGTTCCACTCGTAAATTTCGCTGACAATTCCGTTACAAACCGAAGAAACTGCCAAAATACCGAAAATTTTGGAATTATCAAAAAATATTTAGTTTAACGCATCCAACAAAATATCTCGACGATTTTTAACAAAATTTCATTTCCGGTGTGCGTTTGGGTCATGAGCGTGAGTTCGAGATGTACCAAACTTCGACCTCACCCTCGTGGATCAGGTGGAATCCAAAAAACTCACTCCTGACCTTATCCCGATCTGCGGAACTACCAAAAGACCAAAATTTCTCAAACATCTTCGTGCAGTCACGATGACACACCGCGAGATATTATCTCGTGCTTCATCAGTCGCGGAATCTCAGTTTTGACCTTTATGTCAACTCTCCGGTGCTTCCTCAGCACTCAATCAAAGTTTATGGACAAAAGAATTTGCATCGTTGTTATACGAGAGTTTCATTGATAATGATATCATTATTTGCATAATGAGTATAGTTGAGTTATCGTGAAAAATTCTTATCGCCGCAAGAGTTGCCGACAGAGTATATTTACCTCGTGATATTACAGTTCGTCCAGGATACAATCGGTCGACGATAATAGTCGAGATACCGTTTGTAATACTAGTGTGAGGAAGAATGAGGGAGGGCGCAAAAACAAGAGACAACGTCTGACGAGCCTGTGAGTCTGGCGCCAGCAACGCCTGCGTTCGTCATTTTTTAATTTTTATTTTCATTTTCAATTAATAAACGCGTATTTGGTTTCGAGTTGACGCGATGATCGTAGGATGTTTCAAAAAAAAGTGTCGCATCGATTCGTGAATCGATTTTTTCGCAGTCGATATCTCGGGTTTCGTATAAGAAAAATACATTTTCTTTGCCGATGACGTTTTGAGAGCGTTGAGAATCCTTCGCGAACGTGGGTACAATTTCGTATCGGATATATACGCGCGTTTATCAGGGAGAAACGGAAGCAGTTATCGGGTGATAAGCTTGCCGGGTATTCGATACGAAAAGGGGGAGACTGAGAATATGAAAAATAGGAAATAAACGGGCGTGGCAATTAAAATCGATTTTAGTGGTAAAAGGGCTTGGAAAACAATTACAACGCCCATTTTCGCAAGATCAATTGGATGCGGAGCTTCGAAGATGTCGAGAGAATGCACTGAAAACAAAATTTTGTTAAAAAATATGGATATTTTGTTCGATACGTCCAACTAAACGTTTTTTTTGAATAATCCCAAAAATGATGTCAATGCAGCAAAAAAATGTTAGAATGTCTCTTCGGAAGCAAATTTTAGTCGTTCCACTCGCAAAATTTCGCTGACAATTCCGTTAGAAAGCAAATATACTGGCAAAATAAGGGAAATTATGAAATTATTTCAAAAATATTTACGTTTCCGTATACAACAAAATATCGAAGATTTTCAACAAAATTTCATTTCCAGTGAATTGTCGAAGCGAGCGATGACTAAGTTGATTCATGAAAATTGTTTAGTAAACTTTTTTTTTAATGATCCCAAAAATTGTGTCATTGCACCAAAAAATATTTTAGAAAGTCTCTTCAAAAGCAAATTTTAGTCGTTCCACTCGTAAATTTCGCTGACAATTCCGTAAGAAACCAAATATATTGTCAAAATACCGAAAATTTTGAAATTATCCAAAAATATTTAGTTCACCGTGTTCAACAAAATATCTCGACGATTACTAACAAAATTTAATTTTCAGTGAATTGTCGAAGCGAGGAATGACTAAGTTGATTCATGAAAATTGTTTAGTAAACGTTTTTTTTTAATAATCCCAAAAATAGTGTCATTGCAGCAAAAAATATTTTAGAAAGTCTCTTCTGAAGCAAATTTTAGTCGCTCCACTCGTAAATTTCGCTGACAATTCCGTAAGAAACTAAATATTCTGCCAAAATAAGAAAAATTATGAAATTATTTAAAAAATATTTAGTTTTCCGTATTCAACAAAATATCGACGATTTTTAACAAAATTCTCAGTGTGGTGAAGAAGAATCTTCGCGCAGCATCAATTACGGAAACGATGCCGAAATTTAGAAAACACGATAAGCAGGTGCAAAGGAACATAAAAAAAAAAGCAAATTGTGCATCGCTCGCGTGGTTCGCCTCGCGGATAGGATCGCGAAAAAAAAGAGGGTATTGCGTGAGAGTTGGATAATTCGGGAGAATTAAACGATGTATGGGAAATTTAGTGGAGTTCGAAATGACGAATGAACACGTATTGTCGAGCGAGAGTCAAAGACACGAGAAGGTCAAGAGATCGAGAAAGATGGAGAACGCGGAGTGTTCGTTTAATAGAGGAGATCTCGTGCTTGCTCAAATTTTCTTTCTTCTTCTCTGGCTTTTTGCTCCTCCTCATCGCTGCAGAAACGCGCGCGCTCGCGCACGGGCACTCGCGAACGAGGAGCGAGCGCGCGAGTTTGTCTGAAAACGAGATTCCGCGGAGGACGCCGGTCTGCATCTCAAGCAGGCCCACCAAAAACTCATTTGCTTCACAGCATCATTTAGACACGAGAGAACGCGCGGTAGCTTTGATGACTCGAGTCTTATTTTTCTTTCTTTTCTTTCCCTCCTTCCGCAGCCCTTCTTCTCATTCGAGAAGCTTTCTCTCTCTCTCTCTCTCTCTCTCTCTCTCTCTTGCTCTCGCTTCTTCGTTCTCCTCCTCCCGAGACACAACTCTCCCTTTATTATTTTATCTCTCAGGCTCGCGAATCCGCGAGGATACAACAAAAATTAGATAACAGCGTTTCCAATTATCCCGCGATATCCAAGAATTTCCATCCAATTATATATTTAACGATTAATGAAATAGTTAATAAAGTCCTCATCCTCGTTTCATTTTCGAGCCTCTCTCACGCGAGTGTGCCTTTTTTTTTTTTAATTTGCAGCATTTGTTGCCAACACGACAGCGCAGAGTTGCTCGAAGCAAAATCGTGCACTGAAGACGCAATTTTGTTGAAAAAGATGAATATTTTGTTCGATACGTTCGACTAAACGTTTTTCTTTTGAAATTCCAAAAATTGTTTCGATGCAGCAAAAAATATTTCAGAAAATCTCTTTGGAATCAAATTTTAGTCGTTCCACTCGTAAATTTCTCTGACAATTCCGTTAGAAAGCAAATATACTGCCAAAATAACGAAAATTTTGAAATTATTAAAAAATAGGCTGTGGCTACTCGTCCGGATATTTCCTACCCTAAAAGCATGTCCGGACGAATAAGCAACCCTTAATCGTCCGGATAAAGCGGGAAATCATTGGATAAAGCGTATACGGACGAATATTATTCGTCCGACTATCCGGACGACTAGCCACTGCGTAAAAAATATTTAGTTTATCGTATTCAACAAAATATCGACCATTTTTAACAAAATTCCGTTCCCAGTGTGTCTACTTGTGATTACTGGCGATTACTTACGTAAATATTCGAGTACCCGCTTAAGGATCGCGACGGAGCCCAAAAATTAGATGCAGCACTAAAAATGAACGGCGCGCGAGACGCACGAGTAATCGGCGTGTTCCCAACCCAACTCTCGCAGACTTTTTGATTAGATTAATGAACTTGAGAGCCGCCGCGCGCGCGGCGGCTCTCGTCTCATTCGACTCATGCAAAATATAATATTATATATTTCTCTACGCGCCTCAAAGTCACCTACAGAACTCGAGACTCAAAAAGATACTGAAAATCCCGAAGAGAAAGATGCCGCAGTCTGCGAGCGTTTTTCTCGGCGATCTATACGCTCGATCCTCTCGTTATATCTCTGCTGACACGAATCGATGCAACGTGCATTTCCAGAGTGGGCGTGATCAGCGTCTAACCCTTTTTCGACGCGTCTTGTCGATGCAACGGCGCGGATTTCCTGCAGGCACGAAACGATTGCTTCGTATCTCTTGAACGCGCCGGGCGCGGGAAAAACGCACGAGCGTTTTGTCGCCAGAATGTCGCGATCTCTATATCGATCTCAGAAAACTTAATTTTTCGGGACACTCGATAATCTTGTCGTGCGCTCAAAAAAGCTGTGGAATTTTTTCGTTTTTTTTAACGCCAGATAATCGAACGGTCTAATGGACGAGATAAGGTGAAATAAGAAAAAAAAAAAAAAAAACACAATTGCGAAGTCACGATCATTCCCAACGCGAAGCAGATCTCGCGATATTTGTTCGCATAATTAACCAATTTTTGCGATCCATATCGTACGAATCTTAAAAACTTGGCGTCATTTTGCGTATGAAATTCGAACATAAAAATAATTATTCTCTCCATAAAGTTTGTAGTAAAAAAAAAAAAAAAATTCTCTTTGGTTTTTCATGTTTTCGCGATCGGAAGAATCCGACGCGCGTGTTTCCGCATTTTCATTCCCAACGCGAGGCAAATCTCGCGATATTTATTCGCACAATTAACCAATTTTCGCGATCCATATGACGCACGAATTTTAAAAACTTGGCGTCATTTTGCGTATGAAATTCGAGCACAAAAATAATTATTCACTCTCTAAAGTTTGTATTAAGAAAAAAAAAAACATTCTCTTTGGATTTTCATGTTTTCGAAGAATCGACCGATCGCAAGAATCCGACGCGTGTTTCCGCATTTTCAATTAAGTCCGCGACGGAGGAATTTGAGAAATTGAGTGTTTGGAATTCCTTCGGCCCGGCCGCGGTCGCGAATCGCAACGTAAAAAAGGGGTTTTAAAGGTACAGCGGTGCGGTGGTGGGGGGAACGGGTATGAAAAGACGGGAGGGAAAAGGAATCGGGCGTAAGCAAACGAAACTACAATTAAAGACCGATCGCTCGCTGAGATGAACGAGACCTCTCGGAACGTTAGTGCAAAAGGCTCGCGGACAATGTATAGATAATTGTGTACCGGGTGTCCGCGTAGTGTTTCCAAATTTTTCCATCAATTCTTAGTCCGAACGTGAGAACTCGCATCAACCATAAAACTTCGAGGATAAAAAATGACGAAAATTGACAAAAATTACCGGAGGTCCCAAGTGCCAATGACAATCGTTGGGAACGAGAAAGATTCGTTCGTTTCTTGTCAGAAAAAATTGCTGCTGAATTGAGCGATTGAAAAAAAACGTTAAAAAAAAAAATGATCAATTTCCTTGATTACGCGATTAATTTGATGAAGGAAAGAAATTGACGTGGAGAAAAAAATGAAAAAGGGAAATAAGCGTGCCGACACCCTGTATGTGTTTATAAATATATGAAAATAAAAAAGCGATGGTTAAGGGGGCCGGGGGGGGAGGTAGTAAAGGAGTTCGTATTAAATTCGCGGCGACATTCCAGTCTCGGACCAAATGTGGTCGCGAGCACTCATCTCGATCGGTCTCTATTTCTTTATGCCCGCGCGATCGATCCTGCGCCCCTTTTGCTCTTTTATTCCGTCGCTCTCTTTCTCTCTCCCGCGCAGCCGGAATACCGAAGGGTTGAGCTTCACAAAATCAATTATCGAGTGTGTGTTTATCCGTTACTGGGAAGGGACGAATGTTTCCACGGATAAGTTTTTCGTGAGGGTCAGTCGGTCGTGGTCGAACGATTAAACGTCATGTATGGACAAGATTTTGCGAGAAATTTACGCGCGCGACGCTGGTCCTCGGTTTCATCGATTTTTCAACTTTAGGCCGTTTATATTTTTTTTTTCTAATATAAAAAACGATGCTGTATTTTTTATTTTCTCTGAGCACCTCGAGGAAACGATTCGCAAATTTTGTTTTGCAGCGTTTTTTGTATTAGCATTTAAATTATACAATTTCGATAACTTTTTCAGGAAGTAACGAGCAAGTACGCACTTGCAAACAATATGTTGAAAAATGTGCAGAAATTGGAGGCGATTGGACGATTTAAAAAAAAAAAACTCAGATTTTCGTAAAATTCGAAAAATTGTAAAATTGAAACCGTTCAACCGATATTTTCCAAACCTTCCTATTATGATACTCTGTTTATAAAAAAAAAATTAGTACGAAATATCAAAATTTGCAAAAATTACGAGTCGATTGGACAATTTTTCAAAAAATCCCAAAAATAGTGTCATCGCAGCGAGAAATATTCTAGAAAGTCTCTTCGGAAGCAAATTTTAGTCGTTCCATTCGTAAATTTCGCTGAAGATTCCATTAGAAACCAAATAAACTGCCAAAATAACGAAAAGTTTGAAATTATCAAAAAATATTTAGTTCAACGTGTTCAACAAAATATCGACCATTTTAAAAAAAAATTCATTCCCACTGGAGATTCGATGTGAGTCGAAAAGAGTTTTGGTTCGATTTGGAAAAGCTCCCACTCGGACGCACATCCGCCATGAAAAATCGGTCGTAAACCCCCTCCATGGTGACAGAATTTTAAAAAGTACGGTCGTCGAGTTTACGAGACAGAAATTTAGTCTCTCGAACGACCGAGGAAAATTGTCCAAGTTTTCGAAGATCCTTCTCCCTGCCAGATGACTGCTTGACCGGAAGTCCTTCAGATCTTGAAGGCTCTTTTTTCTACCCCATTGTCCCCACGAGGGTAATGAATAGATAGCTCAACCTTTGAACCCAAGAGGCTGCTTCATTGTACTTCGGTCTGGGGGTGCGCTTCGCACACCCTGGAAACACAAGACTTCGCTCGCACAGCTTCGTCAGACCTTCAAAGAGACTTAACTAAATGAAGCAACATTTTACTGAGCGCAATGAGACACAGCCAGGTAGAACAGATTTCCTTTTCATTCTTTGCTCTTTCGCACGCTCTCGCTGTCTTTTCCATTCTTTACTTTTCGCCACTTCATCCTTTTGTGTCGGAGCTTTTGTGCGCGAGCTTTGCTCATACTCGCTATTCCATTTCGCTCGTAAGTTTTTTTTTCCTCATTTTGTGACGGTCAATTTTTTTTTTTCTTTTTCCAGTTTTCAGTCTCAATGTTCCCAAAAAGGTTCCAAAACATCGAAAAATCATATTTGGAAAAAATGTCCGGATGTGTATGTGTGTGTGTTCTGGTAAATTCAAACGTTTATAACTCGAGAACAGTTCGAGCTACAGGGCTCCCCTTTCTCACAGATGTTGATCAATACAAGCTTTTCATTCTCTGAGAGATTTTGTTGGAATTGCTAAAAAAATACGAATTTTACGGCATTTTGAAATTTTCAAAAAAAGGGTCTCGACGCTCTAACTTCTGCAAATTTTAAGATTTAGTACTCATTTTTTTTTATAAACAGAGTATCATGATGGGAAGGTTGGTATTGAATTTGGAACATGTCGGCTGAACGGTTTGAATTTTATGGTTTTTCGAATTTTACGAAAATCTGAGTTTTTTGAAAAATCGTCCAATCGCCTCGTAGTTTCTGCAAATTTTGATATTTCGTGATAAAGTTTTTTTTATAAACAGAGTATCATGATAGGAAGGTTGGCATTGAATTTGGAAAATATCGGTTGAACGGTTTTTAAATTTTCTGATTTTTCGAATTTTACGAAAATCTGAAGTATTAAAATTTTTTAAATTTTTTTCAATTTTGTCAATTTTTTTTAACCCTCGCGAGTACCAATAGTTCCGCGTGATTATACGTTTCAAAATAAAGAAATAAATTTTATAATTTTCAATCGAATGAAAATTGATCGTGAAATAAAAATTGACTCGAAAAAAAATCGAATTCCGAGAGGAAGAGAGAGAGAGAGAGAGAGAATGCGAAAAAATGCGATCGCGGATTGTCCGGCGCGTGCGAGACCGCGCAAAACTGCAAGATCGTAATTCCGTCAGAGGGATGAGGAGAAGAAAGAGGAAAGAGAGAAACTTGTGTCCGCAGTTCACGAGACAGTTCCCACCCTTGAGACGTGGAGACCCGCGCGCGCGAGATGGTCTCCTCTCATGACCAAATACAGCGGCTGGACCCTCCGCGGAAAAGAGACGAATCATCGCTCATCTTTCTCTCCGCAGAGCTTCCCTCTCGACTCTGGTTGCTCCGCTTTTCTTGCCTGTTTTTTTATCTTATTCCGTCGCTTTCACGTTGAAGTTGCTTCTTTTTTCTTCACTTTAGCGATTTTCTCTCTGCTTTTTCTTCTCATTCCGATCGGTTGGGTTAAAAAAAGTATTTCTGCTTTTTTCTCATGCCGGAGAATCGATCGTACCTCCTTAAGGAAATAAATAACAATGAAGACTGAAGCACGCAGTAGCAATGTCCAAATCTTAACGCTCAAGGCCCCTTGCACGAGAAATGAAATTTTTTTAAAAATCGTCGATATTTTGTTGAACACGGTGAACTAAATATTCTTCGATAATTTAAAATTTTTTTTTGAAGGACTAAAATTTGCTTCCGAAGAGACTTTCTACAAGATTTTGTTGCTGCAATGACACAATTTTTGTAATTATTCGAAAAAACGTTTCGCCGAACGTATCGAACAAAATATCGATCTTTTCCAACAATATTCGAAGCCTCGAGCGACGCGGTTATTTGCACTCGTGCAGGTGCCAACAAAAACGATGCAAAAAACTAAGTTGGATCAGGATCACGCCCGGGCTGAGTCGTGTAAGAAATATTCTCGTTGCCGATTAATTCGCTGCTGAACAAAGTTACAAGTTCGCACAGAAATCCCACTCGACATGTATAATTATCAGCCTGTAACCCATGACCTCATGGAACTCTGACGATACGATGACGGTACGTGCGTGAATGGCACGAACGCAAAACGTATGCAAAATGAAAAAAATTAAAAAAACAATAATTCATATTTGCTATTGATTTTCACTGAATTATAAATAAGTGCACATCGGGTCAATCTGACCCGAGGGGTTTTTCAAATCGTTGTATTCCGGTGAGTACGAGTTTATATTTTGTAAAATCGTTTTTTGTAGTAAATTATCCAAATTTTTTGGCCCTAAATTGATTTTTTAACGAAAACGAACATTAAAGGGCAAAAAATTCGTTGCCATTAAATTCCAAACGATCGACGTGCGTATACTCGGTTAGAAAATGAATTTTTTGTCAGATTGACGCTTTCGAATCGAAATTTTTTAATCGTCATTTTTTTTGCGCCAATCGATGCCGGAATATTTTTTGGGTCCAAATGACCCAGTGTGTACTCGGCGAAAATGATTTTTTTGGAAAATTTCACGGGCAAATATTTTTCCAGCGAAATATATCGGAACGATAATTTTCATAATAGACGCGAATGCATTAAAAATGAATAAAGAATCCAAAGGAATTTGCTGTCAGATTGACGCTTTCGAATCGAAATTTTTTAAAGATCTTTTGTTTTTTTTTTTTTTTTTNTTTGCGTCAATCGACGCCCCTCGCTCTTAATGTCTCTCCAGGGTCGTGTAATTCCATCGAGATGAATGGACCAAGAGAAAAGGCGAGCAGACACGTGTACTCTCGGGTAATAACGCGCCTCGCAATCGTAGAAAGCCTCGTGAGTATTTTTTTATTATTTTTCTTTCCCGAGCGAAACGGGACTCATTCGTTCACGAGGTTATACATTTTTCAGACTCTTTATTTTCTCCCAAGCGTAAATCTCTCCGGTGCAATATTAAATTGACGAATATTCGTGGATTCGTAAACTTGTATGTCGATTCTTTCGGCCATTCCAACTAAATGTAGGGTACACGATTTTTCTCATCATCTCGCGAGCTCACAGTCGCGGCTCCAACTGATTTTTTCATTGTTTCACTTTTTTCAGCAATAAAAGCCACGCTGCACCCGGTATTTCGCATGGAACATCATTTTTTTTCTCGTCGCAATCTCGTACATCATACGATCGCGATTTTTCGAAAGTCAATGACGAAATATAATGTGGTCGGTTCATGAAAAACGGTCGTTCGAAAAAATTCATTTTTCCGCATTTTTCCCTCGTTGTCAAAATACGATGATTGAAAAAAAAAATAAAAAAACAAAAAAAAAATGAAACAATCTTTTTTGTACAAAATTTGAATCAACGATTGTGCTGTTTAATTTTTTTTGCTTGTTTTCGACTTTTTCAACAAAGTTCGCAATCAGGGAACTCGAAAATCTGTTTGTACAAAGTTCCTTACGAATTGTGTGCAAGGAAAAATGTTTCGATACCTTACAGAATCGCGCGCGTTCAAGTTTCGCGTTGATAATTAAAATAAAAATGAAATAAAAATTAAATTTTCCCGAATTATGAAAAACGGCGTTCGTGAATTCTGGCGATAAGGGCCAAAGAATCTTTTACCTTCTCTCGAGCCCCGAAAATAAGGGAATAAATAAAAGTCTTCGCGGCACCGTGACCGCGATGATATCGCCAAATGACCGAAATTTGTTTACGCACCGATTATGCGATGGTTACGTTGGCTTGCTCGCCAAAGCGATGAGAATTGGGATCAACCAGAAAAAAAAAACAAAAAAAAAACAACAAAGTGTTCGAGAACGTAGTCTCGGACACCCGTGAACGCATTTGGCCCATTTTGTCTTTTACGATCGCGCCCAATTTCCAAGCGCGTAATGCACTCTTTGCCCAGAATTTCTTTTCCGTCCCCAAAACGCGTAGTTTGCGCTTTTGGCCACGCCGCTCAAAAAAGTCGTGCGTCATCGATCGAACTCAAAAAATTGAAAATTTCATTTAAATTTTCATTTAAATTTCATTTAAATTTTCATTTAAATTTTCATTTAAATTTCATTTAAATTTTCATTTAAATTTCATTTAAATTTTCATTTAAATTTTCATTTAAATTTCATTTGAATTTTCATTTAAATTTCATTTAAATTTTTTCATTTTTTCTCACTTAGTCTTTTCTCTCTAAATAATATTTCATAGAAAAATAAATGCTCAACTGTTGCTCGTATGGCTTGAGGCATTTTTGAACGAGACAGCTATACGGGTCACTCACACTGAACGCACAATTTGTTGAAAAATATGGACGAAATTTTGTTGGAAAAGATCGATATTCTGTTCGATACGTTCAACTAAACGTTTTATTTTTTAATAATCCCAAAAATTGTGTCATCGTAGCAAAAAATATTCTAGAAAGTCTCTTCGGAAGAAAATTTTAGTCGTTCCACTCGTAAATTTCGCTGACAATTCAATTAGAAACTAAAAATACTGCCAAAATAACGAAAATTTATAAATTATAAAAAAATATTTAGTTTACCGTATTCAACAAAATACCGACAATTTTAAAACAAATTTCATTGACAGTGTATTAATTGGAACAGGACTACATTTTATTTATGTAGACAGAAAAAGATGCAGAGTGCTCGCAGGACGATTGTGTACGAAAGCTCTTAAAGATTGCCTCAAATTAAGCACGGTCTCCTCCGTGTATGCACGAAAGCAGAAAGGAGAGCGAGAGGTAAAAAATATGGTGGAAATAATGCTACGTACAAAAATATGTTGACATTATCACCAATTCTCGTGCACGCGTATTTATTATTATTATTATTTTTATTTCTCTTATATATTCGCAATGGCAGAGAGGAATTTTTATTCTGGATTCGCTGTATGAGCGAGGAGAATACTCGTTACGCTTTTATAATCCTCTCGCTATGGCGGGCTCTCAAGGCCTCCTCGATGAAATTAATTGAAATGAAAAAAAAAGCAAAAAAATTTTAAAAAAATTAAAAAAAACAACGAAAAAATCGCCCACCTCCTGTTCTATCTTCGATAAGATAAATTTAACGATTTTTTCCCCAAATTCAAAGCGGCCTCGAGTCATTTAGAATCTACGAACGTCGAGCCTCAAAGGAATCACTTAAACTTTTATTTTATTTTTATTCCTTGTTCGCGTCGCTCCTCGGGTTCTTACATTGTATCGAGTTAACTGGAAGCATTCCTGGAACGAAAGACTCGCTCCTGTTTCGCCAAATGCAGTTCGGATCCAAAAATCTCGTGCAATGAAAATAAATAGCAGCGAAATAAATGTCATTTCGTCACTTTTACGCGTGCACGCGTTCCAACTGCTCGCGGATAAAGGTCAAATCTTCAATTTGAATAAACGTTATTTCTGAAATTACGCGAGTCCGAGAATTAAAACACTTTCGAGACCAAAGTCTCAACTCTGGACGTTAAGAAAATAAATTACAAGTGCGCGGCTCTATTTTTCGAAGACTGAAACGAAAATTTTGTTGGAAAAGATCGATATTTTGTTCGATACGTTCAACTAAACGTTTTTTTTTTTTTAATAAACCAAAAAATTGTGTCGTCGCAGCGAGAAATATTCTAAAAAGTCTCTTTGGAAACAAATTTTTGTCGTTCCAATCATAAAGTTTCATTAGAAACCAAATATACTCCCAAAATAACAAAAATTTTGAAATTATCGATAAATATTTAGTTGATCGTGTTCAACAAAATATCGACGATTTTTGACTAAATTTAATTTCCAGTGAATTGTCGAAGCGACGAATGACCAAGTTGATTCATGAAAATTGTTTAATCAACTTTTTTTTTTTTTAATCCCAAAAATAGTGTCATTGCAGCAAGAAATATTTTAGGAAGTCTCTTCGGAAGCAAATTTTAGTTGTTCCAATCGTAAATTTAGCTGACCATTCCATTAGAAACAAAATATACTGCCAAAATAACGAAAATTTTGAAATTATCGATAAATATTTAGTTCACCGTATTCAAAAAAATATCGACGATTTTTAACAAAATTTCATTTTCAGTGAAGAAACTCAACAATTTCTAGTTCCTAGAGTTTGAATTTTTTTTAAATGAATCGCTGAGAGAGAAGAACACTCTGTTTTGAGTTTCTCCAAAGCTTGCGACGAAAAATCGAGCTACAGAGAACTGCACAAGTGTCGTGGTCGTGATGTCGATGAATAGCAGGGAAAGAGGTCTATTCAGCTCGCGGAGGTACGAATAAATTATGCGACGTTGATAAGGATGGTACGACGATGTTTTGTCTCTCACGAGAGAAGAAAAAAGTCATTCGTCTTGCGAATAACTTTTTACTCCGAATTTTCAACCCACAATTTCATTTTCTCCCGCACTTTCTTTTTTTTAATCAAATTTTTTATTTCTTCGTGTCAATAATTTCCGATAAAATCGAATGAAAAATAAAAAAACATTTGAAAAATGTTTAACAAAATTGAATTATAAAACGACTGCTCGTTATCTGCGTTCGTAGGAATAATTTGCTTGGTGACCTCGTCTTAATGTCGTATAGACTCTAAAAATATATATTTCGGTACACTCGCTCATCGTAAAACCCGCGACCAACAACCAGGCGAAAAAATATTATCCATCTTTTCGAATACGTTAAGTAATTGTGAGAAAGTGCGCGAGGAACCAATATTTCAAAGACTTTCGAACGCGGTTTACATTTCCTTATGTTTTTAATACCGCTGTAGAAAATTTTTCGTAATTGTACTCCACACTGTAAAGAAAATTTTGTTGGAAAAGATCGATATTTTGTTCGATACGTTCAACCAAACGTTTTTTTTTAATAATCTCAAAAATAGTGTAATCGCAGCAAAGAATATTCTAGAAAGTCTCTTCGGAAGCAAATTTTAGTCGTTCCGATCGTGAATTTAGCTGACAATTCCATTAGAAACCAAATTTACTGCCAAAATACCGAAAATTTTGAAATTATCAAAAAATATTTAGTTCATCGTGTTCAACAAAATATGGACGATTTTTATAAGTAAATTTTATTTCCACTGCAGCTGGGCTCGTGCAAACACACGTTGTTTTGAATAATCCCAAAAATAGTGTCATCGGAGCAAAAAATATTCTAGAAATTCTCTTCGGAAGCAAATTTTTGTCGTTCCGATCGTAAATTTAGCTGGCAATTTCATCAGAAACCAAATTTACTGCCAAAATAACGAAAACTTTAAGATTATCAAAAAATATTAAGTTCATCGTGTTCAACAAAATATCGACGATTTTTAACAAAATTTCATTCCCAGTAAATAAATAAAATTATTTGAAAGAAATAAATGTCTATTAGGTTGGTAAATGAATAAATTCATTTGAGTTGAACAAATTTTATTGATTTTAAATGAATCTTTTTTCTGGCTGATACAAGGAAAGAAAAGTTGCTCGAGGTGTAGAATGCACCTCGGAGGTTTCATCGAGCGTGTCTTGGTGATGAGACACGCACTATTCGAGCTGCGGAGGTAAATTCAAAGGCGATAGTAACATAACAGAAAAAAGCTTGTGGTTTTTCACTGTAAATAAGCAACGGCCAGAACACCGCTTGACGCTCGAGTGGAGTTAAATACGAGAGAACGTAAAGTTGCTCACCCGAAACCTTCTCCCCTGACTGTTGCCCTCTTTCCTCGCTGCGTGTCTTATAAGAGACACATTCGAATAACAAACTGCGATTCTTATCCGCTACTGTGGGCAACTGTCTTTCTTATTCCCTTGAGGAACTTGTTCTCGTCCTCGAGGAAAACCGCTAGCCATGAAGCGTTTTCTTCCCGCGAGTAAGCAATTGTGCATTTTTCTTTGACGCATGCAAAGTGCCCGACCAATGTTTATTTACGTTTCGTCTTTAAAAACGTGGAAATAAAAACGTAGCGAGACTAAAATTATGAAAAATTCAAGCTCATCCATCGATCCTTTGGCTACATAAAGCGAAGCAAATTATTCGAAAGACCGTGAAAAATCTCACGTACTTAATTGTATCCACTTGCTCGCGTTGATTACTGCGAAGAGAGGAGAAAAAAACGTTCAACATTTCCCGATTTTTTCGTGCTCCGGAACGGCCTGAGCCCTTCAGGTTGGAAAAAAACAACCCAACGGACTTCCGTTCGGATCCCTGGAATGCCAGAGTAAGGTTAACAGCCCAACGATTATTCCGAGTGTCTATTCGACAGCTGAACAACAAATATCGATTTTTC
>JBAJMU010000002.1:9621368-9642562 GCA_037952995.1 Hyposoter didymator
CGGAATTCGGGACGCAGAAACTATAGCAAAATGCCGGCATTCTCACACACAGCGGGAGGAACGAGGGAGGGAGGGAGGGGGGGAGCATCACGTGGCAAAATTTGCTCCGGCAGCGGTGGCGCCGATCGCGAGCCTGGTGGGAGGCCTCGGGCCGCGGAGTGGGAGAAGCTGCGCGGAGTGGGGGGAGGCGTTGGTCGCGGTGGGGAAAGTGGCGGCGAAGAACGGAGCGTCACGCGCGGGGCAAGTCTTTCGTTTCACACTCGGTGGATCGTGAACGACGAGTAGGCATTCTGACCTGGTAAGCCGCCAGTGTCGGATCGTGAGAAAGTGAAAAGGTTCTCTCTGGCCCTCGCAGTGAGAATCTCGCAAAACAATAAACTTTTAAATCTCACACACACAGACACACTAACACACGTACACGAATGTCACATAAAAACACGCTCAGTAACACGATTTTCGAGAATATTCAACGATATACAAATAACTCGTTGGGTGTTTAAAATCGAAGAAAAATACGTAACGAAATAAATATTTATCGCACGTGGATAACTCGTACGAGCTACGGTTGGAAATTCGATTAACCTTTTTTTGTAAACCAATAATCGAATCTATCCGCCGGACAAGCCGTTTTCGTAAGAAAACGTTCGATAATAATTAAAAAATTTAAAAAACGCTAAGAAGAAAATTAATCTCTCATCATCGCAACGCTCCAAAGGATCCAAAATAAATAACGCTTATTTATTAATATTACGAATAAATGTAATTAGAATCGGAAGAAACAGGAGGATTTACATTCGCACGATCGAAATATCTGTAATTTATTTTAGTGTCTAGTGTTCGTTCGTTTTTATCTGCAATTTTAATGAAATTGTTGTATCAACGAGTTCGGAGAAGCCGGTGAAACGAAAAATAAAATAATAAGAAACAGCAGCAGCGAGGACACACGAGCGTGAAGCAAAGAAAAAAAAAAAGTGTTTGTGAACAACGTGAGTCAAAAATTGTCTCGCTCACTCTCGCTCCTTCGAAAATATTTATCATCTTTATTTTCGAGACAAAGACCCCGCGCCGAGAGTACAAATACTGGGAAATTTATTAGCGAGAAAATGTACGAGAGGTCGACGACCACAGTGTTGTTTTTGTTTCGATCGAATTAGTGAGAGAAAAGGAAGAAAAACAAGTGGCTGGGTGCGCGATCTCGTGATTTCGACCTTGAAAGTGCTGAAATACAAAGGTTTCCGGTCAGTGAACTAGACTGGATAACAATCGATTCGGAAAGTTGTGCCCGCAGTGCCCAATTTGTGAATTGTTTGGTTTTTCGGTTTCTCTCTCGCTCGGTTCGTTTTTTTTCGATCGTTCTCGCAGCCACGTGCTCTACGCGAACGAGACAGACGGAAGACGACGCCTCTAGCGCTCCTCCAACTGCCACATCCGGTGTTTAAACGCTTTTCCCTTTTTTTGCAACGTTTCTCAAAGCCCATCGCGCGGTTAATAATTTTCAACTTAATTATTCATTCGCAAGTTGAAGTTTTTTAATAAATCAATTAAAATGGATCTTTTGTGCTGCGAAACTACCCAAAACAACGAGTGTCGAGCTTATTCCGATCCTGCTTTACTCAACGACGAAAGGGTCTTACAAAATTTACTTAAAACCGAAGAAAGATACGCACCGAGCAGCTCGTACTTCGAGTGCGTTCAAAGAGACATTTCTCCGCTCATGCGCAAAATCGTCGCC
This sequence comes from Hyposoter didymator, assembly GCA_037952995.1. Lineage (NCBI taxonomy): Eukaryota > Metazoa > Arthropoda > Insecta > Hymenoptera > Ichneumonidae > Hyposoter > Hyposoter didymator. The sequence goes on from JBAJMU010000002.1 coordinate 9,623,101, forward strand.
GAGTGGATGTTGGAGGTGAGTTTCTCTCTCTGGCCTTTTATTCGCGCATTTCTCTCTCTCTCTCTCGGCCGGCCATGGCTTCCGGTCCACGTGTCCGTTGACTCTCTTTCATCCTCTATTCCATTCCACGCACGTTACTTTCTCTCTCTCTCTCTCTCTCTCTCTTTACCTTCGGGACATCGCGATTTAAATCCCTCCTTCCCCCTCCACCGCTGAGCCTCTTGCCCAACAAAGTTCTCGCTCATCTAAAATTAGAAAAGCAACTTTCTTGCTATTTGAAAAACATGCGAATCGTAACACAATCACAAGGAATCCAAAAAACATTTGGTGACTCGTAATTTTTTCGTTAAACGTTTATCAGAAAAATAGTCAATTTTTTTTTAGTTTTTATTTTGAATCCGAGTTGCTGCACGAATTTCCGAAAATTCTGCGTCGAATTGTGTATTTTCTGGGAAATTTAAAAGACTCTTCGGACTAAAGGGTTTGAAAAAAATAAAGAAAAATCGACGCGTACCGTTTGACCTTGACAATGTAGCGATGTTGAAAATTCGTGGTAAGGGGAGCGAGGAGACCTGTTGCCTCTTCGCGGTATTGACTCGAACTTCCCAGAATTGCGCGAATTTCTGTTTAAAAATCCACCAACGAAAAATTTCATCAATTATTGGAAATAATAACTTTTCGACGATGCTGAAGTTTGCATCGTTGGAATGCAACGAAATTCTCTTTTTTCTTCAGCAGAACTCGTGATTATTATTCAATATTTGGTCCGGACGATAAAACGCTCCTCCCTCGCCCCCCAAAAACACAATCGACACGAAAAATTGGGACAAATTTTAAAATTCAAAAAATAATAGAGAAAATGTTTTTCGGTGAACAATCAACGTTGCAAACTTCAGAGTCGTACTTTTCGTATCGCGGGCTGAGAATTTTACGAATAAACAATGGTGTCGAACAGAAAGCGAAATATTCCCGAAATTCTAAGAATTTCGTAACTTTTTTTTTATGCATTCGTTAAAGATTAAGAGATTAGTCTTTTTTTTTCTTTTTTTTTTCGTTCGGCAGTAGTTTTCGGCCCGGGGAATTGTTGATAAACATGCGATCCGGTATTCGTTGAAGACGAATTTTTTTTTTCTTTGCCACTGAGAAGCTTGAAAGGAATAATAAAAATAAAGAGTTGAAAGAAAAGGAACATAGTAATCCTTTTGTATTTGTTTTTTGCGTACAATTCTACGGAATAGACTGTCACGAAGCAGAGGCGTAGTGGCGGCGAAAGTGTATGGCGCGTCCGTGTGTGTACCATATAAATGGAGGAACTTTGCGCCGAGTCAGCAAAGGCCCCGCGCGCGAGGCTTCGTAATCGCGTCTGAAAAATTCTTCATTTTCTCGCTTGAGGTCGCAAAATGTAGTTCGTCCAATTTGGTTACGGGCTTTTTATTTATCGTTTTGTTTGCCGTACCGCAAAAGAATATTGGTGTAACTGCGTAATACTGATTTTTTAAAAAATATTGCTAATTTTTTTGAACGTTTCGCGAATTTTTACCAAGTTTCGGAAAAAACGAGTATACAGGGTGTCCGAAAAGTGACTTACAAAAATGATGCACTCGCGTAGCTTTTGCTAGTCTGAACAGAAAAGTCCTTTGGTGTTTTTCTCTCCGAGCCATCGTTGTCGAGATATTAAGCAGTTGGCTCGTCACACCGAAAATCACAATTTTAAAAATCTTGGCTAAATTTTAATTCGCATCGTTCAGAGAATCGTACGTCCAAGTTTTTGTTGTTTCCATCGTAAATGTAGCTGACAATTCCATTAGAAACCAAATATACAGCCAAAAAAACGAAAATTTTGAAATTATCCAAAAATATTTAGTTCACCGTGTCCAAAAAAATATCGACGATTTTTCAAAAAATTTCATTTCCAGTCTAGAAAAAACAGAATTTCGTTGCGATGCAAACTTCACCATCATAAAGAAAAAACAAAGTTATTGAAATGCCTCGATATAAATAATTCAATCGATCATCTTTACGAATAATAACTCGTGATTAAAGAGAAAAAACACAACCGAAGAGAAAACGAGACAGACGAGTCTGCCAAGTCTAAGTGGCGGCACAAAACACTCAGGCATTGCTAATTGGCGACTGGCGTATATATTTTTCGAACAGATAATTGCTAAGGGTGTGAGAGATTATGTGGATGGACTAGAGAATATATATCTATCTGTATGGATCCTTATGTATATGCATATTAAGTGCAGAAGTGAAAAGCAAGATCGGTCGGTTGGTCACGCTCATTAACCACCCCTTCATTATTTCGAGAAGCCCCCTAGACACACGTTGCCTCGTAATTTCAAAAACATAAAGTCTCTCTTTCTCTTTTCCTCTCTGTACGAAAAACCTATTGGTTTTTTCTTCCAACACTTTAAAAACCACAAATATTTGTACAGCCGATTATTTTTTCGATACTTTGAAAAAATGGTTGGTTAATTATAATTTGATGACTGGTGCGCGCGTGGCGCATAAGGAGCTTCGTCCATCTGTTGTTAAGAACGAGCACCCTTCACTAAAAAAATATCCATCCCTGTACATTTATTATTTAGCTTCGTCATGACAAAAAATTTGTTCGATGTTGCAATTATTTTAATGACGATTCTTTCGTTGCATTATCGTTATTTCGATTTTGGGGGTTGAAAAAAGTAATTGCTTCTGTAAAATGTAAACTTCTGTTGGTCGAGACAAAGCTGAGGGAATTGTAATGATGACGAAACTTGTTGTTTTTTTTTTTTCACGATCTATTGATCGAATTTTAAAAAAATTGCTTTTTTGTTCGTGAAAACAGAACGAACAGAACGGAACGAAAACAGTTCACTTTTCATTTGTTATTTCGATAATTAATGGACTTGCTTGAATTTTTCTATTAAATTATAATATTGAAGTTTGCATCGATGAAATGCAACGAAAACTCATGATTTTTTATGGCATCGCACCAAATTATCGTACAGTGTTTGTCGACAATAAGGAGAAAGTCTTTTTCGCCATTCGAAAAGTAAATTTACTAGAAAAATTTCAACGAGTCAATTAATTATCAAAATAAAAAATAAAAAATATATTTTTCGTTGCATTGCAACGATGCAAACTTTAATATCATCAATTCTGAGCGATGGAAAATTTAATGAGTATTTGGAAAATAATGATTTTCAATTCTCTGTTGAGATGGAGATTTTCGAATTTTCTTTTTTTTCTTTCTCGCTTTCTTGCTTTCCAATTCTGATGATGTTGAAGTTTGCATCGATGAAATGCAACGAAAACTCGTTATTTTGTTATAGCATCGCACCAAATTTTCGTACAGTGTTTGTCGACAATAACGAGAAAGTCTTTTTCGCCATTCGAAAAGTAAATTAACTAGAAATATTGCAACGAGTCAATTAATTATCAAAATAATAAATAAAAAATATATTTTTCGTTGGATTGCAACGATGCAAACTTCAAAATCATAATTTAATAGAAAAATTCAAGCAAGTCCATTAATTATCGAATGACATTGAAGTTTGCATCGTTGCAAAGCAACGGAAAATATATTTTTTATTTATTATTTTGATAATTAATTGACTCGTTGAAATTTTTCTAGTTAATTTGCTTATCGAATGGCGAAAAAGACTTTCGCGTGAGAAACATGTCGGGGAAATCGCGTTTTAACGTTTTCCCAAACTGCACCGTCAATACCAAGGTCACAAAGCCTTCACGCTCCTTTACGCACCTTTTAAATATACATCCTCGCTGTATTAACGCTCGAATTAGCCTGGTCAACTATCCTTGTGACGAGAAGCGGTTTATTAACCGGAAAAAAAAATCGTAAAAGAAATGGAGGTACTGGAAAAAAAAAAAAAAGGCAAATGACCTCCTCAGTTCGACTCGTCCACGTGTCTGGCCTCTCCAGGGTCTCTGGACACCAGCAGAAGAAAAAAAAAACGCCCTTTTTCAAATCACCGCAATAAATGCGGCAGCTGCTTAAGAATTTTACGAGGATCGCAATCTTGGTGACAATTCTCGTACGAGCGGGGGTGGTTTTCAAGGATTTTATAGTTTTTTCCTCATTTTCTTGATTTTAGAGTTTGCAAATTTTTTAAAAAAATTTTATTTTGTTTATTTTTTATTTTTTTTATTTTTATTTATTTATTTTTTTTTTTACTGCGTTTTCCGATATCTGGAGAAAAGCTGCAAATCATCGGATTTGGATTTTGATGTTTAGTTTGTTATTTTTCCTTAATTAATTATTATTGTGCGGGATTGAAAATGAATTTGGTGGGATTTCAGGTTTGCGAGGAACAAAAATGCCAGGACGAAGTTTTTCCACTTTCGATGAATTATCTCGACAGATTTTTATCCATCTGTCCGATACGAAAGTCTCAACTACAATTGCTCGGCACCGCGTGTCTCCTTCTCGCCTCTAAACTTCGCGAGCCTGGTCCACTTACCGCCGAAATGCTCGTTTTCTATACCGACAATTCCATCACTCTCGACGATCTCTGGGTAAGTAAAAAAACATTTTTTACATGACTCTGGAGTTTCCAGAGTTGAGATTCAACGAAAAGTTTTTTTTCTATTAATTATTTAGTGAATTTTGAAAATCGTGTCGATTCAGTTTTTTTTTTTATCGCAAGAGAAAATCGTTTTATTGTCCAGACCAAATATCGAATGATAATTACGAGCTCTGCCGAAGAAGAAACATAATTTTCGTTCCATTTGCCATCGATGCAAATTTCAAGGTCATATTTTTTACGACGTGACAATTTTTCTCGATTTCGAACGAAAATTCAATCGGAAAATTGTAATCTTTCGCGTTTGCTAATTTCTCAATCGAAAACATTGTTATTGTCGATGACTCTGAAGTTTCCAAAGTTGAGATTCAACGAAAAGTATTTTTTGGATTAATTATTTAGTGAATTTTGAAAATCGTGCCAATTTTTCGTGTCAATGAAATTTTTTTATCGCAAGAGAAAATCGTTTTATTGTCCGGACGAAATATCGAATAATAATTACGAGCTCTGCCGAAGAAAAAACCGAATTTTCGTTGCATTTGCCATCGATGCAAACTTCAAGGTCATTTCGACGATCTCGTGATATTTTCCCGTTATTTTTTCATCCCGAGCAAAAGAGAAAGGAAAGTTTGTAGAAAATTGAAAAAAAAATTGCGCAATTTTGTACGTTATTGCGTGAAAGAAAACAAAAGCTTTAGTATCGCGCGCGGTGTTTCCTTTCGGTGGCATGATCGCGACGCCCGCGAGTCGAACGATACGTTGACCCCGCGAAATATCGTCAGCCCCAAAACTCCTCGAGAAATTTTAATACCGAGACGTTCGAGTGTTACGTCATGGAATTTTGGGGAAAAAAAACAGTAGCTTCCTTTTGCGTAATTGCTTCGTTGCTGGAAACAATCGATTCCCCGATTCTCATTTATTGGCAAAGGGAAAAAATAGATGTTGATGAAGCAATCGTTGAATTTTTGATTAAAATCAATGTGCGGGGAAGAATAAAAAAATAAGCCTGTGGAAGCTGCAGCTCGAAAAACTCGAGACTTTCGCCCCAAATAAACGAGTGACGACAGCGCGGCCGGAACGTCGGAGACTAAGCAGATAACGCGCAGCTGATATCAAACGCTCAGAGAGTTTCGTTGTGTGTGTTTCGTATTATTTAATACGTTGACAGGAACGTAAGAGCCACGTGAGAATAAAAAAAAAGGCAACACAGAGAGAAAGAGAAAAATATTTCGTGTTCAACTTCCTTGGGAACAAAAGTATAGAGCGGAGTGTAAAAATAAATGATTTGCGATGTTGAAGTTGACACGGTTCGAACGCAACGAAAAATGTCAATTAACAATTAACAAATTCTTTTCCAACAAATTTTTTTTGATTATTATATTGAATTATAAAAAAATATAAAAATATTTATAAAATTATAAAAAAATTTATAACAAATAACAATTGTTGATTAACAATTAACAAAAATTAACAATTAATAATAAATAAATGAACATAAATGCCATTGGAAAACTGAATTTACTAGAAAAATTGGAACGATCGTATTAATTATTAAAATAATGATTAAAAAAAAAAAAGACGAATTTTTCGTTGCACATTCCAACGATGCAAACTTCAGTCTCACCTGCTCAATTTTCATACAGTAATTGTCAATTCTTTGCCATTCGAAAACTGAGTTTAGTAGAAAAATTGAAACGATCGTATTAATTATTAAAATAATGATAAAAAAAAACACATATTTCGTTGCATTCCAACGATCCAAACTTCAGTCTCACCTGCTCAATTTTCATCCAGTTATTGTCAATTATTTGCCATTAGAAAACTGAATTTACTAGAAAAATTGGAACGATCGCATTAATAAAAAAAAAAGACACACTGTTCGTTGCATTCCAACGATGCAAACTTCAGCATCGCAATGATTCAGTGTCTCAAATTATACCGAATAAAAAAACGTTTTAATGGATAATAATGATAATAATAATAATGGCGATTGAACGAGTCGCCGGGCGCAAAAAGTTTCGTCTCACCTGCTCAATTTTTTTACGTGTGTGTGTTTAAAACGGAAGTAGAAATAAATTAAGCGAAACGCGCGGACTTTTGCACATTTTTATTTACTCTTTTTGCGAGCAACTCCAACACCTTCCGGTGCATTAGGCCACTTGCTAATTAAACTGCAAAGTGCAAGGTGTGCCTTGCTTTTCAACCCCTGCAGCAGCACTTTTCACCAAATATCCTCTTACGTACGTTCGTGTCGAGAACACCAACTTTTTAACCCCCTCGAGGCTTGACAGAGAAAATAATGACAATGGCCAATCCCCCTGCGAGATGAAAGACTCGATAGCGGAGTCTCGGCGCAGCTTCGTGCGTTTTCGCACTGAAAAATCCCCTCGTTTTAGGCTGCTACGAGCAAACGGGCATTGCTTTACAATACTTTTCATACAGCCCCTTCACCAACACCATGGAATCGCCTGCTGCGCCAAATTCCAACGGTGCACCGAATAGCTCGACAGTCCAATAGCTCGCAAAAAATAATCATACTGCCAGGTGTAGAAATGCTGTTTGTAGGATGGAAATCAGTTGGACAAATGTTTTAGGAAATGAGTAACACACTGGGAATGAAATTTTGTTGGAAATGGTCGATATTTTGTTGAATACGATGAACTAAATATTTTTCAATAATTTCAAAATTTTCGTTATTTTGGCAGAATTTCGTTATTTGGTTTCTAACGGAATTGTCAGCGAAATTTACGAGTGGAACGACAGTAATTTGCTTCCGAAGAGACTTTCCAAAATATTTTTTGCTGCAATGACACTATTTTTGGGATTTTTCAAAAAAACATTCAGTCGAACGGATCGAACAAAATATCCATCTTTTTCAACAAAATTACCTTTTGAGTGCAACATTATTTTCATTTACTCGAGTCCCTTCACCGGCGAATATTCTCCATTTGTTTATTTTTCGCATTAATACGATTCGAAGGCACGGGAATAATTGATTAATGAGTTTTTTTAAGTGCTGATTAATTAGCTTGTCATTTTCGGACCCTGAGCTCGAGACCACAGGGGACTGGGAATTAAGATTGATCGAGGCTTTCAATTTTTATTGCGTAGAGATTTTTTGTTTGTTTTTTGTTTTTTTTTCAATCGATTTTATTCGAGAAAATGGGCATCACTTTTTTTTTTAATTATGATTAAGCGAAGAGCAATCTTGTCGCTCGGTCTCGTCGACTCACAGAAGCAACTAGCAAGGTATCGAAAAAGCAGGTGATAGCCAGGTGCTGTCCAACAAACGAAAGGTGTTTCTTTCGCTCTCTCTCTCTCTTGCTCCCTATGACGAGCACCGGGCCCGTGCTCAACTTTACCAGCTGCTCCTGCATCTCTTCTCCTTAATAGCCAACCATGTCCCATCGTTCTCTTTTCTACATAATGCCCTCGCCCCTTTTTTTCCTTTTCTCTGTATCCTTCTCAGCATACACGCTTTTCAAGGCGAAGAAAAATGAAGGAAATAACATAATCTTGGCCCCCAAACGCGAAGGGGGTCGCGAGGCACACGAAGAATGGGAATTATCGTGCGTGCATTTTCTTTACGAGCCCCTGCAAAAAATCCTCCTAACACCCACCCTCCAATCATTTCCACTATTGTTGCTTTTTTTGTTTACACAAATGAAGGATCATTTTTGTCAAGACAGCTGCGAGCTTCTTCTTTTTTTTTTGTTTGAGTCATTCGAATCTTAACTCTGTGTTGAAAAACTTTAACGACGATCCTGAAGTTTGCATCGTTTGAAAATATCGAAAAATCTTCTTTTTGTATTATTCATTATTTCAATAATTAATGAACTTTTTCCCATTTTTCTTTCTTAGTGAATTTGATTTTTGACAAAGTAGACAAAATTTCGAGCTTGGCTTGAAATAATAATGAATTTTCGTTCTATTCCAACACTGAAAACAAAAATTTGTTGGAAAATATCGATATTTTGTTGGATGCGTTCACCTAAACGTTTTTTTTGAATATTCCCAAATATTGTGTCATCGGAGAAAGAAATATTCTAGAAAGTCTCTTCGGAAGCAAATTTTTGTCGTTCCGATCGTAAATTTTGCTGACAATTCCATTAGAAACCAAATATGCTGCCAAAATAACGAAAATTTTGAAATTATCGATAAATATTTAGTTGATCGTGTTCAACAAAATTTCGACGATTCTCAACAAAATTTCATTCCCCTCGTAATTAATGAATTTTTTTCGATTTTTTTTCTTAGTAAATTCGATTTTTGACAAATACCGTAGAAAACATTTGCAGCTTTGCTCGAAATAATAATGAATTTTCGTTTTTCATTATTTTTGTTATTCGTTTGTATGACTAACTAATCCGGATTCTCGTGCATCTGCGATCTGGCGCGCGCCATTCTCATGCACAGAAAAGAAATAAAAGGAAACAAAAATCAAAAATAACAAAATAACGAAACGCCCCATCTCGTGTCGTGCATCTCTCATTCTCGCTTTCCACCTGCTCCCTTCCTCTTTCGAAAACGTGAACACCTTTGAGCCACTCCATTCGCTCATTTTTTTCTTCCCTCATTTTCCCTACCAGCATCTTATTATTATTATTATTCTCATTCGCCAACGACGTTTATTTATAAAAATTGCGAATTATAGTTAAAAATCGATCTCGCGATTTTTTTGGTGAAATTTTTTTTCGCCAATGAAAATTTCTGAAGGTCCAAGTTTTCAAAGAAAAAACAATGACTCATTCCCTGCCCGCATCGTCTTTAGATTCTCGGCGTGTGTTTCGCTCGTATTGAGCGAANTTGCTCCGTTTTCTCTTTTTTTTTTTTTGAAGTATTGAAGAAAAAAAAAAATATTTATTCGGAACTCGAAGCTACAGGTGCATTCACCTTGCTCATCGGACGTTTTGTTGCGAGCTATCGAGCGCGCTATAATTATACCTTTCATACGTATGCGTATGTTCGATTGTTGTGCTATTTCCGCGATCTCGCACGCCGCAGAGACATATGGCGACCACGCCACTTTTCCTCTGTATCGAAATTTGCAGGAAAGGCAATGCCCGAAAAAAAAAAAAAAATCGTATTCCAAAGAAACTCGCAATCTGGTGGCTTTTTTTTGTTTTTTTTTTCGATCCACTGTCACAAAAATGATGTTTATATCGATATTTTGAAATGTTTGTTAGTAATTCGAATTGTGAGCTCGATAGAGAAAAAAAAAATAACAATTTCGTGGCCAGAAATAAAAATAAAGATCGAGAGAGAAAAATGAAGATCCGAATGCCGTTTTTTCAATGGTGAACATTTTTCTCGAGACTGTTGTACATTAGATTTGTAAAACTGGACTTTAGATTCGAGAGTGATGGATCCGGAATGGCACAACTCTGCCGGAGGCGTGCGCGATGTATTTCGCATAGAAACTTTTTCGTCGAGGCCACGAGGAAACTAATAGATATAGTCACACAGGGTGCTCCAGATGTGTGAAGAATGTCAAGTAGTCGCTTGTAAAAATAAATGAAAAAGTACGTGGACGACGAGTGAACCAAAAAAAAAAAATCGCGATCGTTTAAAAAATTATGAAAAAACGAAAAATGTCTCCAGGGACTTTTTTCTACCACTCGGACGATTTTCGTCGAGCTCCGAATAAAATTGATCCCCACTTTCGGGACAGCCCGTATATTCCTCGCATAGAATATATGTTTCGCAGGCAAAAAACAAAAAGGGTAGAAAAAGAGCAACGCCATGGTCACACGCATGCTTGTGAAATGCGAGAGCCACGAAACTCGGCATTGATTCTCGAATCGCTAATTAAATACACGTTTGACAAACAAAAAATGATATTAAAATGCAAATCCAACCAGGTAATTGCGTTTCATGGAGAAAATTGTGGCTTTTTTTCTCTACCGAACAGGTAGATAACTGATAAAAGAAAGAGACACGTTTGGCTCGAAATTCGCACACACTCGAAAGAATATTTTGTTGAAAAAGATGGAAATTTTGTTCGGTACGTTCGACTAAACGTTTTTTTTGGATATTCCCAAAAATAGTGTCATTGCAGCAAGAAATATTTTGGAAAGTCTCTTTGGAATCGAATTTTTGTCGTTCCACTCGTAAATTTCGCGGACAATCTCGTTAGAAACGAAAAATACTGCCAAAATGACGAAAATTTTGAAATTATTTAAAAATATTTAGTTTAACGCATTCAACAAAATATTTCGACGATTTCTGACAAAATTTCATTTCCACTGAATTGTCGAAGCGAGGAATGACCAAGTTGATTCATGAAAATAGTTTAATACACGTTTTTTTTTAATAATCCCAAAAATAGTGTCATTGCAGCAAGAAATATTTTGGAAGCGAATTTTCGTCGTTCCACTCGTAAATTTCGCTGACAATTCCATTAGAAACCAAATATACTGCCAAAATGACGAAAATTTTGAAATTATTAAAAAATATTTAGTTCACCGTATTCAACAAAATCTCGACGATTTTTAACAAATTTTCATTTCCACTACAGACATCGCGCGAGAATTTCTGTTCTTTCTGCTTATCAATCGATGGCCGAACCAGAATTCAGCATTTTGTGCATTTTTCTCTGTCTCAATCCATCGAGATACAAAGTTGCTAATTTTCTTACCGAGGCTAGATTTTCGGGCTCTCGGATCCACATGGATCCACGAATATCGATTATCTCACAGACTTGAAACATCGTTTTAAAATTTTTTTTTATTTTTATTTTTATTTTTGACGTTTATACACATATAAATGTATACATGTATTTAGAAACTTGATGTTTATAAAGCGAGTTTGCCGCAGCAGCTGTTTATCCCCAGGGTCGATCGCTGATATCGTAAAGTGCGTTGCCTGTGTGTTTCTCGCGCTCGAATATGACGAGAAAGAGAGCAACCAAGTGCCTTAAATTTGGAGGCAACATATGGTGCCAGCGAATACGCAAAATGATTGCATAGTTTTTTACGGCCAACGTCGAACCCTCGTAGGCACGAGAATCTCGAATAATCGCGCTCGACCGTTAAATCCATTTTTTTCTTTTCAATATTTTCACGTCAATCAAAATAAAACGCGCGCGCGAGATTCGGTCAAGAAATTCTTCAAATTTTCCCCTGTGCCTCGGAATTCCTTTCGTTCTTTTCTGACTCCGAAACTGCGCGGAGTCTAGTATATTTTACACATTATACAGCTTAACGACAAATTCACTCGTTCGTGTGTCTCTCTCTGTGTGTGAGTGTGTGTTAGATTCGGTGACGATGGTGGGGGCGGTGACCGAGCGAAGGCCATCGACTAGTACTCTTCCAACTTGTACGCGAACTGTAGATTTTTCTACACGACTTGAAAAAATGTTCTAAATTTATTGAATTTATCATTGGCCAGTTTTTTTCAACGACTGTGAAGTTTGCAACGTTGACATTCGAGGAAAAATATTTTTTCTATTTATTTTTTGATGAATTTCGAAAATTGGGCCAATTTTTCATTGTCAATTTTTTTTTTTTTTCGTCCGGACCGAATAATGAATAATAATTACGAGTTCTGATCAAGAAAAAACAGAATTTCGTTGCATTCCAACGATCCAAACTTCAGCATCATTTTTTTATACACGTTTTTGTTTTTTTTTCTCTATTCTTTGGCGGTGACCGAGCGAAGGCCATCGACTAGTACTCTTCCAACTTGTATGCGAACTCTAGATTTTGACTCTAGAACGACTGTGAAGTTTGCAACGTTGATATTCGAGGAAAAATATTTTCTCTATTTATTTTTTAATGAATTTTGAAAATTGGGCCAATTTTTCATTGTCAATTTTTTTTTTTATTGTCCGGACCGAATATTGAATAATAATTACGAGTTCTGATCAAGAAACTTATTTTCATTATTTTACAAAAAATTTATTTTGATTATTATATTAAATTATAAAAAATATTTATAAAATTGTAAAACATTTTACTACAAATAACAATTGTTGATTAACAATTGACAAAAATTAATAATCAACAAATAAATAAATAAAAACATAAATGCCATTGGAAAACTGAATTTACTAGAAATATTGGAACGATCGCATTAATAAAAAAAAAAGACACATTGTTCGTTGCATTCCAACGATGCAAACTTCAGCATCATTTTTTTTATACACGTTTTTGTTTTTTTTTTGTTTTTTTCTATTTTTTTCTATAAACTGTACTCGGACTTTTTTACAATTATAGATCAGATTGCACATTTACATAGACATTTGAAACGTGTGGAGATTTCTAATATCTAACCGAAGATTACGAGCTTCGCATATACATTTGTATATATGCGTGGTTTTGTGTGATATATGGACGAGAGTACGTTGGTCTTTATGGCCGAACGAGGATGTGACGTAGTGTACGAAATGTGGTCATAGCCTCGCCGAATTCGTGACTCCAAAACATCGTCTATGAATATTTTTCTATTCTCGCAATCTTCTCTATGAAAAAAAAAATAAAAAAATAAAAACAAATATGAATATCGACTGAATGGACGTGAATTATCGCACATGGATTCATCCTTTTTTTTCGCTCTTCGCATACAACTTCCGGTCGATGAATTTCAGGCAGAATCCATTTTTGGTGCAAGCTTTCTCGCACCAGGATTTTAACTCAATGGCAGATGGCCTTTCCTCCTTTTTCTCATTTCCTTTCGATCTCTCTCCCACTTTCGACGAAGAATATAGAAAATCGATGTACCTACGGGGACCGGAGTTCTCGGAAGGATCCTTGAGGTCAGGGTGACGAATCGCCACCAGCGGTCTTTCCTCCATTTTTTTTCGAATTTTTGATTTTTTTCTTTTTTTTTCGTATTTATGCGTTTTAAATTTTTGTTTTTTTTTAATTTTCCTATTTTTTCTGTTGCGTGCATACTTGGGCAATAACGAGGACGAAAAAAAAAGACAACAGGAAACGCAGCGTTTTTTTTGTTGTTGGGAAATAGTAATTTGACATTTCGGATAATCCCTTAGAATTTTAATCTGTGGAAAAAGGGAGCCTCGATCTTTTGAGCGATGAGCCACTCTCCTTTCTCTATACCTTGCTCTCCTCGCCTGAGTTTGTATTTTGTACCGAAACGTTGATGCGATACTCCAGATGCTTCGGAAAAGGTTAATTTTTCCTGGAACCCTCGTTTTGCCCAACGAAATTCATCATCGGGTTATTTGGGCTCACACTCGACCGGCAAAAGAGCAAACAAGACGTCTATTTATGAATATACAGATATTATAAGTCGAACTGGCTTTTGTAGTTGCTGAAGGCGGGGGCGTCGAATTTTTGCACAGCCTCTCATCTTTGCCCACCTTTCTCTTTTGCTCTTCTTCTTTTTTTTCTCTACATTCGTCTCTGCTGCATCGTTTCGTTTCCATGTCGAATATTTTCTCGTTTTTTTTTGCAAACTTTTTTTTTTTGCAAACTTTTTTTGCAAAAAGTTTGTTTACGATTTTTGTTTTTTCAAATTATAAAAAAATATTTAGTTCAACGTATTCAACAAAATCTGGACGATTTTGAAGAAAATTTCATTTCCAGTGTATTGGCTCCGGTAATGCTCGAGGAATGTGTGCACTGGGTGGACACCCAGGGACTCTCGTTTTAGTTGCCAAACATGCGACCCCGCGCGCGCTCTCGGAACCCATGAATACTGTTCTCTCATTTATTTTTCTCCTTCTGCCGTTACGTGCCGTTTTCTTTTTTGATGGGATCCTCGTAGTCTCAGGCGCACCGCCGTACATCCTTTTTCCCAAACTTGCTCTCTTCTTATTCGTCATCGCGATGTTCCGCACGAACGTTGAATTATTTGTATTTTTTGAAATTTTATCTTTTTTCCATTTTTTTTCACGCTCCTCGTGTTTCCAAACGTCCGTTCGTTATTGTTTTTCAACTCTTCGCGATTTAATGAGCATGAAAATAAATGACGAATGTTTTTTATTTATCTGCCAAATTACTCGCGGATATGGCAATTTTTTTTTTTTTTCACACTCCGCGGTACACCTGAGCGCAATTAGCTCGTCGACACTTTGACACGCCCGTACGTACAACTTTGTAGTAATTTGTGTACGGCATAGTGCGTAGAGGCAGCGAAAAGTGGAGAGAAAAATGAAAGAAAAAAAAAAAGGACAGCCTGTTGAATGAAACAAAGAACGTCGTGCTGCCGAGTGGAACATTTGGGCTTCGTCATGCTCTCTCGGTACTCTATGATCACTCTCGTAATGCATATCGCACCCTGAAACGCTACGCAACGTTGCGTACGCACGCGAGTTGCTTTTGCCATTTTTCCTTCATCAAGGGGAAAAAAAACTGGATCAGAATTGATTAGGTGGCTCGCGAATGAGATTCTCCGAGTTGAAAATTTTTTTAATCATTATTTTTTTAGCCAATTTGCAAATTTAGTGTGACGGAGATTTATTTCGTTCCGTTGATATGACATTGAAGTTTGCATCGTGGCAATGCAACGAAAAATAGGATTTTTTATTTATTATTTTAATAATTAATTGACTCGTTGCAATTTTTCTAGTTAATTTACTTTTCGAATGGCGAAAAAGACTTTCTCGTTATTGTCGAAAAACACTGTATGAAAATTCGGTGCGATGCTATAAAAAAATAATGAGTTTTCGTTGCATTTCATCGATGCAAACTTCAACATCATCAGAATTGGAAAGCAAGGAAGCAAGAAAGAAAAAAAAGAAAATTCGAAAATCTCCATCTCAACAGAGAATCGAAAATCGTTATTTTTCAAAAACTCATTAAATTTTCCATCGCTCAGAATTGATGATATTGAAGTTTGCATCGTGGCAATGCAACGAAAAATAGGATTTTTTATTTATTATTTTGATAATTAATTGACTCGTTGAAATTTTTCTAGTAAATTTACTTTTCGAATGGCGAAAAAGACTTTCTCGTTATTGTCGACAAAGACTGCATGAAAATTTGGTGCGAAGCTATATGAGTTTTCGTTGCATTCCATCGATGCAAACTTCAACATGATCCGTTGATCAGATTTTTGTTTATTTAACGATTGATGAAAAGCCTCGAATCTTAATATTGAAACTTTTCTTCTCTTCCATGCATCGAATTTTCATTTTGTTTATTTTTTCGTTGTTGTTGCAGAGGTGGGAACAGCTCGTCGTGTCGAAGCTCAAATGGGAATTGTCGGCAGTCACACCGGGTGACTTTGTTCTTCACATACTCACACGTCTTCCGGTTGATCCGCGGACATGGGATTCCCTGATGGTCAGAAGACACGCCCAGACCTTCATAGCCCTCAGTGCGAGAGGTGAGTTTAAAGATTTTTATATAAGGCTCTCACTCGATCGAGACGAATACTCGTGTGGCAAATTTCTTCCGATCCTCTTCGCACAAGCTCGCCGAATTTTATTTCGTTTCATTCGAGTATTAATGTTTTTCGATGAAATTTTCAAAAATATTACGAGAGGAATTTTTTTCTTTTCATTTTTTCTAATTTCTCACGATAATCAATTTACGTGGCGATAATGTACGAATGCTTGAGGCACGTCGCGAGCGAGAGAGAGAGCGAGAGAGAAAAATACGCTCGGTCTTAAATACCTGGACGTCTGCGGTGTCCATGGCCACCGACGTTTCTCCCCGTTGCATTTCTTCCCTTTCTTCCTTTCCCCACGCTTTTATATACACACGATACATACATGCATCGGAATATATATGTGTATTGAAATCGGCCATTTTATAAACTTGACTCGGTCTTTCTCGATGGTTGTTATTACAGCCCCGCAAGCTTACAAAAACGTCGCCCTCGCGAAGACGACGCGAGAAGATGTTTCGCTCATCCGTTCGAATGATTTCAGACACACGCCTCGCAATCTCCTCGTGGCAGCCTCGAGACGATTGTTGTTTCCCACGCCCCAAACGAGCATTCCTTTCATTCTTTTCCTCGTTATTTTCGTGAATTTTGAAAAAAAAAACAATCATATCTTTCGATATTGATGAAAAATAACGAGAACTAGATTTTATGATGTTGAAGTTTGCATCGATGAAATGCAACGAAAAGTCATTATTTTGTTATAGCATCGGACCGAATTTTCATACAGTGTTTGTCGACAATAACGAGAAAGTCTTTTTCGCCATTCTAAAAGTAAATTTACTAGAAAAATTGCAACGAGTCAATTAATTGTCAAAATAATAAATAAAAAATATATTTTTCGTTGCATCGCAACGATGCAAACTTCAATATCATCAATTCTGAGCGATGGTAAATTTAATGAGTATTTGAAAAATGACGATTTTCGATTCTCTGTTGAGATGGAGATTTTCGAATTTTCTTTTTTTTCTTTCTTGCTTGCTTGCTTTCCAATTCTGATGATGTTGAAGTTTGCATCGATGAAATGCAACGAAAAGTCATTATTTTGTTACAGCATCGGACCAAATTTTCATACAGTGTTTGTCGACAATGACGAGAAAGTCTTTTTCGCCATTCGAAAAGTATAAATTTACTAGAAAAATTGCAACGAGTCAATTAATTATCAGAATAATAAATAAAAAATATATTTTTCGTTGCATCGCAACGATGCAAACTTCAGTATCATCAGAATTTTTCTATTGCAGAAAATAGATAATTGCTCATGGCTTATTGACGTCTAGTCATTTCCACTCGCTCAACTCCCCCGTTTACTCATTTTATACTTTTTTCCCCTTATTTATGTTTGTTTTTAATTGGATTTTTTGCAGAATACAAATTTTCTATGTACACGCCAAGCATGATCGCAGCAGCGAGCGTGGCCGCCGCGTTACACGGTCTCGATTGGACGGGAAAGAGCGGCTATGGACTTTCCGGTCTTCTGGACGAGCTCACGCGCATCACAGCCATTGAACAGGTTCGTTTCGGACGATTTCAGCCCCGATAATCATTCTCCCCCTCCAACTACATTTTCTCTTTCTTTCTTTTATCATTAATCAAACATTAAATTTCGTGAAATCATTTGAAAACAATCGTTTTGAAAATCACTCGAAAAAGAGCACAAAGCCGAGTCAATTTCTTTGATATCCTTGTATTGCTCGCGTTCTTTCTCTTTCTCCTCGTTGCTTTCGCTCCAACTCGCATCCGCAGGAAATGCCCCGAACCCCATTCGGTAACGTCTTGTCCGACATATAGCAAAAACCATATGACTGTTAATGCAAAGAATAAAGAAAGAGCGAGAGAGAGAGAAGAAAAGAGCAGCAGGTGCCTGGCACATGTTTTAGCAAGAAAATCCTCACTTTGCTAACGGTATATTCTCAAATAATATCTATACGAGACGCGAGTTCGGATGAGTGTCAACGAAGGAGAAGAGAGAGAGAGAGAGAGAGAGAGAGAGCAAGAAAGAGATCTGGGCATAAATAAACTGCATGAATGGCTTTGCATGGGGTTCATGGCCTCTATAAACGCAATATCTTCGTGTCCTCCGACCCATCTGTCTTTTGAGACACCAAGGAAATCCTTATTCCTTCTCTCTCTCTCTCTCTCTCTCTCTCTCTCTCTCTCCCTGGCTCTTGCTCTGTGTGTATACATGTGTTTTCTGGATCAAACGACACCCACGACCACCATCTTCATTCATAACTTGCGAGTCTCAAATCTCATTCTCTCTCTTCCTCTCGTTTCTCTATGAAATGCAGACTCGTCATTTTTACGCCTTGGAATAATAAATCCAGATTTTTTGTTTCCCACAGTCTGTTTATTATTCTCCGAACTTGAGCTTCTCTTAATTTTGCATTTTTAACCTTTTCGTCCGGAGTTTTTGGTTCTTGTGATTAATTATTTGCAATTCGGTCTCTTTTTTTTTGTTCGTTTTCATTTTTCGACATTTTTTCGACAAATTTCGAATTAATCTTTGGTTCTGTCCTTTCCGTCCGGAGTTTTTGGTTCTTGTGATTAATTATTTGCAATTCGGTCTCTTTTTTGTTGGTTCGTTTTCATTTTTCGATATTTTTTCGACAAATTTCGAATTAATCTTTGGTTTTGTCCTTTTCGTCCGGAGTTTTTGGTTCTCGTGATTAATTATTTGCAATTCGGTCTCTTTTTTTTATTCGTTTTCATTTTTTGACATTTTTTCAACAAATTTCGAATTAATCTTTGGTTTTGTCCTTTTCGTCCGGAGTTTTTGTTTCTCGTGATTAATTATTTGCAATTCGGTCTCTTTTTTATTTGTTCTTTTTCATTTTTCGACATTTTTTCGACAAATTTCGAATTAATCTTTGGTTTTCTCTTTTTCGTCCGGAGTTTTTGGTTCTCGTGATTAATTATTTGCAATTCGGTCTCTTTTTTATTTGTTCGTTTTCATTTTTCGACATTTTCTCGACAAATTTCGAATCAATCTTTGGTTTTTTTTTTAAATTATTATTATTTTTTTTTTCAGGACTATCTGCAAGGTTGCTTGGAACAAATCGAAGAGATGGTGTCGCAGGCGCGTGGGATAAGTAGTCATCATCATCAGTATCATCATCATCAGGGCGGTACGACGTCTGCGTCAGGGTCGGCGACGAATACATCGACGTCGTCGATGCTGGGCAATCCTGGGGTACACCAGAGGCCACTGGGGGAACAGAACACGAGTCAGGAGAAGATAATGGAACACGAGAAAGCCGGAACACCGACTGACGTTAGGGACGTTCATTTCTAATCCTGGCTCGTTATTTTCATCAACTACGAGAGATTAAACGCGCGCACCATAAGAAAACTGGGAGAAACGAGAAAAAAAAAAAACAATCTCCATCGGAATTGAGATTTCAAAATGATTCTTGTTTTCACTTACGATTAATATTCGAGGCTCGCCCGAGAAGCACCGAGAAGCTGGAAGTAGTGAAAACACTGCACGCCCCTCAGCTGAGCAGAAAAAAAAAAACATCGAAACAGAAACATGAGAGGAAAAAAAATCATGAAATTAAAAAAAAAAAACAGAATTTTCA
>JBAJMU010000002.1:9642580-9727718 GCA_037952995.1 Hyposoter didymator
GGGGGGGGGGAAGGCAATGCAATACGCTTTAACGCATTATCGTCTAAGTATAAACTTAAATTTTAATCGACGGATACTATTAATGTTACGAAAGCGAGAAAAAAAAAGTTAAACAAATAAAAACTAAGACGAAAAAGAAATACGATAAAAAAAAAAATATAGTCATATCGAGTCATTTAGCGTCTGTACATACGTAAAAAGTTTAAAACGAAAAATAAAGAAAAAAAGAAAACAACAACAACCCAAGCAACAAACGGAAAGAAATCCGCAACCAGATTGGGCCCGAGCGATCGGACTTTTTAAAACATTTCATCCGCAATCCATATTTTCTTTTTATACAATAAATTTCCGTCTATCCAAACGAAACACACAAAGATTTAGAAGAAAGGAGAAAAATAATTTTCAGCTCGCCAAGTTCGACGCTTTGTATATTCCATTGAGGTTCCTGCAGCGATCACTCTTAAGCCTGAACGAGTGTGTTATGTGGCTTGTGTGTGTGTGTGCGTGTGTGTGTGTTTGTGAGCGTGGGCGCGCGAGCGTCAAACACGAGGGAGCTCGAAAATCGTCGGTTCAAAAAAGTGAAAAAAATAAATAAAAAAGAATTGAAATTGGAAGAAGAGGAAAAAATGGTGTTTTTGTTTTTTGAGCTACGATTTTTCGAGCCACTACGGGGGAGCGTTTAAGTGGGAGAAAAATAATTGTTTCTCCCATCTTTTTACCTATTACGTTTATATAATATATTTTTTGAAGAAGAGAGGAAAGCCGAGGAACAGAAAATATTCGAAGAAAAATGAAGAAATGGGGAGAAAAAAAAAATAGAGCGGCGGGAAAACGTTTCGTTGGATATTTTTTTTATGTCCGTGTTGTAAATATTATATAGGGTTTAAGAGCTGTTTGTACGTATAAGATTTACTCGTTTTTAAGTTTATTATTATTATTATTATCATTATTATTAATTATTAATTATTATTATTATTATTATTAATTTGGCGGCCATGGGCTAACGAATTTTTCCGTTTATAGATCACGAATGCGTTTTTGTAAAGCACCGATTTAAGGGGGTTGCACATTTTGATGAGCAAAAAAAAACATTGACACATTTGCATGTTTTTTTTTCTTTCTTTTTTCTGGTTTTTTGAATTTATAGGAAAATTTTATTTATCAAAATGTGAAATAATTGCTGTTTCAGCTCAAGTGCCTTTGAATAATTGTTGGACGATTTTTGTGGCTTTACGAGTTGGGATATAATTATCTGTTGAGGTTCAAAATGTTCAACCCCTTGCTGCGAATTCACTGGTTGTACGAGCGTTTCCCATCTCAATTTTTTCAAATACTTGAAACATTTTTTGAGCTTTGTTTGAAAAAAAAAAAAAAAAATTCAATCGACATTGAAAGGCTAAAAAATACACAGTTTGCATTTTCTACAGTCGTTCTCGTTGATTTATTTCGTTATTTGGAAACTGGAGGACGATGACAAAATTCTCGAGGTTGTCGAGTCCTCCACGTTGTTTTTTTTTTTTGAGTATTTCGAAAAAGCAAAATATATTTTAAACGAGAATTTGAAAAATTTTCGAGCTTGGAGGCTCGTGATTAATTCTGGCTATTGGCCCGTTTTATTGGCGCCATCTGAGAGCTGCTTGTTGGCCCGAGAAGAAGGAAAAAATGTTGCTCGAACTATGCCAAGAAATCATAAAAACTGGATTAAGTCAAAAAACGGTTTGTACTTAAGATGAAAGAAAAATGTGCGTATGTGTGTGTGTGTGTGGGTGTGAAAAATGGGAGAGAAAGAGATGAAAATATTGTGCGATGAGGAAGGAAGAAATTGAGGGGTTGGAAAAATAATTTGAGGAGGTCGGCTACACGCAACAATATCGCCATTTTAAAAGCATAGAAAAATTCGAAATGATTAAAATTCAATGAAATTTGTTGAGTAGATTCTTCATTATTTAATGTCGATATACAAATTTTTTCAAGATTTTTCTTCTACATCGTTTTCGAGTAATTCAACACTAGAGTTTACATGCATGAGCATAAAAAAATTCGAAATGATTGGAATTTAATGAAATTTGGTGACAATATTCTTTAGTATCAAATATACAATTTTTTGAAACTTTTTCTTCTGCATAGTTTTGGAGTAATTAAACACTAGAGTTTCCATGCATGAGCATAAGAAAATTCGAAATGATTGGAATTTAATGAAATTTGGTGAGTCTTCATTATTAAATGTGAATATACAAATTTTTAAAGATTTTTCTTCTGCATTGTTTTCGAGTAATTCAACACTAGAGTTTACATGCATGAAAATTCGAAATGATTGGAATTTAATGAAATTTGGTGAATCTTCATTATTAAATGTGAATATACAATTTTTTGAAGATTTTTCTTCTACATAGTTTTCGAGTAATTCACCACTAGAGTTTCCATGCATAAGCATAGGAATGAGATACATATAGATATATCTTTTGCATATTGTAAACTCGAATAATTCGCCAACAATGTAGACGAAAAAAATGAAAAAAATCGTGTAATCGTATTTGATGCTAAAGAACGTTATCACCAACATTGATAAAATTCTTATGATATGGTCGTACGTAGCCAACCTCCTTAAAATGCCCAGTGCCACAGCAAACTAGTTACTTTATAAAAAATCATAACCAAATTGTAGTACAACGAAGGGCTGGTTTTTCTTCTTCTTTCAAAATCGGAGAGCGAATCGTTGAGTGATTTTTATTGTCCAACAATAATATCAAATGCGAGGTTGCTGTAAAACGAATATAACTGCCAATAGAGTCGTATTTGTTGTATAAATATGAATATACAATTGTGTATATATTTTCTTCATGATTCCATAGATCGTCGCGAATGTCACCAACGAAAAGAAAGAAAAAAGGAAAAAAAAATGAAAATTGTATAGAAAGAGCGCAGGAGCGACCGAGTACTTTTATTTTTCTCTTTTCTTTTTTCTCTCTCGTGAACCTACTTTAGTATGTAATTTTTTGATACGAGGAAATAGCGTTGAGCATATTTTAGCGATCTTTTTTGTTTCGTTTTTTTTTTTTATTTTTTTTTCAATTTTTTTTTATTGTTATTGCGAGAAAAAAAAACGTACAAATTAAGAGAAATAACCGCACATACCTTGAAAGGACGGACCTGGAAAAGTGAATCCGACGAGCAAACGGAAAACGTTGGAAAGACGATCTTTGCTACTCATTTTTCATCATAAATTCCTTTTTTTTTTTAATATCAATAAAAAAAAGTCTCTTTTTAGTGTTGCCTCGTTTTTTTAAATTATTTTTCTTTTAACACACGCGAATTTTTTAAATTACCTTTTTCTCCAGCAGTTTGAATTTTGCTCGTCGATCTTCGTTCGCTCGAGTATCGTCCACAGAGTTCCGATGCACTAATGTCTCGCGCGTCGACTACCAAAAATTTCACTCGAGACGCAATCCGCCTCATCGGTTTTGTTCCCGTTTTTTTTTGTTTTTTCTCGAAAAATTTTTCACCATGAGGGACAGAGAGAGATTATTTTGAAATTCAGAATAGAAATGACGCGTTTGTGAAATTACATCGAATGCAATAGATGATAACCGCTGATATACCTCAGAGATCGTACACACACACACACACACTGATACATGCAAATATTGTCACACGTACACACACGAATTTCACTCGATTCCCATATCGACTTGTTTTTTTAGCCTTCGGAATCACTTACACGATTAATTTTAATTTTAGGTTACTCGTTATCCATAGAAACAACAAAAAAAACAACTTTTTTTAATTACTTTATTTTGCAACTTGTAATTTGTAAATGCCTCCTGCAACACCTTTGTAAATAACTTGTGCGACACGCATAATCCATTGAAAATAAAGTATTGGTATTTTATACGATCAATTATTCTGGATTTTTGACTTCTTTTTTTTTTCATGGACCTGCAGTTGGATTTATTCAGGACTATAGCCGTGCCTGAAGGCTCTCCACTCCGCAGCACGCCTGGTCGATTTTTTTTCTCAAAATGAGAAAAATTTTTCGATTTTACGAAAATCGCTTAAAATTTTTTTTTTTACAAATCTTTGAATTGGCAATTAGCGATTCTTGATTTATTATCATTTGTTAGGAGCTTGGGAAGTTTTTAACGTGGGAATTTTAGTGAAAAATGTGATTTTTTGGTTCGGGATCCGAAAAAAAAAATTATCGAAATTTCTGTGAAAGTTTCGGACCGTTTGGTAATTGGGAAATGGTGAATTTTGGGAATAACGAAAAAATCACGTGGAAGGAAGTTTACGTTTTGGGTAATTTTATTTTTGGGAGAAGACGGAGGCGCTTAATTATCGAGGTCGTTTTTTTTTTCTTCACTTGATATATTTTTATATATTATTCTACTGTACAATAATGACCTATGAGTAATCATATATACATAATATAATCTATTAGTCATTCATTTTGTAAAAGATTCTACGTTTTATTTCCGAGTTTGTAGATCTTTATTTTCATATTGTTTCTTACGTTATCTTTATTCTCATTTATTATTTTCTTTATATATACAATCTATGCATGTAGATTGGCGGTGGGATCGGATGAAAACGTCACGGTGTGTGCGATTGAGTAGAATAATGAGGATAAAAAGACGTTTCTTTTGTTTTTTTTTGCGGAGACTGCCATTCGTTACAAAGTTTTCTGGCGAAACGAGCAATTATTTGGTTTCATTGAATTCCAATCGTCAACTTTTTTATTTCTCTAGAGGAAATCCGTTTGAGAGCACAGGATTCTCAGAGTTTTTGTAAAACTCACGTAAATTGAAGGAGATCTGGGCTTTTCCGAAAAAATGATTATTTTTCGGCCAATATTTTTCCAGACAAATGTTTTCATTTCGAGTAAAAAGTGAATGTGGAAAAATTTATCAAGAATCTATAATTACATCGAATCTCTTTCAAGTTTTTATTCTTTTGTTTTTTTCCATCGTTACCAAAAGAATCTTGCTCAAATAATCGTTCTCCATAGGGGCATATTTTTGTTTTATAGAAAAAAACTGAATTCCTTCTTTATTATTGCTGCAACTTTGTTTTTTTTTTGTTTTTTTTTTCCAAAATGACTACGACTAATTGGACAAAGTTTAATATTATTCGTGACGTATTTGTTTCACCATTTTTGAGACACGAAATTTTTCCCCATTTTTCCCCAAAATGAGGAAAATTTCTACGCCCTTGCTCAACAGCCTAATCTCTAGAGTTTTATCTTTAATTACACTGGACGAGTATACGGGGTATGAGTTTGTTTCGAACGAGACGCACGAATCGCTTCAATATTTCACTCGCAAATGGACACGTGGAAATATTGTCAAAAATCATTGGAATCTGAAACTCTCTTGTCACGATTTCTTAACCAGCTCATTACCATTTTCATCAATCGCGTTGTATTCTTACGTCAGTGTACGAACTTTTGCTTCAATGAGTAAAAAAAAAAAACGAAAAAAAAATTGAGACTTTTTCCCTTTTTGCAAGAAACATCGATTATCCACGAGCAATGAATTTCACTTAAAGTTCAAATGAAATGGGAATCATTGTAAATGAATGATTCTTGATAATCTAAATCTTTCCCTTATTTGGCGGTTCAAAAGGAACGTTACTCGCTATTGAGAATTCATGCAAAATCACTTGTTGCTATCGTACATTTTCTTACATACTGTAACACCGGCATCACAGAATAACAACAATAATAATAATAATAATAATATTAAATAAAATAATATTATTGTAAAAATTTCTTGAAAATCACAATAAAAAAGAAGAATTCATTCGTCACTACGTATAGAAATTTTACGTTATCCTAACTAATATATACACCAACGAAACTTAATATATTTTTCGCTAAGACTATTTGTCATGTCGAGATTCCGCGTGGATCACAATTGAAACAATAAAAACGGGGATCAGTGAATGGACGAAATCAGTTTTGCATTAAAAAAGATAAAACTCCACAAACGTTGGATAAAAATCGGGATAATTAAAATTTTGATTTAAAAAATCGCTTTTTTCGCCTTTTTTTTTGTTTCTGGGGCAATCAGTCGTTCATTTTTCACGTATTTGAAGGAAAATATTTGGCAGAAGAGTTTTGCTACTTATGAGAGCGATTGCTCTGGTATTCATTGCTCAAATAGAAAGTTTTATGAAAATACGATTCTCGGAGTGCTTGGACATTTGGAAAAACGTATTGCAACGATATTTTCATTCCGGAGTGTATTTGAATCGTACACTATCGTTATTCGTCCATCCACTGATGGGCTTAGCCCGAATGAAAGATGAAAAATTAAGAATAACATTAACGAGTATCTTTTTATCATCAGAGTAATGGGAAATATAAATATCTTTGGTACACGATAAAACGCCTGCTAAAAGACTCAACACAACGTTACGATTTTTGTTTTTTTTTTTGTTTTCGTGCTACTGATTTTCTCGGTTCTTTCGTCAGTGCTGTTTGTTTTTTGTTACGATTAATAAACGTGGCAAGATTGGCTGGACAAAAATCTTCACTAGCCTCTTCACTTTTTTTTCCTACTTTCTTGTTTTTTTTTTTTTTTTTTTTCTGTTTCAATAACGTTCAATAGGTTTTCCTGGTGTTTTTCTTTTCTCTTTTAAATATGTATGGAAAGATTGTCCCAAATACGAGAGACTCAATTTCAAACAGAGACGAAAGACTTCGCGTTGTGTTGAACGAAAAGATGATCGATAATTTAGTGTTGTGAGAATGTTTTTCGATTCATGGCTGTTTTGGCACTTTGACAAAGTCCTGGAAAAGTCCGCGACGAGTTACAGTCTGGATTATTTGGGTGATTTCGCATTTTTGCTCAGAAGCTTGTGAAATGGAATTATTTATTGAGGTGACGGAAAGTTTCAGCTCTGTTTGTAACGACTCGTGCATTTGATACTCGATTATTGGAGGAATGTTGAATCTCAGCATATGCTCGAAATTCCATGTGTCAAACTTTTCTCGAGAACAATGTGGAACTCACTGAGTGGCTCGAGTATGTGAATGAGGAAATTGAGTAATCCAGGATTCCGGAGGAAGGACGTTTCCTCGTACATCTCGCTCGTCGAACGAGCGTCGCTTATTGGCCTCAGCATTGGATGAAGAAGTTGTTCTCTAAAAAAAATCAAGTCATGACAATTATTCGAACCGTTCTTTTCAACTTTTCGTCGTAGATTTTTGCAAACGTTTTTTTTATTTGGCAATTTCTTGCAAACCTTGCTGCGAGGCAAATGAAGAGCTGGAATTTTCCATCTTTGCCAAGTGTCTGGCTGAAGGTATTTATCTGATCAATCAGATGACAATAACATCGGAGTATCGTAAATCTTTGGTTACTTTCGACATGGGCTCTTCGATCTCTGCTCAGTCGTTGGGAATATCCATCCATTTCTTCGAGCAATGACATTTCGAAATTTTCTTTTACTCGAACTGCAACGTCGGAAAAGTTTTTTTCTTTTTAGTTATCCAGCTTGCTCTGTGATGATGTTGAAGTTTGCATCGATTAAATGCAATGAAAACTCATTATTTTGTTATAGCATCGAACCAAATTTTCATACAGTGTTTGTCGACAATAACGAGAAAGTCTTTTTCGCCATTCGAAAAGTAAATTTACTAGAAAAATTGCAACGAGTCAATTGATTATCAAAATAATAAATAAAAAATCCTATTTTTCGTTGCATTGCAACGATGCAAACTTCAATATCATGCTCTGTGGGCGTTGAACACAAGATTTTCCTCTTAAAACAAAAAAAACAACAACAACAAAACTGAACTCACGGAAAAAATCCCAGACGTAGAAATTTCGCCCGAATATCCTTTGGTTTTTGAAGCCGTACAAAAACGTTTGTTCCAGCGAAGGGACCAGACCACCCTCGCCACACAAAAGGGCTGTCAAAGAGCCATCCAATGGTTCTCTTCTGTAGTGGAATTTCACGATCGCGTTCACTGCTTCACCTGATAAAAAAAAAAAGAGTAAAAAACATCTGGGAATTTCTTTTTTCTTTCCTCTGAAAAAAAATGTCATTACGGAAATAAAATGAGTTTTTTTTTTTTCACCTAAAAAAACAGACTCGATTGCGACTCGCGGAATCGCTCGTTTATACAAATTTTTAAATATGGCTCAAGGACTTTTCGAAGATTTTTCATTACCCAACATATGCTGCAGCTCGACTTGTGACAAAGTTGGTTTCCGCGGAATACTCGGGGATCTACACCGCGGAGGGGTCGAGCAAGTCTCGACCAACTCTTCGCTGTCGATGCTCCGAGGTACGAGAGCACCCACGAGCAACCTCTCCGTAGAACTGTCATCGATTCCACGTCCCAACCATCGACCACAAGGAAATTTGAACGTGTGACCCGTCACTTCGTTCCTCACGACAACGTGCTCGACCATCCACTTGGGCGAAATTCCTGTGTTGTCGTGGCCTATTCGGAGAGTTGACAAAACTCCCAAATTTTTGTGCTGCAACAAAAATTTCAATTTTTTTTAAATTCCCTCGAGTTTTTTCATCAATTGATTGAGAATTTTTGTTTTTCGATTTTTTTCAAATTTTCGTGAGCGATTTTTAATGCAGAAACGGAATAAAATGTCAATGAGATCGAAAGGAAATGGACGAACTCACGTGAAAGACGAATTCTAAAGCTCCTTTAGGAATGGACACAGGATTGGTTTCGCAGAGCGTTCCGGAAATGGCGACCCAACTGTTGGCTGAAGTTGTTGCAGCGCTCGCTTTCCTACTCGGGAAAATAATGACTCGATAGGGCAGTTTCGTCGTTGGATAATTGTTGGTGAAGCAAAAATAATCGACGGCGTTCAGAGTTAATAAATGATATAAAAATTGTTCTTTCTCCTCCTCGCAGCGCAGAAACGCCGAGCGTTTGTACTGGCTCCTGAAACAAATATCGTTGATACAAAAAATTGTGATTTTCAGTCGAATAGTTTAATCGAGTAAAATAATGAATTTTGTATTTTTTTTTATCAACGAAAAGGAGCAACGTTTTCATTTTTCTATTCGTTTGATTAATTTTCATCGATTTTTTTCGATACCTGAGTAAAGTGTTGTCGGCCAGCAGTGTTTTGAGGTGACGGGACAATAATTTTTTCTCCAAAGCCAATCGAACCCACGCTCTGGCGTATCCAATGTGAGTTTTAATTTCAGTCATTGCCTGAATATTTCTAATATCGAAGGTAAGAGAATCGGGCAATGGTCTCAGGTGTTCAGGACCGATGGATTTTCTCTCACCCATCGATCTCTGACGATCATTGCCACGAGTTGGTGAAACGTCAGTCTCGAGAGCCAAGTTGGACAAATCTTGAGTAATTTATAAAAATCAAGATTAATTAACCATCGCGTAATCGTTGAGATCCTCACAAGACATTCGTGAAAATTCATGCTCCAGAAATCGCAACCCAGTGGATTCTCAAACTTTTCAAAGTATAAATATTTTTTTATCCAGCGTGGAAAAAAGAAGGCATGCCAGGTGGAGGTTTTGGGGGATTCGTGCAGCACTCGTGCAATAAAAAATAAAAATCTAAGATAAATAAATGTCATTCAAACTTTTTGTAAAAAATAAATCGAAACAAAAATCACAAATGGAAAAAAAATCCGGCAAGCCATAGCATCGGCTTACCGTTAAAGTTGTCCTTGATATAAGAAGCTATTTCATAAATGTTTCGGATCTTAATGGTCGCGATAATACGATCCGACAATCCGTGACATTTATTAGTTGGTGGTTTTTTTTCTATTGAAACATAAAATTAGAAAACAAAAAGGAAAAATAAGAAAATGAGGTAAAAATTCGTGCCAGGAAGTGCAATTTTTCAATTAATTTAAGGGCCTGCGACGTTGAAAATCATTTAAAGAAATAATTAATATTCATTTTTCATGACTCGACGATTTTTCAGCCAAGCCCTTCAATTAATTAGCAAATTTTATTGCGACGATATAATTTAGTATAAATTGTGAACGTGTGATGAGAAAAAGGTGCCGAAAAGATAAAAATACAATGTGCTACGTGAACCGAAACGGTAAGACTAAAATTCAACTCGATCGAGAATAACGAACGTACAATCAAGCCGCTTTCGTAGAACGCACCAAGCTAGGGCTGCATATCCAAAAATATTAATAGCACGATTAATAAGAGAGCGTAGGAATGATTAATCGCTGATATATCGTTTATTCTCGTCAATTTAATTCGGTTGAAAATTTCCATTCTCCAGATTTACTGTCGCCGAGACCAGAAGCCTATTTACAATAATTGTTAGCAATTTCATTACAGGGTCGAATAGCCAAATAATTAATAATTATGTTAAACCTAGAACGGTAACCTTTTTTTTCTGACAGTATTCCGATAACCTGGGGTCATAAATGACCCCAATTTTGGAAAATTCATATCTTCGGTAAAATTTAACAAAAAGGCTTCAACCTGGGCTCATTCTTTCCGTTTTTTGATGCAGAATCACGTGAGCTTAGAGCAACTTTGCTCAGAGTCAAAGAATCAGTGAAAAATGGGGCAAAACGATAAAAAACGGAAAAACGAGGGGAAAAAAGGCGCGGGATTAAACCCTAGAACCGTAACCTTATTTTTTCTGACCTATTCCGATAACCTGGGGTCATAAATGACCCCAATTTTGGAAAATTCATATCTTCGGTAAAATTTAACAAAAAGGCTTCAACCTGGGCTCATTCTTTTCGTTTTTTCATGCAGAATCACGTAAGCCTCGAGCAACTTTGCTTTGAGTCAAAGAATCAGTAAAAAATGCGACAAAAGGATAAAAAAGGGGAAAACGAAGGGAAAAAATGGATTTAAAGTCGCCCGGGGTCGTTTTTGACCCCAGGTTACCGTTCTACGGTTAATATTCAACATGAGAAAAAATAATAATCTGAAAATATTGTTTCACGTGACTCTTTCACTGACCATCATTATTTCGACATGATTCATGATCGATTTTGGGGCTAAATAGAGATTTCAATGATTATTAAATTGGAGGGTCGAACAAAATGCTCCAGAAACTTACCGGGTGATAGAAAATTGGGATCTATCGATTTTGCAGAATCGTTGCACTCTTCCAACTCTTGGTACATCGTCAGATGCGACCAGAGAGCACTTTTTCCTTGTTTGTTCTGGAGCCCGTGACTCCACACACGTTCGAGCAAGTCGCACAGACTCGCGACTAAAGTGTTCTCCTCGACGTCGGAAAGCGATTCCGTTCCATGGCCCAGTGCCACGGCTTCCGATCCCATTTTCTCGACGAGCATTCGTTTAGTCTTGGATTTGCAGTCCTGCCAAAATTTCGGAATCGTTGTTTATTTAGAAAAATCATTTTCTCCCTCCGGACGACGATTTTAATTTTATAGAGCTCTCCCCACCTTGAGCAATTTTTCCACAAACGTCCAATTTGCTTGGGCTATGAGCGCAGGACTCATATCAGCCGACAGTTTCGTTTGCGGCCTTGGAGATTGAGTTTCTTGCGGCGTTGGCGGTTTCCCATTCGCCTCGAGCGATTTCATCTTGTATTTCCATTGAGTTTGCCCTTTTCGACTACTGTACACGACCAAATCATATTTTACAATAATGCCGACCATTTTTTCAGTTTTCACAATGTACTCAATGGTTTTTTTCCACCCAAGGATATGAATTAGTTACTTGAAAAAAAAAATTAGAGTCCACATGGAAAAGTGGAAAAAATGGGCTCAAGCTTTTGGATTGCGAGTGGACGACTGACATTGAAGTTTGCATCGTTGCAATGCAACGAAAAATAGGATTTTTTATTTATTATTTTTATAATTAATAGACTCGTCCAAATTTTTCTAGTAAATTTACTTTTCGAATGGCGAAAAAGACTTTTACGTTATTGTCGACAAACACTGTATGAAAATTTGGTCCGATACTATAACAAAATGATGAGTTTTCGTTACATTTCATCAATGCAAACTTCAACATCATCAGAATTGGAAAGAAAGAAAAAAAAGAAAATTCGAAAATCTCCATCTCAACAGAGAATCGAGAATCGTTATTTTTCAAATACTCATTAAATTTTCCATCGCTCAGAATCGATGATATTGAAGTTTGCATCGTTGCAATGCAACGAAAAATAGGATTTTTTTATTTATTATTTTTATAATTAATAGACTCGTTGCAATATTTCTAGTAAATTTACTTTTCGAATGGCGAAAAAGATTTTTTCGTTATTGTCGACAAACACTGTATGAAAATTTGGTCCGATGCTATAACAAAATAATGAGTTTTCATTACATTTCATCGATGCAAACTTCAACATCATCAGAATTGGAAAGCAAGAAAACAAGAAAGAAAAAAAAGAAAATTCGAAAATCTCGATCTCAACAGAGAATCGAAAATCGTTATTTTTCAAATACTCATCAAATTTTCCATCGCTCGGAATTGATGATATTGAAGTTTGCATCGTTGCAATGCAACGAAAAATATATTTTTTATTTATTATTTTGATAATTAATTGACTCGTTGAAATTTTTCTAGTAAATTTACTTTCCGAATGGCGAAAAATACTTTCTCGTTATTGTCGACAAACACTGTATGAAAATTTGGTGCGATGCTATAACAAAAGGATGACTTTTCGTTGCATTTCATCGATGCAAACTTCAACATCATGTGGACGAAGGAGGAGAAAGCTCGAAGCATGCGATGCAGAAGGTATAAACTTATCGATACCGAATAATTTCCTTACCGTAGCAGACTTTGTGTCAAGCAGTAAAATAATACATTTCCGTGTTAGTTATAAAATCTTAAAATGACTTTTCAACGAATTAGATTGTGAAGAATCGTTTAAAAAATATGTATATACCTCTGAACCGGTTCCTTGTTCATCGCCACGTTGTCTAGGAGCGGAAAACTGCGAAAATAGGCGGCTCGATGTGGAACTATTTCTGCCGGAGGATTCGCCTCGAAATCCACGTTGTTCAACTTATTTTCCAGAGTTTTTTGTGACTCGACGACGTTGTTCGATACCTCGTACCGGGTCGAGCGAATAATACCCTCTCCAACTTTTTTTCTGACGAAAATAAATTCACATTGCAAAATCATTGGAAATGCTAATAATTTGTTGATAATTCTGCAGTTAAATAATAATAATAATAATATGAAGAAATGTTGACAAACTTTATTTGAGCGATTCTGTGATCGAAGATTTTGATGTTCGAGTCCAGTTCGCTCCACGAGGACATGACTTTGTTGTCAACGAGGGAAGCGAACATTTGGGTCTCGAGGAATCTCGACAAAAATGGCAAATGTTGAGCCGGCTGATCGGACAAAAATGTTGCTTTATCGAATACGTGCATGCTGTCACGATTGTTCAACCATTCGTCCTTGTCCTGCAAATGAGTGAATGAATTATTAAAAAATTCAATTCCCCTTGGAAATCAATGAGCAAAATCGCTCTTTCACGATCATATTGAAGTTTGCATCGTTGCAATGCAACGAAAAATAGCATTTTTTATTTATTATTTTGATAATTAATTGACTCGTTGCAATTTTTCTAGTAAATTTACTTTTCGAATGGCGAAAAAGGCTTTCTCGTTATTGTCGACAAACACTGTATGAAAATTTGATGCCATGCTATAACAAAATAATGACTCTTCGTTGCATTACATCGATGCAAACTTCAACATCGTCAGAATTGGAAAGCAAGAAAGCAAGAAAGAAAAAAAAGATAATTCGAAAATCTCCATCTCAACAGAGAATCGAAAATCGTTATTTTTCAAATACTCATTAAATTTTCCATCGCTCAGAATTGATGATATTGAAGTTTGCATAGTTGCAATGCAACGAAAAATAGGATTTTTCATTTATTATTTTGATAATTAATTGACTCGTTGCAATATTTCTAGTAAATTTACTTTTCGAATGGCGAAAAAGACTTTCTCGTTATTGTCGACAAAGACTGTATGAAAATTTGATGCCATGCTATAACAAAATAATGACTTTTCGTTGCATTGCATCGATGCAAACTTCAACATCATCTTTCACGTTTACCTGACTCGGATGAATGACAAAGTGATCGTATCCAGAAAATAGTTGTACGAAACGATTGAGAAATATTTCTCGTACAGCGTTATTGAAGACGAGCGTTTCCTGATATTCTTCTTGGCTCGTGAGTATTCTGTCCTTGGTTAAATTTTCCACCGAGTCAATATCATCCAAACTTATGCCTAAAAAAAAAATGGTAGCTCATCGATAATAAAAACATGCGTTTGGCGCGAGTAAGAAGATCGAAAGGTCCGATAAAAATTCGATTTTGGTGAAACGTAAATAATTGGTTTGAGGAAAATAAAAAAAAAAACAAAAAAATTGTAACCTGTTTTTTTGACGATATCGACGATTCTTTGGAGAGCATCAGATTGTGGCATCGTTTCCGGTCTGTCCCAATCAAGAACATCGTGCAGCGAGTGTTTTCTTCGTCCGAGGTGGAATCCCGAACCAGGCAAAGTTAAACTAGTCGACATTATATCACCGTTGAAATAATTTATGACCATGTTGTCAGTCCTGTTGAGCATCAAATTAAAATTCAAACGATATTGATAAAAATAGCTTGAAAAAAAAGACAAAATTATTATTTTAACTCACTTCTCGGTTTGTGGAATTTTGTACTTGTTCAAGAGACTTCGTAGCTCAGCAATGAACTGCATTTTGTGAGGAAATACCGGCAATTCTTCGGGGAATTGACTGCTTTGTTTATCTATGTCTACGTAACAGAGATTCGCCTGCGAATAAAAAAATACAAACACGTTACACAATGAAATAAAAAAAATGAATAAAAAATAAAAATAAAAATATGAGAAGAAAAAGGAAAAAAAAATTACTTCGCTGGCGATTTTCAAATTTCCGCCTTCGCTGTTCGCGTGCAGTCCCATTATAAAAGGCACCGGTGCGTCCAGGAAGTGATGGAGGCTCGCAGGTAAAATAGGTACGTAAACGTGTTGCCACGAGAATGGAAATAACAGAGCGGTTACGGACTCCGCGACGACCATTAATTTGTGAAAGTCCGTGCTCCTCAGTAATACTTGATTCTCGAGTAAAACACAAGTGAACAATTGTATCACGGTCTCGACCCCGAGCCACGTGAACATGTCTTTAAGGGGATAATCCAGCATGGGCAATTCCAACGATGGATTTGGGTGAATAATCACAAGCTCGAGCGGCTGTTTCGCTGGCTCGTCATTTGGTACGAAAAATTTTAACGATTTACCGGGGAGCGGTACAGGCACGTTGTACAATAAATTGTATACGTATGATTCGAGGCTGAGTCCGGGTCCTGGATGTCTAGGAACACATCTGAAATATTTCAAGCCCAAGGACGTTAAAAACTGATGGATCGTACTTACCAATTAAAAAAGTCGATTAAGTTATTTAGAAAAAGTAATTTAAATGTTTCATTTGACGATCCAATCGCTGTGTGGAGTAGCACATCGATATTTTTTTCGATACGTTAAACTAAACGTTTTTTTCAATAATCCCAAAAATTGTGTCATCGCAGCAAAAAATATTCTAGAAAATCTCTTCGGAAGCAAATTTTCCTCGTTCCACTCGTAAATTTCGCTGACAATTCCGTTAGGAACGAAAAATACTGTCAAAATGAGGCAAATTTTGAGATTATCAAAAAATATTTGGTTCATCGTGTTCAAAAAAATATCGACGATTTTTATATAACTCAATTTTATTTCCACTGCAGCTGGGCTCGTGCACACACACGTTGTTTTGAAAAATCCCAAAAATAGTGTCATCGCAGCGAAAAATATTCTAGAAAATCTCTTCGGAATCAAATTTTTGTCGTTCCAATTCGTTTATTTTGCTGAAAATTTCATTAGAAACTAAATATACTGCCAAAATAGCGAGAATTTCGAAATTATCAAAAAATATTTAGTTCATCGTGTTCAACAAAATATCGACGATTTTTATAAGTAAATTTTATTTCCACTGCAGCTGGGCTCGTGCACACACACGTTGTTTTGAAAAACCCAACAATTGTGGCATCGGAGCAAAGAAATATTCTAGAAAGTTTCTTCGGAATCAAATTTTTGTCGTTCCAATTCGTTAATTTTGCTGAAAATTTCATTATAAACTAAATATACTGCCAAAATAGCGAGAATTTCGAATTTATCAAAAAATATTTAGTTCACCGTGTTCAACAAAATATCGACGATTTTTATAAGTAAATTTTATTTCCACTCCAGCTGGGCTCGTGCACGCACACGTTGTTTTGAAAAACTCAAAAATTGTGCCATCGGAGCAAAGAAATATTCTAGAAAGTCTCTTCGGATTTTCATCGATGAATAGTTCATCGTGTTCAACAAAATATCGACGATTTTTAATATAACTTCATTTCCAGCGGCCACTCGAGACATTCGTTCCATTTTCTCACATTCCAATAATCAATAATTCGATAATCCATTAAATAAATAATTTCAAGCATCATAATAATACGGAAAATTCGTAAATATGAAAAAAATGGAATGATAAAGAAACGAGAATAATTCTCACTTGTAAAGGTTGGTGAGGAACGTTCTCGCCGCGTGGAGGTAGGGTTGTTGGCATAGTAGTGATATCGATTTGGTAACGAGTAGTTTGTCTTTGGTAGAATCGTAATAAGCCAATGCTGCACCGGGCGAATGTGCGGATAACTTAAAGTGTCTGGGTAATGATCTCGTGCTGTGTCCGTCTTGACCTCTTCGTGGTCTGTAACGATGTTAGAATATTGAAAAAATATTTATAAAATCCTTAAAATACGAGTTTTGTAAAAATCGGGAAAGGGACTTACGCGGGTGGCGTGCCATTTTGTCCGCTGCTCAATTCAGTGATAAACATCGCTTGGAGAGTCTGCATAGCTGCGCAAATTTTACGATTCCGACATTCCTCATAAAAAACCAAACTGAAACCGTACGTACGGTGTCCATCTTCTTTGGTGAGTACGAACGAGTGGAAAGATGGCTCAACGGAGTGTTTTTGCGTTCGGAATCGCAAACCGCTCGGTAAACAGAGCTGTTGATCGTCCGATTCATAACAATTTCATAAAAATCGGTGGGCTCTTATATACGCTGTCCCAAAAGTTATGCATTCGATATTTATAGACTGACTGATAGATCGTGCGATCGTCGAGAGCAAAATCTTTGGCCAGCGACGTAATCAAATAAATAATTTTCATTTTTCAAACTTGGACATAATATCGGACGCATGTGTTCGCTAAAAATATCACGAGATTTCATCGCTTTTTTAAATATTT
This sequence comes from Hyposoter didymator, assembly GCA_037952995.1. Classification (NCBI taxonomy): domain Eukaryota; kingdom Metazoa; phylum Arthropoda; class Insecta; order Hymenoptera; family Ichneumonidae; genus Hyposoter; species Hyposoter didymator. The sequence continues at coordinate 9,659,863 of JBAJMU010000002.1, forward strand.
TCACAGTAAAAAATATCACAACCGAGAGCTTTCTTTAATTTAATAAAAAATTTACAAAAATTTTATGCGATCGTGAAGGGCAAAGTCTTTGGCCGCCGACGTAATCAAATAAATAATTTTCATTTTTCAAACTTGGACATAAAATCACATGCATGTGTTTGCTAAAAATCGCACAACATTTCATCGCTTTTTAAAAATATTTTCACAGTAAAAAAAATCACAACCTAAAATTTTATTCAATTTAATAGAAAATTTACAAAAATTTTATGCAAATGGCCCCGAACCACATAAATGTTAAAAAATATCACAAACCGGAAGAATTTTATATTATTTTATTTATTTTTTGTTTGTTTGTAATTTTTTATTGTAAAGTTAAAGCGAATGATATTTTTTTTTTGTCGTGATATTTTTCTCGTAAGTGAAATCTCTATTTTTTCCACTAGCTATTCGTTGGCACTTTTGGGACAGCACGTGGATGCGGTGAAAAAATAATTGACAGATTGTCGGCCTTACCATACAAACGGCATGTTCGTCGAATGGATTCCAGGGGACCGAGTCAGGATAATGTCCGAGTACTTTGCTCTTGTAAGCCCGGTCCAGTGGTGTACATTGCAGCGAGTCACCTGGAGGCAAAATAATGCGAAGAATAAGTAGAAGAAGTGGCCCGGGAAGAGGGAAAAAGTTAAAAATCGCGTTGCAACGTTTGCAAAGTCGTTAGTGAGTGTAGCCTGCTCCGTGTGNTTATGCAAATGGCCCCGAACCACATAAATGTTAAAAAATATCACAAACCGGAAGAATTTTATATTATTTTATTTATTTTTTGTTTGTTTGTAATTTTTTATTGTAAAGTTAAAGCGAATGATATTTTTTTTTTGTCGTGATATTTTTCTCGTAAGTGAAATCTCTATTTTTTCCACTAGCTATTCGTTGGCACTTTTGGGACAGCACGTGGATGCGGTGAAAAAATAATTGACAGATTGTCGGCCTTACCATACAAACGGCATGTTCGTCGAATGGATTCCAGGGGACCGAGTCAGGATAATGTCCGAGTACTTTGCTCTTGTAAGCCCGGTCCAGTGGTGTACATTGCAGCGAGTCACCTGGAGGCAAAATAATGCGAAGAATAAGTAGAAGAAGTGGCCCGGGAAGAGGGAAAAAGTTAAAAATCGCGTTGCAACGTTTGCAAAGTCGTTAGTGAGTGTAGCCTGCTCCGTGTGTGCGGTATCTCGAAAAACTCGCGACCTCAATGAGACCGCCTCGTAGTACTTGGCAACTCTCCAATCTTCAAGAGCCTCCGTGAGTGTAGCTCCTTAATCATGTATAGTTTGTCGGAAGACTAAGCAAAGTAGTGACGACCAGAGAGACCGAGAGCATGAGAAAAAAATACACGAGTGGCCTTATCCGTGTGTCGAGTTAATCGTTCGTTATTCGAGAGCCTCGCTAGAGAGTCTCGAGACCTCCGACACTGCGCGAAGATGCTGTATCCATCGCGGCTACCCGCAGTCTAATCCTGATGATAATAAAATATCGATTTTTTTTTCGTACTGCTCTAACGAACTGGCAGAAACAATGGATCTCCTTGGTCACAAAAGCCGAAGGCGAAATTAACTTTTCAATAGGAACATAAATGTGACCTTGGCCACTGAGAGAAAGCAGGCCAAAGTTGGAAGAATAGAGCAAGTTGGAGGCGGAAGAGATGTGCAAGGTTGAATTAGTAGGGCATCCTGGCAGAGACTGCTGTGGATTCAACGATCAAGCTAATTGGGGAAAAATACTTTCATGTACTTTTTTGGTTGTTTTTTTTTTCACACGTTACAAAAAAGTCGTGGAAATATGATGGGAAAAGTTCTCAGGCATTTTTCTCAGCAACGCAAAGCTGCTATGATGTTGAAGTTTGCATCGATGAAACGCAACGAAAATTCATTATTTTGTTATAGCATCGCACTAAATTTTCATACAGTCTTTGTCGACAATAACGAGAAAGTCTTTTTCGCCATTCGAAAAGTAAATTTACTAGAAAAATTTCAACGAGTCAATTAATTATCAAGAAAATAAATAAAAAATATATTTTTCGTTGCATTGCAACGATGTAAACTTCAATATCATCAATTCTGAGCGATGGAAAATTTAATGAGTATTTGAAAAATAACGATTTTCGATTCTTTATTCAGATGGAGATTTTCGAATTTTTTTTTTTTCTTTCTTGTTTTCTTGCTTTCCAATTCTGATGATGTTGAAGTTTGCATCGATGAAATGCAACGAAAACTCATTATTTTGTTATAGCATCGCACTAAATTTTCATACAGTGTTTGTCGACAATAACGAGAAAGTCTTTTCCGCCATTCGGAAAGTAAATTTACTAGAAAAATTTCAACGAGTCAATTAATTATCAAAATAATAAATAAAAAATATATTTTTCGTTGCATTGCAACGATGCAAACTTCAATGTCATAAGCTGCTAAGATATTAATTCGTCAGGATATCGCAGCGAATTTGGTTGTGAGCCGACCGCAAAGGGGAGATCCGCTTGGCCACTCCCAATCCCTTCAACGTGTACGCATTTGCTATATATTGCCAAATAATTAATATCACACCAGTGTTTTGACACGCGAAGGAAAATTTGTAGAAGCTTTTTCCTTCACAATTTTACGCTCTATCTGTCGGCGGCAATTCCACCATCTCCGGACTGCCCCTGGGCCAGTACTTGGCACCAAGTGTCTACTTGGATTAAATAGAGCCTGCCAGAGTAAACCAGCAAATCATTACGATACCGACAAGCCGAAAAATCTGACGTTTTATTGGCATAGACTCGCGGCACGTCTGTCAAGGAAAAATGAAAGATAAAAAAGGCTTGCAAGATTGATTGCTATACAGTCTGCTGCTGCCATGAGGAACGTTCCTGTGAAGTGTTAGGAAGGCAAAGAAAATAAATCTGTAGCTTCTTCCAGGATCTTTGGATCGCTCGTTCGTCTTAAGATTTTGTTTCGCGTGAAAAAATTTGTCTCAGTCTAGCACGGTGAATTATTTCCAGCCCAATTCCTTTCTTCTATCTTTTGGCACGGCTTTGCCAACCCTTAGAGATTATTTTCTTCGGGGTAATGCGGGTCAGACTAATTTTACATGATTTTTCAAAGAATAACATTTCATGCTTCTCCAGCAGATACAAATTGACACTATACTTGCGTTTGGTGAATCTCTCGAAACCCAAGAAGCATCTCGAGCTTACTGTGATTAGCGAGAATCTGGAAATTCGTTAATCCCGCAGTAACGGCGATCAATAAAACTAAATTATTCGTAAAATCAACTCGTGACTTTAATTACAAGTCAGAGTTGAACTACAGTCTGTATAAATGCTCGGCTCTGAGAGGTCAATTTCCTCTTGATAATTGAGTCCTCCAGACCCCGAGGCCATTACGTCGCCGTATAATGTCGCTGTAACTCTGCGAATCGAGTCGAGCTGCGATAACAATTTTCTCAGCAGCATCCATACAAACGTTTTGTCTTATTGCATGGAGTTTTTTAATCAAATGGAATCACACGATCTATTACTTATTTATTGTTCAAAAACAAAAAGTTCGTCTATTTTTTAAGCGTCGCCATCCGTCTTCAAACTTGAAAGTTTGTGCTTTGATATTATTTTTATTTTTTTTAAATGAAATAAAAATAAAATAAAATTATTTTTTTATTAATCTCTTAATAATTTTGAAAAAATATTGACCTCGGTTACCTCGATTTAATTTTTGTAACAAAAGGTTATACACTGGAAATGAAATTTTGTTAAAAATCGTCGATATTTTGTTGAACGCGGTCAACTAAATATTTTTTGATAATTTCAAAATTTTCGTTATTTTGGCAATATTTTTGGTTTCTAACGAAATTGTCAGCAAAATTTACGATTGGAACGACAAAAATTTGCTTCCGAAGAGACTTTCTAAAATATTTCTCGCTGCATTGACACAATTTTTCGGAATTATTAAAAAAAACGTTTACACTGGAAATGAAATTTTGTTAAAAATCGTCGATATTTTGTTGAATACGGTGAACTAAATATTTTTCGATAATTTCAAAATTTTCGTTATTTTGGCAATATATTTGGTTTCTAATGGAATTGTTAGCTAAATTTACGATTGGAACGACAAAAATTTGCTTCCGAAGAGACTTTCTAAAATATTTCTCGCTGCATTGACACAATTTTTCGGAATTATTAAAAAAAACGTTTACAGTGAAAATGAAATTTTGTTAAAAATCGTCGATATTTTGTTGAATACGGTGAACTAAATATTTTTCGATAATTTCAAAATTTTCGTTATTTTGGCAATATATTTGGTTTCTAATGGAATTGTCAGCTAAATTTACGATTGGAACGACTAAAATTTGCTTCCAAAGAGAATTTCTAGAATATTTCTTGCTCCGATGACACAATTTTTGGGATTATTAAAAAAAAAACGTTCAGTTGAACGTATATCGAACAAAATATCGATATTTTTCAACAAAATTTTGTTTTCATGAACGAATGCTGAGCTCACTGTGCTTTCTTCTCTCTATTCTTCAATGCAAATCGCTCCGTTCAGCGAGTTTAATTGAGCATTGACAATTGCGATGAAATTACTGGAGGCTTATTCGTGTGTGCGTGGGAGGGCAATAGAAAACACATTATAATCGTAACGATACTACAATATAACGCTTCCGACAGTTGCGGAGCAATGGAAAGAAAATCGGTAGGACAGCCACAAGGAATGTGATGAAATTACGCCGAGGGGTCGTGCTTATGAAACAGATTTATCGTGACAGCACTTCCGAGACCCGTCATGAACTCTCCGGAGAAGTTTTTGTCATTGCCTCTTTCTGTTCGGTGCTCCGAATCTCAAATAATCTCGGAAACCAACGCGATGGAATAATGTTTGGTGAAAATTTTAGGACATTGGCAAATGGAGGTTTCTGAGCATTCCGCAACGAGTTCTGAACCTTCGGAGCGAACGGCAGAATCGTCGAGGATCATATTTATATTTCCTGACAATGTTCAACTTCCGGTCGATTTATTTCAGAAAGTCTCATCATACGACATAACTAAACGCTGTATGAAGCTTTCGTTTAAATAATGAGAAAACTTCGGGTCCAAAAGTTGTATTTGTGGCCGAAAACGGAGAAAAAATTTAGGAATTGAACTGAAAAGAAAATTTCGTTGGAAAATATCGATATTTTGTTCCATACGTTCGACTAAAAGTTTTTTTTTAATAATCCCAAAAATTGGGTCCTCGCAGCAAGAAATATTGTAGAAAGTCTCTTCGGGAGCAAATTTTCGTCGTTCCACTCGTAAAGTTTGCTGACAATTCGGTAAGAAACTAAATATTTTGCTAAAATAACGAAAATTTTGAAATTATCCAAAAATATTTAGTTCAACGCATTCAACAAAATATTTCGACGATTTTAAACAAAATTTCATTTCCAGCGAATTGTCGAAGCGAGGAATGACTAAATTGATTCATGAAAATTGTTGAATAAACGTTTTTTTTTTAATAATCCCAAAAATAGTGTCCTCGCAGCAAGAAATATTGTAGAAAGTCTCTTCGGGAGCAAATTTTCGTCGCTCCAATCGTAAATTTCGCTGACAATTCCGTAAGAAACTAAATATTTTGCTAAAATAACGAAAATTTTGAAATTATCGAAAAATATTTCGTTCAACGCATTCAACAAAATATTTCGGAGATTTTTAAAAAAATTTCATTTCCAGCGAATTGTCGAAGCGAGGAATGACTAAAGTGATTCATGAAAATTGTTTAATAAACTTTTTTTTTTTAATAATCCCAAAAATAGTGTCCTCGCAGCAAGAAATATTTTAGAAAGTCTCTTCTGAAGCAAATTTTAGTCGTTCCACTCGTAAATTTTCCTGACAATTCGTTACAAACTAAATATTTTGCTAAAATAAGGAAAAGTTTGAAATTATCGAAAAATATTTAGTTCAACGTGTCCAAAAAAATATCAACGATTTTTAACAAAATTTTATTTCCAGTGTAAGGAATAATTGTTTGCAGTGGACATAACGACATCCTCTATAGCCTGGGCAGGTCGTGCCTCCACGACGTATAAAAGCAGGAGGGGCAGGAGGTAACGATGGATATGTTTCGATCTCGTGTTTCATGCTCAGAGAAGGAACCACTCCTTGGCGCAGAACACTCTCAATCTTGCCATTAAAGTGATGATCGAATTATGTGACAAGTCGAGTCGCATGAGAAGCGCGAGTGATCGAGCACTCATATCGATCGTTTCACGTGTCGTCTCGTCTCCTCCTCCTTCCGCCACTCTACCGCGTTCAAACGACTCGCTCTGTTTGACCAAATTTCATTTCACCCGTCAATTTAATACACGACCCTACGGAACACCATATAAACTTTTACCGCAAACGCAATAATATCAAAATTTTCCCAAGACACTCCAGTATAGACTTCTAAACGCGATTACTCCAAAAAACGATATGACGCGGATATATCCCAAGATTCTGCTCGCACTGTTTCAATAGCGTTGCTGCATTTTTGTTTTTTTTTTCTTTCAAATATTTCCTTTCACTGGAAATGAAATTTTGTGAAACCACGCGTCGATATTTTGTTGAATACGGTGAATGAAATGTTTTTATGATAATTTCAAAATTTTCGTTATTATGAGAAAAAAAAGGCGTGCGAATGCAATTCGTGTGGAAGTTTGAAAAATTAAAGTTCGGGAACCCTAAACTTGAATTTCGCCCGCAGCCCACGCAGTAATTATCCTTCGGAGTAGTTATTTGGGGCTTTTGTTGATACTCGTACTTAATTATGAATCACACTGTATGCTATATGCGCGTCCAGCATGGACGCGGGAGAGTAACAAGCGCGGGGAGAACGAGGGTATTGATTTGGGGATTGCACGCACTGAGCGAGACCACAGGACAAACACGTTTTCTATATACGAAATGACCGAACGTTTGAAGCCTTTTTTTTACACGTATTTGCACGCGATTTCTCGTATATATTCCCGCCATTCTAATTACGCCCAATAATACCGAGGCGAGGGAGAGAGAGGGAGAGAGAATGCGAATTCGCTCGTGATACACTTGAATGAAATTTAGTTAAAAATCGTCGATATTTTGTTGAATACGGTGAACTAAATATTTTTCGATAATTTCAAAATTTTCGTTATTTTGGCAGTATATTTGGTTTCTAATGGAATTGTCAGCTAAATTTACGATTGGAACGACAAAAATGTGCTTCCAAAGAGACTTTTTAGAATATTTATTGCTCCGATGACACTATTTTTGGGAATATTAAAAAAGCGTTTACACTGGAAATAAAGTTTAGTTAAAAATCGTCGATATTTCGTTAAAAACGGTGAACCAAATATTTTTCGATAATTTCAAAATTTTCGTTATTTTGGGAGTATATTTGGTTTCTAATGGAATTGTCAGCTAAATTTACGATTGGAACGACAAAAATGTGCTTCCAAAGGGACTTTTTAGAATATTTCTTGCTGCGACGACACAATTTTTGGGTTTATTAAAAAAAAAAAACGTTTATCAAAATATCGATATTATCCAACAAAATTTTGTTTTCAGAACGTGCGTCGCTGATACACACATTTGAGGAGCCCATAAAGAATTCTTTCTCTTTAAACGTACGTCTGCGACGAAAGTGCGAGTGTATTCGAGCACCTCGTATACGTTACGAGTTGCAGTCGAGTGACTCAGACTTACAGGCTGTTTCTAAGCCTTTCTCGTGTATGTGTAAACGTTTCTGTAACACGGTATCCCAACATGTACAGAGTGTCCTCACAGTCACGTGGCAGATTCATACATTTCGATGTAGATTTTTAAATTCCACGGATAAAAGTCCTCGCAAGCATTATCTCTTTCCAACACGATCGTTAACGAGATATTTGGGAATTCGTGGAATTAATTGATCCTGGAAAAAAATGGCCAAGGACTTTCTTTTTCAGAATTTCATAAACTTTGTGTGCTCTGAATTTTAGGGACGAGTTTTTGGACACCCTGTATGCATACTCCATACGCAGCTCTTTTCCCCCCTGTTTTCGTAATTTTCTCTCGGCTGCCCTTTTTCTCTCATACGAGCGATGTCGTCATCGGTGGAACTCTGCGCGTAAAAAGAGGGTCGCGCACTCGCTCTCCCTTAAGTAGGTTTTCGAAGGGCGGATGCATGGTGAGGTCGGAAAGAGAATTTAGTGCATTGATACGTCTGCTTCGCAGCATCTCACTTTATGCGAGTCTCGGAAGAATTAAAAATGTCCAAAACCGTTTTTTCCATCGTATCGAAAAAATGCCAGTTCGTCGTATGATTTTCAATTTTTTTTAAAAACAGATTCGTGAATCATGAATTATAAATATTCCCGATGTTTTGAGCAAAATTTCTTAGAACCGCAGCCTCCGAATTTGATCGAATAAAAAAAAAACGAATAAACGAGTAAAAATAAAACGAAGCGGTGCGTGGCGAAGATTGAAAACGATCGCTCGCAGTCTTTTCGGTTGGCATAGTATCGAAGGCCCGGAGAAGCCACTGGGGAGTTTTCAACCCCCTCTGGCTCGCATTCGTTTAAACCTGAAGGGAGACGAGCCACGGAAATGACTGCGTCAGTGCAACGGAAATGGAGTAAGACAGAGAGAGAGGAAGAGAAACAAAACGTGGCTAAGGGATGCTGCTGGCCACTGGGGATTTCGTTTCGGATCGTCAAAGCACGTGTTTTTTTTTTTCTTTTCTTTTCTTCCTTTTCATCGGTCGCGCGTGAACTGTTCAGGCGTAACATGGAAAAAAAAAATCGATGCACATGAACACCACCGGAAATCTAAATTCTCATGAATCACATGCGATGCATTACCATGCTCGATCGAACACAAAGGGAATAATTATTCCATTATTTATAATTATTTATTTATTATTATTATTTATATTTTATTATTATTATTATTATTATTATTATTATTATTATTATTAATTATTATTATTAATTATCATTTATTTTTCATCATTTATTTGAAATTTTATTTTTTTTATATTTTATTTTTCGTATTTTGTTTTTTTCCTTCGAAGATACATTTTTTTTTTTTCCATCGTGTATCTCCATGTTTCGGATGGGATTTTTCCAGGGTTATCTGGACCAAGATTCTGTGACCTGTTTTTTCGTTTATCGCGTCTTATCGCGCTCTTTCACGTCGCATTTATTTTTTTAAATTTTTTTTCTCAACTCGAACAAAGTTTCGTATATTTATCGAGACCTTCTTTGACTATTGGCCTCCGCACACACTGCTGTCGTGGTGCATGCATATATGCATTGCCTGATACTCGAGATTGTGGAATATTCAACGTCCTCTGTACACAACACTGGGGCCCATTGTTCCGATATTCCGATCAACTGGAGCGATTATTCTGAGCATTCGTATAACGGGACTCTTAACACAGAGTCTTAATTCGAGCCTAAACGTCGATTCGAATTTACACGGGAAATGAAATTTTTTTAAAAATCGTCGATTTTTTTTTGAATGCGGTGAACTAAATATTTTTTGATAAAATTTTCGTTATCGTACACTGAAAACAAAATTTTGTTGGATAATATCGATATTTTGTTCGATACGGTAAACTAAACGTTTTTTTGAATAAACCCAAAAATTGTGTCGTCGCAGCAAGAAATATTCTAAAAAGTCTCTTTGGAAGCACATTTTTTTCGTTTCAATCGTAAATTTAGCTGACAATTCCATTATAAACCAAATATACTGTCAAAATAACGAAAATGTTGAAATTATCGAAAAATATTTAGTTCACCGTTTTTAACAAAATATCGACGATTTTTAACTAAATTTCATTTCCAGTGTAAACGTTTTTTTTAATAATCCCAAAAATAGTGTCATCGGAGCAAGAAATATTCTAAAAAGTCTCTTTGGAAGCACATTTTTGTCGTTCCAATCGTAAATTTAACTGACAATTCCATTAGAAACCAAATGTACTGTCAAAATAACGAAAATTTTGAAATTATCGAAAAATATTTAGTTCACCGTTTTGAACAAAATATCGACGATTTTTAACTAAACTTTATTTCCAGTGTAAACGTTTTTTTTTAATAATTCCGAAAAATTGTGTCAATGCAGCAAGAAATATTTTAGAAAGTCTCTTCGGAAGCAAATTTTTGTCGTTCCAATCGTAAATTTAGCTGACAATTCCATTAGAAACAAAATATACTCCCAAAATAACGAAAATTTTGAAATTATCGAAAAATATTTAGTTCACCGCGTTCAACAAAATATCGACGATTTTTAACAAAATTCCATTGCATTTTGAAAATGATTTTTCGCTTTTTTTTCGTAATCTCAGTAATTTGAGAGGCTGAAAAAAAGTTCCATTCGCGCTGAAGTCGCGATGAATGCGCGCAATAAAAGTGAGGAAGCTCTTTTCAACCGGAACAGATATATGAATGACGCGGAATTTTTCAGTTTTTTTCTTCCTGTTTTGTTTGTTTTAGAGAACCGAAAGAAACAAAAGAACGCGTAAGGGTGTGTCGCGTAGATGAATTGCAGCTGCAATTAAGCTTATTAAAAACGTGTGTGTCTTTCAGCGTAATTAACATGCTCTCCGTTCCGAAGAGTCTCGAACTCTTTGTGATTTACTTGCGATGCGAATATTAACTATTCGCCTCGAATCGGCCTCGCTCGAAAGTACGAGAAATCTTTTCGGCATTGTCTCAAACTCCCGTTTCTATTTTAATCGGTGCGTGGGAATTTTCCGGCATATGAATATTTACATTCTTTCGAACCAAGTAAAAAAAACATGCACCTTTTTTTTTCATTGAACCCGAATGTAGCGATATTTATCATTCATGCAATCAACTCTGTGAACGAACATCGTGTAATTTTTTGCAAAAATGCTCAAAAAAAAAAAAAACTTGCGTTGATTATTTTTCCAAGTGCATTTTTCAATTCGATTTTATTGTCTTTTTTCTTATTTTCTTTTAACTCGTTCAAAAATTAATCCGTTATTTCGAGACAATTTTGGGGAAAAATACAATTTTTGACGGAGTATCCTGCGAAAAGAAAATTTTGTTGGAAGCGTGTGTTTGCACGAGCCCAGCTGCAGTGGAAATAAAATTTTGTAAAAAAAATCGTCGATATTTTGTTGAACACGATGAACTAAATATTTTTCGATAATTTCAAAATTTTCGTTATTTTGGCAGAATATTCAGTTTCTAATGAAATTGTCAGCAAACTTAACGATTGGAACGACAAAAATTTGCTTCCGAAGAGACTTTCTAGAATATTTCTTGCTGCGCGATGACAAAATTTTTGGGATTATTCAAAAAAACGTTTAGTCGAACGTATCGAACAAAATATCGATATTTTCCAACAAAATTTTGTTTCCAGTGTATCAAGACGTCATTTTCAATCTCTGTTGGAATTATAATGGAAAAAAAGGTGCAGAGATGTTGAAAATATTAACAGTGGAAATTGTGGCCACTCGAGGGTGAGAAATGTTTTTTTCCCAATAACTAACAAATATTATACTTTTTCGTTATCGCCCATTTCATTATCAATCGACATAGAATAACGGAATCGCCCGGCAAATGCCATGAAAGTTTGATGAAAATATTGGAAAATCGATTTAGACGAAAATGAAATGAATAAAAATGTGTACGTTGGTTAAGGGGGCAGTTCGGGTAAGGCTGCAGGGAAAATTCGAGACTCTAGCATGCAGCTGCTCTACCGAGTATTTCGTCGTCGCGTATCTTTAGAACTTTTTTTCTCTCCTGACTTGGGTCTTGAACGTCACGTTGAGTAAACGTGTTTCATTCCTTTGTGAGTGCGAGCTTTTGTGCGTCAAGAGAGAGAGAGAGAGAGAGAGAGAGAGAGAGAGAGAGAGAGAGAGAGAGGAAGAGGAAAAGAGAAACAAGGGGTGGTTTCATCATCAGCTCAAAGCGAAGCTTATTTTTTGCAATAAAAAAATAAAAATAAAAAAAGAAAAACAATAATCTAAGGCTCCGTGATCCGTACGAGTTATTTTTAGATTTTCAGTGGGTGAACATGGGACGCTGGTTGCTTGCTGCAATTTCTGTGAGCATGCTAAACTCTGGAGGATGCAAATTGAGAGACGCTCGAGAAGAAATGTCGTCGTAACTGAAAAGCTTTTCGCTCTAAAAATTCTTTTTTACTTTATTTTCACGAGGTTCGTGAACACACGAACAGAAATAAATTTCGATGAATCACAGTTTTTGGAAAACACACTGTTTATTTATTTAAATAAATAAATTGTTTAAATAAATAATTGATAATTAATAAAATTATTTTCAAAAATAATTAATAATTAATAAATTTATTTAAACAAATAAATTAAATTAAAAACTCCTGTTTGGTTAATTTATTAAAGTCATTTGATTGCAACAAAATTTAATTTGCAAACTGATGCAACTTTTAATAATTATTATTGAAAGTCGCTGCGATATTGTCTCGTTAAATATTTTTATTAGATCGAAAAATGTGACCATGATTGGTTGGTTCCTGTAGCAGCCTCAGATTTTCTCAGGAAGATCTGTTGCTTCCTGTGCACATTGTTCAAGTTGTTTTCTCGATGGTCCTCCAGGTACTTTTTTCTTCTCTCTCGCTCTCTTTGTGCTTGCCACTCAAAGTAAACCCTGACCCTGACAAAGAGCAGCATGTGCTCTCGTATGAAAGATTTTTTTCTCTTGGTCGACGTCGACTGAAGAAAAGAGTGTCTCATTGTCACACAGAAGTTGTAAATCTGGCCAGAGTTCGTGGGATTTCACTTTTTCGTTGAAATTTTTCTAGTAAATTTACTTTTCGAATGTCAAAAAAGACTTTCTCGTTATTGTCGAAAAACACTGTATGAAAATTTGGTGCCATGCTATAACAAAATAATGAGCTTTCGTTGCATTTCATCGATGCAAACTTCAGCATCATCAGAATTGGAAAGCAAGAAAACAAGAAAGGAAAAAAAAGAAAATTCGAAAATCTTCATTTCAACAGAGAATCGAAAATCGTTATTTTTCAAATACTCATTAAATTTTCCATCGCTCAGAATTGATGATATTGAAGTTTGCATCGTTGCAATGCAACGAAAAATATATTTTTTATTTATTATTTTGATAATTAATTGACTCGTTGAAATTTTTCTAGTAAATTTACTTTTCGAATGGCGAAAAATACTTTCTCGTTATTGTCGACAAACACTGTATGAAAATTTGGTCCGATGCTATAACAAAATAATGAGTTTTCGTTGCATTTCATCGATGCAAACTTCAACATCATTTTTTTCTCGAGTTTATAAAATTTTTAGCATTCTTCATTGTTGCGATTCTCAAAAACGGATATTGCGATGTTTTTCGTATAATTTTATAATTATTTATAATTATTGGAAAATCGTTCCTATTTTTAAATGCATTTTTTTTGAATTATTGGATCAAATTGTTTTCGTGGGATTTGTATACGAGCACTACGAAGTCCGCTGGAGATGAGAAGTTGCACGCGTAGCATTATTTCAATTAAGTGTCAATTTAAACTCGTGCACGAGAGCTCGAAGGGCACGAGAGTTTTTTTCATCCGTTCGGTATATTCAAGATATTGTTTCCGTGCACGTAGAGTTGAGAGCACAAAAGTGCTATCGATTTCAACGGATTTGCGGAGAAAAATAAAAATCCAATCGCCCGAGGGATATTTTATAATTTTATCGTTGGAATTAAAAGAAAAATAATGAAAATCTTTGTTGGACGTCAAATTGAAGTGAAAAAAAGCCATGCACGGAGCACGTTGTCAGCTTTTCCGTTTCTCCGAATCTTCAAACACACGAATGAAAAATATTGCTACAAGATTTCCCATTGTTATTGTTTTCTCGTTATCAATAAAAAGTCGCAATTTATAAATTGCTGTTTGCATTTCCGAATTGTTTTTTTTTATCGTACTTGTTTTCGCGGCTCTCGGTATTGTTACAACTTTTGGCGGGCTTTTTAAAAACACTCCGATCTTCCGACGAAGAGCCTGCGATGTAATGTGAAAATAATTATTCCAAGTAAAAGGCAAGCTTGACATTTTTCTTTAGGAAAATGCGATTTTGCAGAGCGAAATGACGCCGATTTGGTGAAGAAAAGAGACCTATTTTAGGGCAGCGAGTGTCGCGATACATAAAAGATAGTGGACGCGTGCGTACTGTGTCGAATCTGCGTCTGTTTCCCAAATTATGCAACGAGAGTAATTTCGTTGAATTTACGAGAAAATTTACGAGAATCCGCGTAGATAAGGAAAAATGGTCGAAAGAATGTTGTAATTGGTGAGAGGATTGTGTACTTACCGAAATATTTATCAGGCTCAAGACCCGAGTCCTTGTCCAGGCCACAAATGACAAAATAATCCGCGAATCTGGTTGGATGTTGCTCGGGACCACGAATTATTCCGATACCTCCATTCATCGTCGTTTATTTTTTTCCTTTCACTCTTTACCCCCAATTGAACTTTCCCCTTATTGCCTGCCACCCCAGATACAGGATTATTATCGCACCGTACACTCATACATCCGCACACTTAACGCACACACTCACGTAAACAAATTACACGCAAAGCGCATCTTAACAACTGTCATTTCTCAGCGAGGGAGAAAGAGCGCAACAACAGCTGATGTTGACGCGAACGGGACGAACCTAACTCTGAGAATAATTGATCTGTACTGGGATAACCATGAACTTAGCTACGCAACTTCAATCATCGACCAAAACCTCGCAAACGAGAAAGCTCTTTTCTCATTTTTATAGTGAACGCGCTCTCGTGGCTGTATGACGAACTACAACTCCATTTTTTCGTAGGCTGTTTTATCGACAGACTAAATCGCCCACGGCATTTTGTTATTTAGTAAATTGTTTACTTGAAGTTTCAGCTTTCGTAATTAATTGCATTTGATGTCAAGTTACGGACAATTAAGACTAAAATCAACCGCCAATGAGATGTAGCCGTGACAATTGTGTGATTATCGACGTACACCGGATACAGATGATTCGCTAGTTTGCGTAAACGTCTCCTGAGTGCACCACCCGTTCTGTTCCGAATTCAGTGAATGCGTGAAAACATCGAGTCGAGTTCGTCGTTTTTTGCGGTAGTCTCTCCCCTGAAAAGTGACAGTAAACGAGTGAAACTCGTATTTGTTTCAGAGCGTGGTGTAGAAGCGTCAAAGAATAAATTGATTGTTGAGAAAAATCGTTCGGGCCATAAAATCAATTGCTTCAGCTTCGAAAATGTGGGTAAATTAAGGAATAAACGGTAAGTTTTTTTCAAGCAATAAAACAATTAAGTGGGTTTGCCAGTGAATAATTGGCTGCTACAAAAGTGATAAAATATTCCGTGTAGAATAATCGGTCATTAATAAAATATAGTATCAAATTGTTCCTTCGTAATGCTGTGATATTTTCACGATCAGAACGTTGTTTTCTCCTCTCGTTTTCGACAATTTATCTATAATGTGAACATAAGACATTGAACGCGAAATTCAATCGTAACTCAGCTGTCATAACTGCACTCCGTTTTTATTGCACTATGCAATTTTCCTTGTCAACTTTTCCAGGTGAGTTTCGAAAATGTTCGAAAAAACTTTATCCTTTTCGGAATATTTTCGTAATGAATTACGATTTACCGCAAAATAAAATTAAGCCAAAACAAAATAGTCTTTATTCGCATTTATTCGTTTTTTTTTCCGCCTGATTAATCAAAGCTTCATTTTTTTTTCTCACTCAGCAGCAATTATTTCCGCATTAAAACAAACACGATTCTCACAGCGCAGCTTATTTTCAACAATGCTGATAGTCTCGATTTTCACTCCTCAATTCTGCTTTTATATTTTTCATTGATTTTTGCAAAAGTTTTCATCGATTAGATTTTTAACAACGTTTCTTAATGTTCAGCGGATAAAGTCGCCTCCGCAATGTCCTCGGTTCAGCGTGCGTTTGCTCATAAACTGAGCAAACAACACGCTGCCGATGTCAGAAGACAAATAGCAACGTCGACTTCCTATTCGAGGGATTTGTCCAAAAGCGGAAGCAGCGTCTCTGGCTTTTCGTCGACCGTGAGTTTCCTCATTTTTCTTGCGACTGATTCGCACTTTGAAAACGTGGAAATTATTTAAAAATAAAGGCCAACGCTCGACGACGGTTCGTCAACTATAACGACAGCCAACGGCCCATTTTTTTTTTTCTCTAATATTTGAAAAATTAACAGATGTCGCTATGCGAAGTTTTGGAGCCGGTGGATTACGAGGATTTCCTCGTCCAACATCAAACGGTCTTGGACAGAGATCCCCTTCGCCCGATACTTGATTTTCCACCCGGAGATGTCGAACTGAGAGTCGTCAAGCGCAAAATTAGAACCGAAGAGCCAGTCGTTCCGTTGGAATCTTTGTAAGTCAATTTCGTGCTGTGAAAAGACTCGAAATTTATTATTCTGATGGAATTATTTTTGTTAGTCAAAACCGTTTTTTTTCAACAGCCCAAAGTTTTCCAGCTTGTGGTCGCCTAAATTGTTTTTTTTGTATATTCCAACAACAAGAACAACTCGATGATTATTTAAAATATTTATAATCGATAATTTTCAACGAAAATGATGTGATTTTGATTTTCGCAATATTTCGTTATTTCCAGAGACACCGTTTCGCCTTACGTGAAAAGATGCATCGAAAGTTTTACATCGGATTGGACAGTGATTCACAGAAAGTACAAGGGTCGAGCGTCACCGATTGGTAGAGATAAATTATTGCAGGAGACGCCGAGGCAGGATTTCGAAGTGGACCAAGAGGAAACAAACGGCTGTGGCTCACCGAGCGAGGAAGAGGATACGTCGAACGCGGGTGAGACGCCGCGTGGTTCTTGGGCGAGTTTGGATCTGCGTCACTCTCAGCACGATCCTCTGTTGCCGGGGCTTCTAGAGCGCGTCTGTCCCGAGACAATTGATCAGATGAACGAGCAAAAACGATTGGAGGATCGTCAAGAAGCTCTTTTTCCGCTTTACGCGCCGCCCACATCGCCCGACGATGAATGGCATGAAATAAACGTCGCGCCCGAGCCGGCCGAGCCTTTCGCTCACCGCATTCTTGTCAAATGTTTGCAACTCAAACTGGAGCTCGAGGTCGAGCCAATTTTTGCTAGTCTGGCTCTTTACGACGCTCGGGAGAAGAAAAAAGTCTCGGAAAACTTTTACGTCGATATGAATTCTGAGAGCCTCAAACGGATGCTAGAAACTCACATCGCCTACAGCGATACGAGCACTCTCGCTCGTAGCTGCGTTCTCAATATCTCCAAACCCAGCCCCGACCTTTTTCTCGTCGTCCGACTCGAGAAAGTCCTCCAGGGTGATATTTCCGAATGCGCAGAACCTTATCTTCGAGACGATAAGAACAGAGATAAGGTTAACATTCTTTTTTTTACAAATTTCCTTTCGATTTTCATTTTTTTTTTCATTTCTCATGCACTTGGAGAGAATTTTATATTAAAAATTCCTATGCTGCCATAGTTCCCTGCTACCATATCGTCCCTCTGAGAAATTTGAGCGCACTGAAAACATAATTTTGTTGAAAAAGATGAATATTTTGTTCGATACGTTTGACTGAACGTTTTTTTTGAATAATCCCAAAAATTGTGTCAATGCAGCAAGAAATATTTTAGAAAGTCTCTTCGGAAGCAAATTTCAGTCGTTCCACTCGCAAATTTCACTGACAATTTGGTTAGAAACCAAATATACTGTCAAAAAAACGAAAATTTTGAAATTATCGAAAAATATTTAGTTAACCGTATTCAACAAAATTTCTCGACGATTTTTAACAAAATTTCATTTCCAGTGAATTGTCGAAGCGAAGAATGACTGAGTTGATTCATGAAAATAGTTTAATAAACTTTTTTTTTTAATAATCCCAAAAATTATGTCATTGCAACAAGAAATATTTTAGAAAGTCTCTTCGGAAGCAAATTTCAGTCGTTCCACTCGCAAATTTCACTGACAATTTCGTTAGAAACCAAATATACTGTCAAAAAAACGAAAATTTTGAAATTATCGAAAAATATTTAGTTCACCGTATTCAACAAAATATCTCGACGATTTTTAACAAAATTTCATTTCCAGTGAATTGTCGAAGCGAAGAATGACTAAGTTGATTCATGAAAATTGTTTAATAAACGTTTTTTTTTAAATAATCCCAAAAATTATGTCAATGCAGCAAGAAATATTTTAGAAAGTCTCTTCGGAAGCAAATTTTATTCGTTCCACTCGCAAATTTCGCTGACAATTTCGTTAGAAACCAAATATACTGTCAAAATAACGGAAATTTTGAAATTATCAAAAAATATTTGGTTTACCGTATTCAACAAAATATCTCGACGATTTTTAACAAAATTTCATTTCCAGTGAATTGTCGAAGCAAAGAATGACTAAGTTGATTCATGAAAATTGTTTAATAAACGTTTTTTTTTAAATAATCCCAAAAATTATGTCAATGCAGCAAGAAATATTTTAGAAAGTCTCTTCGGAAGCAAATTTCAGTCGTTCCACTCGCAAATTTCACTGACAATTTCGTTAGAAACCAAATATACTGTCAAAAAAACGAAAATTTTGAAATTATCGAAAAATATTTAGTTCACCGTATTCAACAAAATATTGACGATTTTTAAAAAAAATTTATTCTCAGTGCAAACACATAGTAATTTTTCGTCTGAAATTGGGCGAAAAATGTCAAAATTTCGGAGATTTCCGATAGAAGTACGAATGAAAAATTACTATGTCTTTGCTCAAATTTCTAAGAGGGACGATATGGTACCAGGTAGCATAGTAATTTTTTATATAAAATTATCTCCGTGCATTTACGAATTTTTCGTGTACAAACTTTAGCAGAATTTACAAAAAGTAACGCCGTAGCGATGTGAAAAGAATTTATTCAAAAATTCAATAACTCGTCGATAATCCGAACATGAATTTCAAATTCTAAAGTATTTTTTGTTTTAATTTTTTGCAAATTTCTGAATTTTATGATTTTTAGAGAAAATAATTATTACCGTGGAAGAAATTAGTTACAGTTGGTCAAGCACATTTTCGTGTTTTAAATGATTCAGGTGAAAGCAGCAGCGACGATGGCGTGCGAGCGTTTGGGACGATATCGAATGCCACTGGCCTGGACAGCGATTCATTTGTCAGGAGTGATAGGAGGCGGCGGTGCAGCTGGTGACACGGAGAGTACGGGGAGCGCGGGTTCGTTGGACCGTAAGTCGGGAAGCTTGGAGCAATGGCGTAAGAAGGTGGTGGAGCAACCGACGCGTCGAGGGTCGTTAGAGCGTCGCAGTTCGGACAAGAGGAGGAGCTGGTCACCGGACGATTTCGCCAACTGTTTGGACAGTTTTCGTCCGATCACGTTGACGGTGTCGAGTTTTTTCAAGCAGGAGAGCGAGCGATTGCGAGACGAGGATCTTTACAAGTTGCTGGTCGAGTTGCGTCGGCCTGGATCGAATCTCAAGCGTTTGAAATGCTTGCCAGGAATTCTCAAGCTGGATCTGAGCCCGAGGCCGGAAGAGTTGCCGCGATGTTTGGACGCGGATCTCCGCCGATTGTCGCCGTATCCTGACGAGAAAAATCGTCCGGTCAAAGAAATCCTTGAGTTTCCGAGCGACGTGCTGTCGCCTGATCTGACTTATCGAAATTTGTTGTACGTTTATCCAAAGGAAGCCAATTTCAGCTCGAGAACTGGTTCGGCCCGGAATATCGCTGTGAGAATTCAATTAATGGGTGGCGAACAGGAAGCGGATGCGCTTACTGCCATTTTCGGTAGATCCTCGTGCCCGGAAATGACTCACGAGTCTTATACTTCGGTATCTTATCACAATAAAAATCCAAACTTTTATGACGAGGTCAAGATGCGAATGCCTGCGGATTTGAGCGCCAAACACCATTTGCTTTTCACCTTTTATCACATCAGTTGTCAGAAAAAGGCGGAGCAACCGAATGTTGAGACTGCGGTCGCTTATACGGTAAGAATCTGCAATTCTGAAATTTTATTTCATTCAAAATCGAATTTCAAGCGTAAATGTTGATTTTTCGTTTTTTTTTTTTTTTACGAAAAAATTGTAGTGGCTTCCGCTTTTGCGTGATGGTCATCTACAATCAGGGGAATTCAATTTGCCGGCCATGCTCGATCCTCCACCAGCAAATTATTCGTACATCGCGCCGGATGTGCTTCTGCCTGGTACCCGATGGGTCGATGCCCATAGGGGCGTTTTTACCGTGATTCTCGAACCCGTATCGAGCGTTCATGCTCAGGATAAATACATTGACAGGTAAATAATCAAGGCGTGGAGAAAAATAAACTTTCGAATCGATTGCACTGAGAATTCAATTTTTTTTTAAATCGTCGATATTTTGTTGAACACGATGAACTAAATATTTTTCGATAATTTCAAAATTTTCGTCATTTTGGCAGTAAATTTGGTTTCTAATGAAATTGTCAGCAAAATTTACGATTGGAACGACAAAAATTTGCTTCCGAAGAGACTTTCTAGAATATTTCTTGCTCCGATGACACTATTTTTGGGATTATGAAAAAAAAACGTTTACACTGGAAATGAAATTTTGTTAAAAATCCTCGATATTTTGTTGAACACGATGAACTAAATATTTTTCGATAATTTCAAAATTTTCCTTATTTTGGCAGTAAATTTGGTTTCTAATGAAATTGTCAGCGAAATTAACGATTGGAACGACAAAAATTAGCTTCCGAAGAGACTTTCTAGAATATTTCTTGCTCCGATGACACAATTTTTGGGATTATGCAAAAAAACGTTTACACTGGAAATGAAATTTTGTTAAAAATCGTCGATATTTTATTGAACACGGTGAACTAAATATTTTTCGATAATTTCGAAATTTTCGTTATTTTGGCAGTAAATTTGGTTTCTAATGGAATTGTCAGCAAAATTTACGATTGGAACGACGAAAATTAGCTACCGAAGAGACTTTCTAGAATATATCTTGCTGCGATGACACAATGTTTGGGATAATACAAAAAAAAACGTTGAGTTGAACGTATCGAACAAAATATCGATCTTTTTCAACCAAATTTTGTTTTCAGTGTGGTCAAGGATTTTCAACTGCACGTTTTTTTCCATGCTTCATTCGAACGTGTTGTTTTTCTTGGTAACTGGCAGGTTTCTGTCGCTCTGTGGATCTCTGGAGACTGGGCAAGTGCCGCCGAGGATTGGGGAGGCTGGAATGGAATCTGAGCTTAAATCGGCTCTTCTCGAGCTCGCGAGAGCTTCGCACTCCGCGCTAGTTCGTTCCCTGCCCCAATTGTTCGATCAGCTAATTTCCCTTTTGGTGAAGCCACCGACGTTGCCCTCGCAGCCGTTGAACGTCGCTGCGACGGTGTTCGAAGCGCTAGGGCTGCTTGTGAGGAACATAACGAACTTGCCGGATGGGCAATTGGATGGGCATGGGCGACACGCTCTCCTTGCGACTTACACGGCTTATCAGTGTTCCTTGCCGAGTATGACTCGAGCGAATCCTCCTCCGGTGGTGACAAGAGCTCAGAGTAACCCGGACTTGCCGGTGGAGGATCTTGAGATGGAAATGCATTCTCGGGGGCTGGACAGAACCGCCTCGATGCGCCAAGAATCACCATCGATAAGTGGTCAATCCGGCAGGAGAATCTTGCACGAAGAAATCGCTTTGCACTGGGTCGTTTCGACGGGTCAAGCCCGCGAGCTCGCGATAAATCATTCCTGGTTCTTTCTCGAGTTAATAGTTCGGTCAATGGTTGTTAATCTGACGGAAACGGCGAGTCTGGAAGCCCCGAGGAAATGTCGTTTTTCGCCGCAGTTCAGCGACGACGTAGCGACTCTCGTGGCCGCTTTAACTTCCGAAGTTACGAATCGTTGTAGCAAGGATCCTCGAACAGCTTCCAATTTGATTTACAGCCTCGGAAACTTCCTGTCGGATTTATTATCCGTGATGGATCGTGGCTTCGTGTTGTCCTTGATCCGAGCGAGTTGTTGTTCGCTCTCGGACGCTTCGATCCACGTGCACGACTCGGCAGGTCTGTTTGCTCTGAAGCTCGACCTCGTGCGTACCGTATGTTCTCACGAGCATTACGTAGCCCTCAATCTGCCTTTCGGAACGGGCTACACGTCAGGATCAGCGCCAGCATCTCCGAGTCCATCCACCGGAAGCTCCGGAAGTCTCATTTCGACTCTGGTGCCTGGTGAACGCGGGCGGTTCTCCGAACTCAGCCAAGAATTTCGACAGCAACATTTCCTCGTTGGCCTTGTTCTCAGCGACCTTTCCAATACCCTGGAAATTCCTAATCCAATGTTACAAAATAAAGCCATTGGTACTGTACGCTATTTAATGGGCTCCCATGACATCGATCCACGTTACGCCGAACAATCCGCCAAAGCTCGTGTCGCTGCTCTCTATTTGCCAATTTTGAATATTCTCATCGATGCCCTTCCCCAACTTTATCACTGGGACTCAAAGGACAAGAGCGTTTATCACGAGGAAATCGCTTCGATAACGCAATCAGTAGCCCTTGCGATCGCCGGGGGCGCTACGACCTCGGCGGATCACGCGGCCGGTACGCAATGTCGAGTTTCCCTCAGTTCCGAAGCTACGCGACATCTTTTGATGTGTTTCCTGTGGGTTCTCAAAAGCCTCGAAAGATCCGCTCTGGCCCAATGGTGCGGAGAATTAAGCGCCAGACGCGTTCTCAGCCTCCTCCAAGTCCTCAATATCGCCACCGCCGCCTTCGAGTACAAGGGAAAAAAAGCCTTGAAGAGATTGCCTCCTCAGGCCGCTGCTACGAGCGACATCAAATCTCGCCTCGAAGACGTTATTCTCGGTCAAGGAAGCGCTCGCAGCGAAATGATGCTGAGACGCAAAGAAAGAATTACCGGAGACAAATTGCGTTGGCGAAAAGATCAGATGCCGTATCGGTGAGCAATTATTCAAAACACCATTTTCCTTTAATCAACCTCGCTAATTCACATTATAATTACCAAATTCACAATTATGAAATTCATAATTATTATAATTATCATAATTATATTGATCTCATAATTATAATAATTATCAATTTGTAATAATCATAAATAATGTATTAAATAATTATAATGAATATTCATAATTATTATAATTATCACTTATAATAATTATGAATATTCATTATAATTATTATGATTATGATTATTTATTATCAAAAATAACAATTATAATGAATATTCATTATAATTATTATTTGTAATAATATAATTTATAATTTNATTATTTATAATGATATAATTTATAATTTATAATTATAAATTTATATTTATAATGTTTATTTATAATTTATAATTATAAATTGTGGAACATAATAATTATGAAATTCATAGAAATTCACGTCTAACTTAACAAATTTGACAAATTTATATGAAAATAATTATAATTATTAATAAATAATTATGAATTTCATAATTTTATGATTAATAATTATTATAATTATGAAATTTATAAAAATTCACGTCTAACTTAAGAAATTTGACAAATTTATATAAAAATAATTATAATTATTAACAAATAATTATAAAATTCATAGAAATTCACGTCTAACTTAACAAATTAATTATAATTATTAACAAATAATTATAAAATTCATAGAAATTCACGTCTAACTTAACAAATTTGACAAATTTATGTGAAAATAATTATAATTATTAACAAATAATTATAAATTTCATAATTTTATGAATAATAATTATTATAATTATGAAATTTATAAATATTCACGTCTAACTTGAGAAATTTAACAAATTTATATAAATATAATTATAATTATTAACAAATAATTATAAAATTCATAATTTTATAAATAATCATTATTATGCCTATTGTTGTTATTATAAATAGTAATTATAATGAATAATTATTATAATTATGAAATTCATCATTATTACAATCATGAAATTTATAATAATAAATTATGCAACATTATAATTATAAAATTCCTAGAAATTCACGTCTAACTCAAAAAATTTGACGAAATTTAGTAAACACTTCATTAGTTTTTATCGATTTTTCGATTTCCGATCGAAATACAGGGATTTTTGACGTTATTTTTTAAATAATTAGTGCTAACGAGCAACCTGAAGGTCGAGCTGTCGAGCAAGACGCTCACATCGAGGGGGCTTTGGCGGCCGAAGCTTCTCTAGTCGTTCTGGACAGTTTGGAATCCGTCGTACAAGCTGACGGCGGTGGAGGTGAGAAAAAAGCCATGGAAATGATTTGTGCTAGATTTTCGGCAAGGAGAGACCATCGAGAATTTGGAATTTGTATGAATAATGATTTTTAATATCGAATTTACCAGGCGCTGTGGTCGGAGCTGTGCTCAAAGTTTTGTTACGCGCTCTCGCAAGAAATCAGAGTACATCGGTGCTCCAACACATGTTCAATACTCAACGAGCTCTCGTATTCAAATATCACAGCGCACTTTTCGACGAGGAGAGTGAACGATGCGGAGATTTGTGTTTGACACTTTTGACAAGATGCAGTTCACCCTTGAGCGCGATTCGAAGTCACGCAGCGGCCAGTCTCTATTTGCTGATGCGACAAAATTTCGAAATCGGAAACGTACGTGGCCCTTTTTATTTTTCAACATTTTTCTCGACTCTGAAAATTACAAGTTGGCGAATAATTCGTTCATGCTTATTTGGAAAAATCTCAACCGACAGAATTTCGCAAGAGTGAAAATGCAAGTCACCACTTCTCTGTCCGCTCTGGTCGGTCGTGGAAGAGCTCCCAGCGAAGGTGCACTACGTCGAGCTCTCAAAACAGTTCTCGTCTATGCCGAGAGAGATACCGAACTTGCGGACACCAGCTTCCCGGAACAAGTCAAAGATCTTCTTTTCAATCTTCATATGATTCTCTCGGATACCGTCAAGATGAAGGAATTTCAGGAAGACCCGGAAATGCTGCTCGATCTTATGTATAGGTCAGTTATGAAAATATTTTATCAAACGCGTATTTTTAATCCGAAATCAATGAGAATACATTTGTGAATATTATCTCGACGATTTTGACCGAAGAACCGTCCACAGGATCGATAACGACTCCAGGTTTTTCATGATGTTGAAGTTTGCATCGATGAAATGCAACGAAAACTCATTATTTTGTTATAGCATCGGACCAAGTTTTCATACAGTCTTTGTCGACAATAACGAGAAAGTCTTTTTCGCCATTCGAGAAGTAAATTTACTAGAAACATTGCAACGAGTCAATTAATTATCAAAATAATAAATAAAAAATCCAATTTTTCGCTGCATTGCAACTATGCAACCTTCAATATCATCAATTCTGAGCGATGGAAAATTTAATGAGTATTTGAAAAATAACGATTTTCGATTCTCTGTTGAAATGGAGATTTTCGAATTTTATTTTTTTTCTTTCTTGCTTTCTTGCTTTCCAATTCTGATGATGTTGAAGTTTGCATCGATGAAATGCAACGAAAAGTCATTATTTTGTTATAGCATCGCACCAAATTTTCATACCGTGTTTGTCGACAATAACGAGAAAGTCTTTTTCGCCATTCGAAAAGTAAATTTACTAGAAAAATTGGAACGAGTCAATTAATTATCAAAATAATAAATAAAAAATCCTATTTCTCGTTGCATTGCAACGATGCAAACTTCAATATCATGTTTTTTCGGTGAAAAGCTTTTTTTTTTTTCGTATTCTCTCGAGGAACGGGGTCTCTCTGACCCCATCGCACGGTCGAGACGTTGAAAGTTGGATCAATTTGTGGAAAACTATGAATATGTTTTAAAATTGTGTGATTTTTACAACGGTAACCTTATTTTTTTTGACCTATTCCGATAACCTGGGGTCATAAATGAGTCCAATTTTTCAAAATTCATATCTTTGGTAAAAATTAACAAAAAGGGTTCAACCTGGATTCATTCTTTTCGTTTTTTAATGCAGAATCACGTGAGCCTAGAGCATGTTTGCTTAGAGTCAAATAATCAGTGAAAAATACGGTAAAACGATAAAAAACGGGAAAACGAAGGGAAAAAATTCAAAGGAATTTGTAAATTCGTCGATTATTAGAATTTTGAATATTTTCAGAATTGCAAAAGGTTATCAAGGCTCTCCGGATCTGCGTTTGACATGGCTCGCGAATATGGCGCAACAGCACATGGAAAGAAAAAATCATACGGAAGCTGCGATGTGTCTAGTGCACAGTGCAGCGCTCGTTGCCGAATATCTTCATCTCCTGGAACCCGGTGGAGGTGGTAGACCGATCGGGGCAGTTGCTTTGAGTCCTGTTAGTCCGAATGCTCTCGAGGAAAGTGCCGTCGGCGACGATGTACTCGCCAGACGCGAGGAAGGTCTTTGCCTCGGTCCAGATTTCTCGGAAAGCGGATTGGCTGGGCTGCTCGAACATGCTGCCAGCTCTTTCCATGCCGCTGGCATGTACGAAGCCATCCCAGACGTTTATCGCGTTTTATTGCCGATCGCCGAGGCCGCTCATGATTATAAAAAATTGGCCAACATTCATGGGTACGAATTTTATTTTTTATTTTTTTATAAAAAAAAAAAAAAAAAAATCGTTTTCGAAAATTGAGTAAATTAAATTTTCATTCAATTTGCAGAAAACTTCACGAGGCTTACACGCGCGTCGATCAGTTGGCTGGAAAGCGTGTTTTCGGTACTTACTTCCGAGTCGGTTTTTATGGTTCTCGTTTTGGCGATTTAGCCGGCGAGGAATTTGTCTACAAAGAACCAACTCTGACCAAACTACCGGAGATTTTTTCACGCCTCGAGAATTTCTATGCCGAAAGATTCGGCACCGAAAATGTCGTCATTATAAAGGATTCGAATCCTGTGGATCCGAGCAAACTCGAGGCCGACAAAGCTTATGTTCAAATAACTTACGTTGAGCCGTATTTCGAGCCCCACGAATTGAGACATCGACCTACCGTTTTTCATCGCAATTTTAACATTAGTGAGTTTTTAAAATATGCTTCTTTTCTATCAATTACGTTTGGAATATTCAACTTTACAAAAAAAAAAGAAAATTCGAAAATCTCCATCTCAACAGAGAATCGATAATCGTTATTTTTCAAATACTCATTAAATTTTCCATCGCTCAGAATTGATGATATTGGAGTTTGCATCGTTGCAATGCAACGAAAAATAGGATTTTTTATTTATTATTTTGATAATTAATTGACTCGTTGCAATTTTTCTAGTAAATTTACTTTTCGAATGGCGAAAAAGACTTTCTCGTTATTGTCGACAGAGACTGTATGAAAATTTGGTGCGATGCTATAACGAAATAATGAGTTTTCGTTGCATTTCATCGATGCAAACTTCAACATCATCAGAATTGGAAAGCAAGAAAGCGAGAAAGAAAAAAAAGAAAATTCGAAAATCACCATCTCAACAGAGAATCGAAAATCGTTATTTTTCAAATACTCATTAAATTTTCCATCGCTCAGAATTGATGATATTGAAGTTTGCATCGTTGCAATGCAACGAAAAATAGGATTTTTTATGTATTATTTTGATAATTAATTGACTCGTTGAAATTTTTCTAGTAAATTTACTTTTCGAATGGCGAAAAAGACTTTCTCGTTATTGTCGACAGAGACTGTATGAAAATTTGGTGCGATGCTATAACGAAATAATGAGTTTTCGTTGCATTTCATCGATGCAAACTTCAACATCATCAGAATTGGAAAGCAAGAAAGCGAGAAAGAAAAAAAAGAAAATTCGAAAATCACCATCTCAACAGAGAATCGAAAATCGTTATTTTTCAAATACTCATTAAATTTTCCATCGCTCAGAATTGATGATATTGAAGTTTGCATCGTTGCAATGCAACGAAAAATCGGATTTTTTATTTATTATTTTGATAATTAATTGACTCGTTGCAATAATTCTAGTAAATTTACTTTTCGAATGGCGAAAAAGACTTTCTCATTATTGTCGACAAAGACTGTATGAAAATTTGGTCCGATGCTATAAAAAAAAAAAGAGTTTTCGTTGCATTTCATCGATGCAAACTTCAACCAAGAATATCGACGAAATTTCTCGTGGGAAAAGTTAGTAAAAGAAAAATCTGCTTTTTCAGAACGTTTCGTGTACGCGACGCCGTTCACGCCAGGTGGCAAAGCGCACGGAGAGCTTCGCGAGCAATGCAAGCGTAAAACGATATTGACAGTGGCGACGCATTTCCCGTATTTGAAGACGCGAATCCGGGTGGTGGCGCGGAAGCAAATAGTTCTGAGTCCGATCGAAGTGGCGATCGAGGATATCCAGAAAAAAACAGCGGAAGTGGCAGCAGCGACGACGCAGGAGCCGCCGGATGCAAAAATGTTGCAAATGGTTCTTCAAGGTTGCATCGGAACGACGGTGAACCAAGGGCCGGCGGAGGTTGCGGTGGTGTTTTTGACGGGAGTCCGCGAGCAGAATGCCCAGCCGTCGAGACTGCAGCACAAGTTGCGTTTGTGTTTCAAGGATTTTTCGAAAAAATGCCTGGACGCTTTGCGACGTAACAAAAATTTGATTGGCCCGGATCAGCGCGATTATCAGAGAGAGCTCGAACGAAATTATCAAAGATTAACGGAGCGTCTGGCGCCTTTGATCGTGTGGCGATGAACAAAACAAACGAGGAAACAACGAGACGATAGAAAAACGAACAAAAAACGAGAGAAAAGTAAGTCCTTGAAGAAAAACACGACTGGACAGCGTCCGGAGACAATTACCAAAGAATTTCGCTATTCGTATCGCCAGAAAGTTAAAAAAAACGCTTTTTATCCTTTTCCAAGGATTCTCTCCATCAGAATTTTCATAGTCAACAAGAAAACATTTCTTGCAACTTGAAACGAGGATGGCGACGTGAAGAGGTGGCATTAATATTTGTGTCGATGAGCCTCTTCGATATATTTAGAAAAAAGCTGTTCCGTGGCCAACTCGAAGCGCAGCATTGATTCATTGCTACGAATATTCAATTTTTCGTACGCCTCGATACAAGTTACGAATTAATCAAACAAACGGAGTAGCTCGAGTAATATATACATGAAATTATAAATACATTTATATAAACACACACATCGAGAGCCTCTAATATTTATACACGCTGCATATTTGTATCTTGACTCGATTAATAATAATCTTTATGAATTCTTAATCCTTAGAAAATCTCCATTTTCATCTATTCCGTCATATTTTTTACGTGGGAAATAGCAGAGCTGTAGGTTTTCCAAAACGGAAATAGAAAATCTCAACTCACTTTTGTCAGGAAATATATTATTTCGCTGAAAAATACGATTTTTTTTTTTCACTTTAAATTGATAATAGTGGGGGAAGTTGGCTTCGGCGATATTAAAACATTGCCCCTGATGTCGATTCCTGCATCGGAGCCAGAAGTTCAATCAGGGGTCTCACGAGAACGAGACCAAAAACATGATGTTGAAGTTTGCATCGATGAAATGCAACGAAAACTCATTATTTCGTTATAGCATCGCACCAAATTTTCATACAGTCTCTGTCGACAATAACGAGAAAGTCTTTTTCGCCATTCGAAAAGTAAATTTACTAGAAAAATTTCAACGAGTCAATTAATTATCAAAATAATAAATAAAAAATATATTTTTCGTTGCATTGCAACGATGCAAACTTCAATATCATCAATTCTGAGCGATGGAAAATTTAATGAGTATTTGAAAAATAACGATTTTCGATTCTCTGTTGAGATGGAGATTTTCGAATTTTCTTTTTTTTCTTTCTTGCTTTCTTGCTTTCCAATTCTGATGATGTTGAAGTTTGCATCGATGAAATGCAACGAAAACTCATTATTTTGTTATAGCATCGGACCAAATTTTCATACAGTGTTTGTCGACAATAACGAGAAAGTCTTTTTCGCCATACGAAAAGTAAATTTACTAGAAAAATTTCAACGAGTCAATTAATTATCAAAATAATAAAAAAAAATCCTATTTTTCGTTGCATTGCAAGGATGCAAACTTCAATATCATCAATTCTGAGCGATGGAAAATTTAATGAGTATTTGAAAAATAACGATTTTCGATTCTCTGTTGAGATGGAGATTTTCGAATTTTCTTTTTTTACTTTCTTGCTTTCTTGCCTTCCAATTCTGATGATGTTGAAGTTTGCATCGATGAAATGCAACGAAAACTCATTATTTCGTTATAGCATCGCACCAAATTTTCATACAGTGTTTGTCGACAATAACGAAAAAGTCTTTTTCGCCATTTGAAAAGTAAATTTACTACAAATATTGCAACGAGTCAATTAATTATCAAAATAATGAATAAAAAATATATTTTTCGTTGCATCGCAACGATGCAAACTTCAACATCATCCAAAAACGATGGAGCAGGGAAAATAGTTCACTCGAAGTGATGGGGGGCTCGTGAAAACTGGCGAGGTTGTTTGTAGGAAAAAAACAAAGCGTAGGTAACTCTCGAATTTCTTTAATGGAAAGGATCAAACGACTCGATCAGCAATATGATTGATTATTTATTTTTAAAATAGAATATTCATGTCTCACTTATTTTTAACTGCATTCCGCACGATAGTTCACCACAAAGTGCCAACAATACAAACTCTATCTAATTAGGTTAATGCTCTCAAGATTCTCGAACGTGCATTTACGAGAAAAGCTCTTTCTCTCTCTCTCGCTCTCTCTTTCTCTTGGGCGAAATTTCAAGCGTTGGTGGTAAACCCTCGAGTGCTCTAACACACAACTTCGTTTCTCTTCCTCTGTCTTTCTCTTTTTCGCTCTCTTGCTGGCTTACGAGAAGAGGCTTTGTATTTTTCTTTACTGTCCTCGTCTCCTTCCTCATTTCGCATGCAACTCCAGGCTTTTATTTATTTTTTTTTAAATGCATAAACATTCGTTTTTGAAAAATTTATTCTCCCATTTTCGACATGCATCTTCGTACACGACTTTTCATTTTTTAGTCGTATTTTTTGCATACTCTCACGTAAATATACATCGCGAAAGGTTCAAGCTGTTTGGGATAAGCAAGAAAAGGCGAAGAATTGTGAATCGAGAGATCCCAGGAAAATGTCGAGTTTTATTGCCACCCAACGTGATCCGATTTAGAGATTGCTCGAGTTTCTTTCTCTCTTTCTCGTCCCTGCTCGCGTTCCTCCTCTTCGAACTCCACGAGTCTCTGAGTGTTCCACACACTTGCACCAAAAGTGCCTCGTTATTAAAGTTATTTTTTATCGTCCGCTATTTGTCTCGATCTCTTTGGCATCCTTCTTTTTATTTCGTGTGCTATAAAAAAGCTCGTTGTGACGTTTAAATGTCACAATTTTCCTAATTTCCATTTCTTTCCTTTTTTTTTGTTGTTCAACTTTTCCTGTTTACTTTTGTGTGTTTGTTGTTCTTTCTATGCGTTGTTTTTTCTCTCTAGAGCATCTTTTCCTTTCTGGCTTTTTAGTTTCAAGTTTCTAGAAAGTGGAAAGGGTGTAATCATCAACTTAAGACGTATCGTCAAATTGCAACCAGGAATAAAGACATTGTGCTTCCCTCGTACCTACAACCCTCGACATAACAAGGCTTCATTGCACTTTTCTCCGTTTTTTTTTTTTTTTTCGTTTCTCAGTACCAGATGAAAAAGTCTCCACGAATGATTGCTTTCTTCCCCCTCGAAAACTGATGAGACTTTACGAATCCTACTGGCTCAACGAGATTACTTAACTTTTCTTTTTTACCTCCTCTACGACTTTTCCCCTTCCCTGTTCCTCGTCTCTTTTCTCTTTGCCTCTTTTCCAGCTTTCCATTTCAACAACATTACATTTTTTCTACTGTTGCACTGAAAACGAAATTTTGTTGGATAATATCGATATTTTGTTCGATACGTTCAACTAAACGTTTTTTTTTTTAATAAACCCAAAAATTCTGTCGTCGCAGCAAGAAATATTCTAAAAAGTCTCTTTGGAAGCAAATTTTAGTCGTTCCAATCGGAAATTTTGCTGACCATTCCATTAGAAACAAAATATACTGCCAAAATAACGAAAATTTTGAAATTATCGAAAAATATTTAGTTCATCGTGTTCAACAAAATATCGACGATTTTTGACTAAATTTCATTTCCAGTGTAAACGTTTTTTCTAATAATCCCAAAAATAGTGTCATCGCAGCAAGAAATATTCTAGAAAGTCTCTTTAGAGCAAATTTTAGTCGTTCCAATCGTAAATCCAGCTGACAATTCCATTAGAAACAAAATATCCTGCCAAAATAACGAAAATTTTGAAATTATCAAAAAATATTTAGTTCACCGTATTCAACAAAATATCGACGATTTTTAACAAAATTTCATTTCCAGTGTGTTCCCTCCAAAATTTCAAAATTTCTTGCGACCGATCAAACGGTCCCGGGGTCAAATTGACCCAGAAAATGAATGAAAATTTTTTCGTCCTTTCGTGGTTTTTTTTTCAATTTTTCAAAATTTTCAATGTTTCAAATTTATTTCTATGAATTTTTGTTTGCACCAACAACTTTCTTCTGAAAATTTGACTAATTCGTTAATGAAAATGAAGCGTCCGAACGAATTGCTGCGACAGCGATATATTTAAAATGTCGAAGGCTAAAAAAAAAAAAAATTGAGCAAGTTGAGTTGAGAATTGATTCAGGAGCACGGAAGAGACAGGAGTGTGAGAAAAGTAGGTGTAAATCCGTAAGATAATAAAGGTTTGTGGAATAACTCCCATGAGAAATATGGAAATCGATTCTCAGACGATTTCGCATCCATTGGTAACGACAGTTGAATTTTTTTATTATTTTATTACATATTGTGATTCGTTCTTTGCCTTTAAATTTGCGATGCTCGCGGAGACTTTGGATTTGTGGAAGAAGCTCATGAAAATTTTGCGCGGATGAAACGGTGCAGGAAATCCTTGAGACGTGAGCAAATCGTCGAGTCCGATAAAGGAGGATCGAAAGATTTTTTCCTCTCCATTCTCTCTCCTCTGCACCACATTTTATTTTTTTCCCACTAAAACCTTTTAGCACGTTGGCACTTGGTTTTTTTGCTCCATTCACGAAAAACGAGTTGTACTTTTTTTTCCAAACGTTGCTTCATGAAAGTTTGTGGTGAAATGTCGAAAATAAAAAAAAAATAAACAGCTCCAGTGTTTATTTTATCAACGGGCCATTTAACTCTCAAATACCGAGTGATTTTTCGCACCGTCTCAGTCGATTCTTCTTTACATCGGTATTCCGATTTGGGAGCCTCTCTTTTATTCATTCCTGCTCTACTCCTCCCTCTCCCATCGCTTCCCTCCTTCACGACGAGCCAAAGCATCGAAAATCCACTCACCGGAGAACCCTCCATCCAATGCCTCTTTATCCTCCCTGAAAAATCAGATGAGAGTCAAACATATACGTGCCACACGTATACGTATAAGGCACTACCAAAATCCTGAGAGTCCTGGCTCCTGGCTGTATAATTCAGGTCACCGAACCTCGAGGATTCCCCATCCGGATCCACTGGCAACACTTATCTGAAAATCCTCTTCCCCAAAAGAATTTTAATCAGTCCAAATTACCTCCGATCGGTCTCTCACTTGACATTATTTTCCTTTCATTTTATTAGTTCCAAGTGAAATCAATTATTTTTCCGAATTTTCTCCCTCATTCGCATAACATTTTCATAAATATTACTTTCGGGCTTTCCAATGAGGTCGAAAACCACCTTAATATTTGGACCAATCGGTCTCTCACTCAACATTATTTTCGTTTCATTTTATTAGTTCCAAATGAAATGAATTATTTTTACCAATTTTTTTCCTCATTCGCATAACATTTTCATAAATATTACTTTCGGGCTTTCCAATGAGGTCGAAAACCAC
Organism: Hyposoter didymator; assembly: GCA_037952995.1. Taxonomy (NCBI): domain Eukaryota; kingdom Metazoa; phylum Arthropoda; class Insecta; order Hymenoptera; family Ichneumonidae; genus Hyposoter; species Hyposoter didymator. The sequence goes on from JBAJMU010000002.1 coordinate 9,693,764, forward strand.
CTTAATATTTGGACTGGAAAACTTTTGCTGAAATTATCCTCAAATTTTATTCGTTTCAGTTATTGGAATTTCTAATTAACTGAAAAAATTGAAAATCTATTTACGCAAGCTTTTCGTTCCCATTGGCTTGATAATATAGGAATTGATAATTCGAGCGCCCTAATGGGTCACTGAAAAGATAAATTTGTTGGAAAAGATCGATATTTTGTTGGATTCTAAATTTTTTTTTGAAAAATCACAAAAATTTGTCATTGCAGCAAGAAATATTTTAGAAAGTCTGAGCAAATTTTTGTCATTTCGATCGTAAACTTTGCTGACAGTTTCTTTAGATATTGTCAGAACGAGGAAAATTTTGAAATTAGTCAAAAAATATTTAGTTCATCGTGTTCAAAAAAATATCGACATTTTTTGGACCAAATAAAATTTTCAGTGTTCCCATTGGAAGAAAACGTTGCGAACGCGATAGAATAAGAGCTCAAAAAAGAAGCTCCGACGATAGCGTGTACGCGGGAATAAAGGAGAAACGAGTGTGTGATCCTCGATGCAGGCGATCGTTTCGTAAACTGGTGCAGGTGTTTTTATTGGGATCGCGTTGCTCGACATTTCGAAATTTATAGCAAAGTAATCTTGACAAAAAACGTCATTTTGTGAGGTAATAATGTAGGAGGGTTACGCGACAGTTTGGTATACGACGAAGGAGGGATGAAAAGGTGACTTTTCTCAAGGGTAAGAAAGTATGAAGAGAGAATTGGAGAATACTCGGAGAGACAGTACGTTGCTCGTAAAGTAAAATCCCTTCGGGTGTAGGATACAGTGTGATGTATGGGGGATCGCGCGGCGTGTGCGACACACGCGTGTCTATTTCATTTGGGACGTGTCCGGGAGTGACGTCAGTCGTGAGACGCGTTGCGATTTTGAAATGAGAGGAAAAGAGACACGAGCAATTATATGCAGTATAATGTGCAAAGTACGAATACAGCCTGGCACATTAACCACAAGCCACAGTTTCATAAACGACCGATCCTGAGAAAATACAAGGTACGTGAATTTTCGCATTCATAGGCATGGATGTATGTATGGATATGTATAGGTGAGTATGTATGCAATGTAATGACATATATATGGTACTTATATGGGTTTAAGCGCACAGGGAATATCAAGACGGTGAAGTAATGGTATTACGTACGTAGTTGGTAGTATATATGGGGAATAGTACAGGGAAAGACAGAAATATCGACGGAGATAGAGAGAGAGAGAGAGAGAGAGAGAGGAAGAGAAAAGATCGAGAAGGGTGCGGCCGAATAGTCATGAGACTGGGGGCTTCTCTCGTTCTGAGACATAGGCTCTGCGGCGGATGGGAATTCCCTTCGCGTGCAAAAGCTTCGCACGTGGCAGGTACACACAGGCTTTTCTATGTTGAATCCAACTTTACCGCTCAGACTTTATTTTTCAACTGTATACGAGGATTTTCGAGTTTAACCCTAGAACGGTAACCTGGGGTGAAAAACTACCCCGGGCGACTTTGAATCCATTTTTTCTCTTCGTTTTCCCGTTTTTTATCGTTTTGCGTTATTTTTCACTGATTCTTTGACTTTGAGCAAAGTTGCTCTAGGCTTATGTGATTCTACATTAAAGAAGGAAAAGAATGAGCCGAGGTTGAAGCCTTTTTGTTAAATTTTAGCGAAGATATGAATTTTCCAAAATTGGGGTCATTTATGACCCCAGGTTATCGGAATAGGTCAGAAAAAATGAGGTCACCGTTCTAGGGTTAAAAGCAAATGGGATTTATAATTCAGTTTTATGTAATGTTTACATGTGAGTGTACTCGCACGTTGTACTTATGGGCCACGAGCAAGGAATGGGGAAAAAGGTAAGTAGCGAGAAGCTTGCATAGCGAGAATAAAAAAAAAGGCAGGATCAGGCTCTTGGTCGATTCGTAGCAACTCGCTTTTCGCTATGGGCGAGAGCACCAGAACGATCGTAAAGTCGTTCGGCTCTGGGGATGGAAACGTATGTATGTATATATTCGTATAGCGTTCTTGTATGTATACACTCCAAGTGGCATATAAGCGTCGTCGGACGAGCAACGTTTCGCACTCTTAGAGTATTTTTCTTAGTGATCTCTTGGGATGACATACACGCCAACAAGTATATAGAAACAAGTCGCGAAACTCGCTTGCACCCGCACAGGCTGTTTTATCCCGAAAGGCACTGCACTTGAAAGAAAATTTTGTTAAAAAAGATGGATATTTTGTTCGATACGTTCGACCAAACGTTTTTTTTTTTTGAATAATCCTAAAAATTGTGTCATTGCAGCTAAAAATATTTTCGAAAGTCTCTTGGGAAGCAAATTATTGTCGTTCCATTCGTAAATTTCGCTGACATTTCGTTAGAAACCAAATTTACTGAAAACATAACGAAAATTTTGAAATTATCGAAAAATATTTAGTTCACCGTATGAAAACAAAATATCGACGATTTTTAACTAAATTTCATTTCCAGTGTAAACTTTTTTTTTAATAATTCCAAAAATAGTGTCATCGGAGCAAGAAATATTCTAGAAAGTCTCTTCGGAAGCAAATTTTTGTCGTTCCAATCGTAAATTTAGCTGACAATTCCATTAGAAACAAAATATACTGCGAAATTAATGAAAATTTTTGAATTATCAAAAAATATTTAGTTCACCGTATTCAACGAAATATCGACGATTTTTAACGAAATTCCAGTGTGGCTGACGAAAGTAGAGGAATTTTCATTCGGAAAACTTGTTTTTGGCTTTTGGTTTTATTTTCAAGGTCACTGGAAAATCGATGTTGTATTTTTTTCGGTCCGAAGCGGAAAAAGTGCAGTGTACGAACTGCATTGGTTTCCATTTTTTTGTTTTTGTTGAGAATCGTTTATTTTTAGTTTATTTTAAATCAATTGGAATGACGATTGATCAACGAAATAGTTAATGCGCATCATAATAATGTGTGCAATTAGTAGGAATACATTCCGACCTCGAATTCGTGAGATAGTACATTGAAGAATGTCTGAATTTTCCGAACGCCTGTAGCTTGATATCGGTGGTTAGAGAAATACGGTCAGTACACAGATTATTACAGGACGGTGGACGAACGCAGTAGCGAAACTCGATCTTATTCAGGCGGCAGTAGAGAAGGTCCGTTGTAGTCGGACACTTTAATTGTTACACCTCCTCGCAGTGATTTTCATTATTTTATGTATCCCTGCTCCGATTCCCACACTGGAAATGAAATTTTACTAAAAATCGTCGATTTTTTTTTGTTGAATACGGTAAACTAAATATTTTTTTAACAATTTCAAAATTTTTATCATTTCGGCAGAATATTTAGTTTCTGACAGAATTGTCAGCGAAATTTACGAGTGGAAGGACTAAAAGTTGCTTCCGAAGAGACTTTCTAAAATATTTTTTGCTGCAATGACGCTATTTTTGGGATTATTCAAACAAAACGTTTAGTCGAACGTATCGAACAAAATATCCATTTTTTTCAACAAAATTTTCTTTTCAGTGCATTAGTCTCTCTGGAGCACGAAATTCACATCGATTCACAACCCTAGAATGGTAACCTTATTTTTTCTGACCTATTCCGATAACCTGGGGTCATAAATGACCCCAATTTTGGAAAATTCATATTTTCGGTGCAATTTAACAAAAAGGGTTCAACCTGGGCTCATTCTTTTCGTTTTTTAATGCAGAATCACGTAAGCCTAGAGCAACTTTGCTTAAAGTCAAAGAATCAGTGAAAAAAGGGGCAAAAGGATAAAAAACGGGGAAACGAGGGGAAAAAAGGCGCGGGATTTAAAGTCGCCTGGGGTAGTTTTTGACCCCAGGTTACCGTTCTAGGGTTAAACTAACTGGCATTTTTGTTACTTGCTTCAAACATACGAATCTCGTGATGGAGCTACAGTGAGAATCTTAAAAAAAAAACAATAATTAAATTTTCATAGAAATAGTGAGAGGGAAAATGAACAAAAGCCACAGTAATGTGCTAGTCGCATCGTTTCAAGGTGGTGATTCAGCTTACTTTACATTTGCACTCGCGTGGTTTGTGGAGTGGATATGTTGGCTCAGTACTTCCGCACGTTCGAATTACCAAAGTCTTGCTCGAGTCTAGGTCTTACGTTCTAGTTCTGGTATATACTGCATCAAGCAGCATAAACCCGTTTATCTGTGCTTCTCTCCCTCTCTCTCTCTTTCACTTTTAGCGCCGCGGAGCTTGGCTTACTCAACTGCATTGAATTCCACCTGATTTAGGGATTCAATCATTTCGGTTTCGAAACAAGACTTCAAGCATGAGTAATAGCACGCGGCGGGAATCTCGCGATCTCAGCCTTAACCACTTTGCCCTTAACCATTGCTTGTTTTCCACTCTCGAGTCTTGAGAATTAATGGATGTTTCCTAATTCAAGATGGCGTTTACCACGACATCGAGTTCACCATTAATTACTTTTCTATACATAACTATACGTATGCGCACACCAGTTTATCGAAGTGTAAATGAAAATACATACACACGAGCCAGATTAAAATTGAAGAAATGAAATAATTTTTTTCTTTTTACGAATAAAATTGACAAACGTGCAAATAAAATTTCTTTCTCAGACTCTCGGTACGGCCAAACTCCATCTTCGTTTCGACGTTGATTGTCTTGGAAATAGCGCGCGACACATCTTTTCGTCTCTCCAAAGCTGGACAGCACTGAAAACAAAATATTGCTGAAAAAATCAATATTTTGTTCCATACGTTGAACTAAACGTTTTTTTTAACCCTAGAATGGTAACCTGGGGTCAAAAACGACCCCAGGCGAGTTTTAATCGTTTTCCCGTTTTTTATCCTTTTGCCGCATTTTTCACTGATTGTTTGACTCTGAGCAAAGTTGTTCCAGGCTTACGTGATTCGGCATTAAAAAACGAAAAGAATGAGCCCAGGTTGAACCCTTTTTGTTTAATTTTACCAAAGATATGAATTTTCCAAAATTGGGGTCATTTTATGACCCCAGGTTATCGGAGTAGGTAAGAAAAAATAAGGTTACCGTTCTAGGGTTAACTGACAACCTGGATAAATCAGGAAAAGGGTAAGATCGCATTTATATGTCGACAAGAGTAGCAGAAAGTATAAAACCAACAGAGCTCCGACGATGGGGCAAAAGAGGAGCTGCCATAAGTCAGGAAAGCGCGTGTATATCGTTAGTTATACGCCGATGTACGCGGCCAAAGTAAAACGAGACCGAGAAAACTTTAGCAAAATCGCCTCCAGTTAGAAACATATATTTATATATACACCACTACAAATAGAAACTTCATACCCTTCGTTTCACTTACCAATGTTTCTCCGACAAGGATAGAGACCGCGCGATGGAGAAAAATACGAGGACACGCAGGAGTACAGAAAAGGACAGGGCTAAAGTCTTGTGACAAATGCAAGGTAAATATAGGAAGGAGAACGAAGGTGCGGTTGAGTAAAGACGGAAGAAGAAGACGCGAAGAAAAAAGAGAGAGAAAGATGAAAAGTTTGAAGGAAAAATAAAAAGTGAGCCCAACTGTACTGAATGTTAAAGACAAAGATAGAGACGTACACCGGGAGGAAGGGACAAGTAGAAAGAGCACGTTTAGGTCAGACGGAGTAGTCGCAGCGACGTTTTTTTTTCACTCGCCAACGACGAATAAAAAAAAAAAGAAACGAAATAAATTAAACAATGGTGGATGTAATTCTCGTGCTTATTTTCTCCTTCAATAATGAGAATCTTCTCTCTTATTTCCCTCTAATATATGTAAGTTGCTTCTGAAAAGTGTGTCGCTTTCCAAATGAAAATCTTTTATTCTACTCGTATATTTAATTGAAACAGAGCAAACTGTAAGTCTCATCCTGGGCGTTGTCACTCTTCCCTCATTTTCCTCATCGCCCAAAAATATATATAGCCACGTCTACAAATGTGTGTCTGTAATAAATGTGTCTATGTATTTGTATATCGTCCTTCTACTTTGTCGTCATTAACCCTGTAATTAATATTACAGGTCAAACACGAAAACGTTCTGTGCGATCGTGACTTTCAATGTCTCTATGTACATAATATTTAATACCTCCTGATATTTAGGAGTCTCTGGAATTCTCTGTCTAGATATTTTTTTCCAACAGTGTTTCCAATGGAAATGAAATTTTGTTAAAAATCTTCGATATTTTGTTGGACACGGTGAACTAAATATTTTCTGACAATTTCAAAATTTTCCAATTTTACTTCCAAAGAGATTTTCTAGAATATTTCTTGCTGCGATTACACAATTTTTGGGATTATTAACCCCAAAACGGTAACCTCATTTTTTCTGACCTATTCCGATAACCTGGGGTCATAAATGACCCCAATTTTAAAAAATTCATATCTTTGGTAAAATTTAACAAAAAGGGTTCAACCTGGGCTCATTCTTTTCGTTTTTTAATGCAGAATCACGTGAGCCTAGATCAACTTTGCTTTGAGTCAAAGAATCAGTGAAAAATGCGGCAAAAGGATAAAAAACGGGAAAACGAGGGGGAAAAAGGCGCGGGATTTAAACTCGCCTGGGGTCGTTTTTGACCCCAGGTTACCGTTCTAGGGTTAATATACGTTGCCATAAGCACATACGGTAGTCCGCGATATCCATTGGCTCATGGACATTGACATATCTCGTAGTTGCTGGTCTCTCAATTAATAAGCACATGGCTGTTTGCCTAACACGGAGTCTCGCTACGTCAGCAAAGAGATTCGCATGTCACTGGCAAAGGGGAGCTCGTGTAATGTGGTCGCAGAGTTAGTAAACTCCCGAGAGTCTTTGCAGAAAGACGAAAATAACATTAACTCCATCTAATAATAATCAGCAGAGGCTTTGATTAGAGGGCATCGCTGATTGTAACTTTCCTTCTCTTTCCAAACATAAGCTCCATCATATTTATACCTTTTCCAAAACGGAGCAACGTTTGTATTTTTTTTTTTTCAATCGAAATCTGAATCGGTCAGAAAAAATAAGGTCACGGTTTGAATTGAGCACGAAATAAATTTTTATATGAAGACTCATATATATATATATGTGTTTTAATAATTACTTGTGACTTTAATTGGCTCTGAACTTGAAGGGAAAGCCGAAAAGGAGAAACGAGAGAAAATCTGCTACTATTATGAATATTATTGTCCTTTCCATCCAATTTCAGCTTGCCAACGATATTTTTCAGCAAACACAGTCACTGCTCCTGTGTTTCTCTCATCCTGTCCTCTTCTTTTTCCCTCCTCCTTGCATTCCTCTTTTATATCCATATACTTTTGTTCTTTACTCTCTTTCATTGCCCATAGCCGACTCTTTTCTCCCTCCAAAGTAAACTTATCTCGGCAGTTATTACAAAAGTAGCTACCAAGCCAACGACGAGTAGCCCGAGCGAGAAACAAAGACAAAGGATTATATAAGAAGAAAAAACAAAACGAGAGAGTTAAATATATATATATGTATCTATATATACACACGTAAGAAGAAGAAAGAACTTTGGTCGAAACTCCTTAACGAGATAGCTAACAACACGAACCATTTTTTAATTATATTACCTTCGGTATAATGGCGTAATAAGTCGAAAGTGAATATATTTATCGATCTATTATTTCGTGACTCCAAATTCCAATGGCAGTGAATAATCATTAAGGATCATGGAATTTATGGAAATTGCTAATGAATCTCGAGCTTTTCGTATTCGCCAATGAATAATTTCCGTCCTTTATTTCGTTTCCGCTTGCGTTTCTTCCTACGCAATTCCTCCACATATATATGTACACACACCAATGAAATTATTTCGATAACTGGTTTTGATGTTAAATCGGCTTTGCTTTACCATGTCAAACGCGCTTCCATCTCTTGTTTGCGTTCTCCCATACATCGATACACCTTTACGCGTACTTCACTATCAAAGTCTGGAATATACGTGCATAAATGGACATTGGGGGTCTGGTTGTGGTAACGAAGGTTCCCAGTCTACAGGGGATTCCAAAAACGGACACTGGAAACAAAATTTTGTTGAAAAATATGGATATTTTGTTCGATACGTTCGACTAAACGTTCGACTAAAAGTTTTGTCATTCGACTCGTAAATTTCACTGACAATTCCGTTAGAAACCAAAAATGCTGCCAAAATAACGAAAATTTTGGGATTGTCAAAAAATATTTAGTTTACCGTATTCAACAAAATATCGACGATTTTTAACAAAATTTCAATCTCAGTGGATAAAAATATTTAAAAAACATCGAAATTACGAAATTTAGCAGAAAAAATACATGAACGATTTTTCTCATCAACTCAACGTTTTGAGGACGTTTATCAATAATCAACGTGACAGCTGATGCAGTGCACAAGTTGCAATCATCTCTCAGGCTGCATGGAGATTTAAGGCGGAAAAAATATTTGACAATCTATCGTTCTACGCTGTGTGCAAAAGTAATTTCGGGACACACTGAAAATAAAATTTTGTTGAAAATAATGGACACTTTGTTCGATACGTTCGACTCAACGTTTTTTTTGAAAAATCCCAAAAATAGTGTCAGTGCAGCGAGAAATATTTTAGAAAGTCTCTTCAGAAGCAAATTTTAGTCGTTCCACTCGTAAATTTCGCTGACAATTCTGTCAGAAACTAAATATTCTGCCAAAATAACAAAAATTTTGAAATTATTCAAAAAATATTTAGTTTACCGTATTCGAGAAAAAATCGACGATTTTTAGCAAATTTTCATTTCCAGTGTGCACCCATATGGGGATAATTCTTCTGGTGGCTTCCTCTGGCTTCACCGTTAGGAAAAGGTCGTACCCATTCCCGATGTATATTGGACCAGTAGGGGCTCGAGCAGCGAGAGCTCTTTGCCTACTGCTCCCCGTATCTCACGGCTCATCGATGCCCCTGTAAACCAACTTGTAATTGCACTCAGCCATATACGCATTAGGACATGAACGCACGTTCTACGATTGCAAATATCTCATCCTCTCTTTTGCCCCTTTTCACAGTTTGAGACACAAACGAACCTCGAGCCAGCCACTCGTACCGCGAATCCGCGAATAATGGGATCGTGCGACGTAGGACAAAACCGCGGCTCTGTTTTACTCACTGTCAGTTGTGGTTGCTCGGATTACCTATGAACGCTTTCTCACTCTATTCCATCCTGCTGCTACGGTCACTCGCTTTTGTTTCCTTTATCAACGCCCTCAACCCCTCGCTCTTCTTCCTCCTGTCATTACACGCACTTTCTGCAGTGTCATCAATCACATTTTGCCGCCGGAAACAAATATTATAAGCTTTCGAAACAAATCGAGAATTCATATTTCTTCAAAATTGAATAATGAAATAATTAGACAATTCAAAAACGACCCCAGGCGATTTCAAATCCCGCGCCTTTTTTCCCTTCGTTTTCTCGTTTTTTATCCTTTTGCCGCAGTTTTCACTGATTCTTTGACTCTAAGCAAAATTGCTCTAGGCTCACGTGATTCTGCATTAAAAAACGAAAAGAATGAGCCCAGATTGAACTCTTTTTGTTGAATTTTACCAAAGATATGAATTTTGAAAAATTGGGGTCATTTATGACTCCAGGTTATCGGAATAGGTCAGAAAAAATAAGGTTATCGTTCTAGGGTTTAGTCCCGCGCCTTTTTTCCCCTTGTTTTCCGGTTTTTTATCGTTTTGCCGCATTTTTCACTAATTCTTTGACTCTAAGCAAAGTTGCTCTAGGCTTACGTGATTCTGCATTAAAAAACGAAAAGAATGAGCCCAGATTGAACTCTTTTTGTTGAATTTTACCAAAGATATGAATTTTGAAAAATTGGGGTCATTTATGACTCCAGGTTATCGGAATAGGTCAGAAAAAATAAGGTTATCGTTCTAGGGTTTAGTCCCGCGCCTTTTTTCCCCTTGTTTTCCGGTTTTTTATCGTTTTGCCGCATTTTTCACTAATTCTTTGACTCTAAGCAAAGTTGCTCTAGGCTTACGTGATTCTGCATTAAAAAACGAAAAGAATGAGCCCAGATTGAACTCTTTTTGTTGAATTTTACCAAAGATATGAATTTTGAAAAATTGGGGTCATTTATGACTCCAGGTTATCGGAATAGGTCAGAAAAAATAAGGTTATCGTTCTAGGGTTTAGTCCCGCGCCTTTTTTCCCCTTGTTTTCCGGTTTTTTATCGTTTTGCCGCATTTTTCACTAATTCTTTGACTCCAAGCAAAGTTGCTCTAGGCTTACGTGATTCTGCATTAAAAAACGAAAAGAATGAGCCCAGATTGAACTCTTTTTGTTAAATTTTACCAAAGATATGAATCTTTCAAAATTGGGGTCATTTATGACCCCAGCAGGTTATCGGAATAGGTCAGAAAAAAAGGTTACCGTTCTAGGGTTAAAGTTCCGAATAACAAAATCACTTTTCGCTCCTACGTCGGAGCTTGTGTACCAGAAAATTGACGAAAACCACACGCTAGTTTTTTTATTTATCGAAAAATGATATTTAGGCCATTTTTTTTTACAAAGCTCGTTTGACAGATCGGTTTATTTTCGATAAAGCTATTTATATCTTCACACATCGATATCTACATAGTCATGCACCCACCTATGGCTATTTACTGTTTTTTACTTTCTCGCACCCTCGATTATTTCGCGGTAGTGTGTACCACCAGCATCAACCCTATACATACCGACACCCCCCCGATACACGCTCGTTGACTCGAGTAATCGCGTTACCTCGTTCTCGCGCCAAAACTCCAAACCCCTCTCTTCACGCTTCACTTTATCCACTCTGACTTTCCCTCTAATTCTCACGTGACGTTTTCACCATCTCCATCCCTCTCTCTCTCTCTTTCTCCTGGACCATGAATGTTTATATAGAGTGTTCTCCAAATTTGTCACCCTCGGTCGCTGAGTATATGGGCTACGAAATTGAGGAGAAACGATTCCTTAGCCCTCGTCGTTTTCTCTAACGTACCAGCCGCGATTCATTAATCGAATAATATTTCGATTCAACAGTCCAAAAGTTTAAAACAATTTTCCTCATATTGTAAAAATTAAAACATTGTGCACGCACAGGAAATGAAATTTTGCTAAAAATCGTCGATATTTTGTTGAATACGGTGAACTAAATTTTTTTTTCAAATAATTTCGAAATTTCTTTTATTTTCGCAGAAAAAAACCGAATTGACAAAACTTTCTGTCGGTATATCGCGACAGGATAATAATTTATCATATTTTTTGTCAGTATTTATTGATTTTTTAATTTATTCGCTGAGGCCGTCAATTTTTGCGTCAATCGTAAACAAATATTGGAGATTAAAGTTTATCAATATTTTCTGGCGATAAATTTCATACGAGCCCACAAAGACTATTTTATTAATGCCGATGGTGTTGCCGCAGCTTGCTCGTTTATTTTTTTCTTGTTGCCCGAAATTACCCACCCTTTCCATCAAGATACACTTTTGCGAAAAGTTTAGCCTCCATGTATTATTATATACGATCCCAAGCGAGAATCATGAGCAGAGTGGTGATGGTGTTTTTCGCTCTTTATTGCCTTTATTTACGGTTATTATCATCGTACGAAGGCTATCTTACTTCACACTTAGGTCAGTCTTCTCGTGCACGGGGTAGTTTACGTAAAGCTTTAGCGAAAGATTCTATAGCGTTTCCCAAAACTACATTTTTAATGATTTTTTTCGCTTCATTGTTTATGAAGCCTGCACCGAAAATAAAATTTTGCTTGTCGTTGTAACGTCGTTTTCTCGTTTTTTATCGATTTGCTGCATTTTTCACTGATTTTTTGACTCAAATCAAAGTTGCTCCAGGCTTACGTGATTCTGCATTAAAAAACGAAAAGAATGAGCCCAGGTTGAACCCTTTTTGTTAAATTTTACCGAAGATATGAATTTCCCAAAATTGGGGTCATTTATGACCCCAGGTTATCGGAATAGGTCAGAACAAAATAAGCTTACCGTTCTAGGGTTTAATCCCGCGCCTTTTTTTCTTCGTTTTCTCGTTTTTTATCGTTTTGCCGCATTTTTCACTGATTCTTTGACTCTAAGCAAAGTTACTCTAGGCTCACGTGATTCTGCATTGAAAAACGAAAAGAATGAGCCCAGGCTGAACTCTTTTTGTTAAATTTTACCGAAGATATGAATTTCCCAAAATTGGGGTCATTTATGACCCCAGGTTATCGGAATAGGTCAGAAAAAATAAGGTTACCGTTCTAGGGTCAATGGGAATTGATTGAAGGGTTTCTCGTGGAATTTCCTGTACGTAATCTATAAAATCGTGATATAGGTTACAAGGGCTTACTGTCTTTGAAATAAATCACGTCATATAAAGTTGGGATCGAAAAATAGGGAGCAGGAGAGTGTAAGGGATGAACAAGCAGTCTCGCGTGAAGATGACGATGTGTAGAAGGCTGGATTATCGCCAGTCGAAGAGATAAATCCTTCCTTCTTTTCCACCTTATACTTTGCCGGAAGTGAAGGAAGAAGGAACTTTCATCAATAAAGCGATTCAATAATAATAATAATAATAATAATAAAATAAAATGAAGATTGAATTTTATTCCGACGAAAAATTTTCCAAAATCTGCACGTTATGCAAATGGATACGATTTGGACAAATAATTTCGAGGAAAAAAATATTTAAAAACTCAAATATTCGAAAATAATAAAAATCCGTATTATAAATAAAAAAAGACTGAAAAATTCAATGGAACAGCAGCATGGTGACGTGTTGCTCTTGTTAAAACATAAAAAAAAGGTTTTTAGCCCCTGAGAGAATTCACGTTGATCGAATTTTTTCGCGATGATCCAAGTGTGGATTGTCGCTCTCGCGTCGAAGAATTCCAAACCCGAAGATTGGCTCTCGGTTGGTGCATGAGAAGCGCGGGCTCTGCTGCGTGCAAAACTCGACTAACTGGAAATCGCCCCAGGAATGAAATATTTTCCATGCCTTCGTGCATACATTTTTCATTCTTTTTATTTATTTCTTATCTCCTTTAAAAATAAATGGACATTTTTTGTTATTTGAATTTTTTTTATTTATTTCCACGTTCATTGTTTCGTTCCTGAAATATTCTTTCAGCCTCTGTTGGTTGTTAATACCACTTTTGTATGAATTAATTCGCGTTTCGATATTTGCACAGGACAAAATGGAAAGGGATGAAAATAAACGGGAGCTTTTCCACTGCAAATCATTTTTTATTTCGCCTTTTTTTTGTCCTGCTGTTTAAATAAATAAATATTTTGTTCCATGCGGTTGCAATTGAATGTCCTTTCGATTCGAATGTGAGTCGCTCTAATAAAATACACTGGAAATGAAATTTTGTTAAAAATCGTTGATATTTTGTTGAATACGGTAAAGTAAATAAAATTTTTATCATTTCGACAGAATATTTAGTTTCTGACAGAATTGTCAGCGAAATTTACGAGTGGAACGACTAAAATTTGATTCCGAAGAGACTTTCTAAAATATTTCTTGCTGCAATGACACTATTTTTGGGATTATTAAAAAAAAAACGTTTGGTCGAACGTTTCGAACAAAATATCCATCTTTCTCAACAAAATTTTGTTTTCAGTGTACGAAACTCCGAATCCGCACGTATTTTGTTATCCACTTTTCCCTTGTATTTCCGCGCAGTCATGGAAAACTTTGCATTGATATTTTTGCCATGATTTTTTGTTGTTCGTGGTCCTTGGAGGGTCAATGTATATTTTGGTCTAGTCCTTGACGCACTCGAATCGCTTGAAAAACCGAGAGAACGACGCGCGCTGTGTAGAATGAAAAAAGTTTAGGATTCTGTGTACACGTTTCTTCAGCCCTCAGAGGACTTTGCACACATTTTAAGGGGCTTGAATGAAAAAGTTTCAACCCCCATAGAGGTTCAATCCAAGTGCTCGAGCGTGAAATTCACGGAAGCATTATATTTTCGCTTGTTTAGGGCCCGAAGGCATAGAGAGCAAAATCAGGCTGGGGCATGAAAGCGCGCAAGTTACGGTGTGTGCGGTTCGGTGAGAAAGGCGCGCCCCGGCTAGCATTTTCTTTTTCCACCTATCCGGAGGGTGTAACCAAACGACGACAGCGAGAGAAGAGTTTTTTTTTTTGTTTTTTCGTTTTTCATCAAGACAACAACTCGAAGGAGAATTACTTTGGAAAAAAGGAATCATCTCCAGGATTTGAAAAAGCTCTCGGAGAAATACGCCTTCCAGGAAGATACGAGCTTCGTGCTGGAATTTTTGGAGATAAGATATTCGTGATATTTTCATAACCTCGGAATTATTATCTTAGAAGATAAGAAGACGAGGGTTGGGGGAGAGATTTATCGATCTTGCAACTCCAACGACCAATTGGACCATCGGACATCCGACTCGGTGATAGCAAATTTCCTCCGAGCTGCGCTGCGATGTATATATATATGCTCGCGACCTCTTTCAGCCTCGAGGGACACGACGGGCTCGCTGAAAGCCTGATAAGGGCTGAAACTACCGCGACTCACGTGGTAAGGAAACTTTACACCATCCCGAGAAGAAGCACGGCGGTGAAAATTTTTAAGTACAACGCTCCGGGCAGAACGAGCATCCGCATGTATTTACTTCGCGCGCTAAAACGAAAAAGACTCGCGCGTTTCCTTTCCTCCCGAATTACACTGAACAAAATCAAATCACAATTAGCCTTTTTTTTCCATTACCAAATAATTAATTTCCAACGATATGTTTTTCAATTTTCATTTTTTATTACCCGAGGCATTTTTCCATATAAATTCCATCAAATTTTCTCAATCACTCGAGCAGCTTCGCTGCTGCAACTAAATCCAGAGTCAACGACCGCGCGCGGGCTTATGAAAAATTGTCTTCATATTTGGCCTGCTCGAACTCACAGACTCCATCATTTATTTCAACCGGTTTTCCTCGAGCAATTTTACTCAGCAAAAAGTTGGGACGCTTCGAAATAAGACGAAAGATCGTAAAACCATGACAAGCAGCCACCAACTACAACGAACGTTCAACCCTCTATATACATCGAGAAATACACAAAAATAAAAAGGAATATATACATGTGCCCGCGACATACATACCCGCGAGACGAGAAACATTCATGTGCGGAGAATCTTTGTGGTTGGAAAAAAGGGTCTCGAATTCGGAAGAAATGGCCAAGAAATGTCCGTTGTACAAACACACATTGGCATCGTGAGTATATATACATTTTGGTGTATGGAGCCACTGAATGAGAAAACGGTGTGTATGGCTCTCGTTTTCCGTTGCGGAGTGAAAGCTCGTTGGTTGTTGGTTCGTGGGGCGTTGATGGCAAGTCGAGAAAGGTACAGCACCCAGGGGAATGATAGTCCAGCGGCAGTATAGCTCGGAGAGAAGAAGCGAGGGCCCAACTTACGAAAGAGCAAACACGCAGTATTCTTTTTCACTCGAGACAAAGAGAGCTTTTTGTATTCTTTTTGTTTTTGTGTGTGCGTTTTTATTTTTTTTTTTTGGTAGCAGTCCATCGTCATTCGTGAAAGAGTCGTGTAAGCACGCACGAAGGAAATAATTTATATTCGCCCCCGAAAATTTCTATTACCCTCAGTTTTCTATTTTCACTGAAAAGAAAATTTTGTTGGATAATATCAATATTTTGTTCGATACGTTCAACTAAACTTTTTTTTGGACAAACCCAAAAATTGTGTCGTCGCAGCAAGAAATATTCTAGAAAATCTCTATGGAAGCAATTTTTTGTCGTTCCAATCGTAAATTTTGCTGACAATTCCATTAGAAACCAAATTTACTGCCTAAATAACGAAAATTTTGTAATTATCGAGAAATATTCAGTTTATCGTGTTCAACAAAATATCGACGATTTTTAACTAAATTTCATTTCCAGTGTAAACGTTTTTTCAATAATCCCAAAAATCAGCCTCCGTTTTTTCCTCGAAAATCGTGAATAAAATTTATTTGAAAAACGGAATCGACGAGCACTCTTCGCGAGAACAACGAGGAAAACGCGTTACGAAGACGCGCGTTTGCGTGATTCTGGCGGTTCCACGTGGTTGAGAGAGTCTCCCCGCGAGCCCTCGTGAAGAGTTCTCGTCGATTGCCGGTCTGGGTGAATTTTAATTCACGATTTTCGACAAAAAACTGCATAAAAACTTTATTTTTTGGAAGGCCCATTAGCTCGACGATTTTGAACTAAATTTCATTTCCAGTGTTGGAGAAATATTGCAGCTGAAACAATAATTCCCACGATTCAGTCTTTTCAGGCAGATTCTTATTGGACTCGAAAAAATTACTCAAATATTCCTCAAGTATATCTTTGGGTAATTATTTCTTCGGAAACTTCTCCAACAATAATCGTCTGATTCGTGCAATTATAAGCGTTGAATCGTGACCGCGCACGAATTGTTGGTATTTTCGATACAATTTATCGCAAGCCACTTACTCCATAGCGAAACGTGGGGAGAAAAGTATTGGCCAGTTTCCGGTGTGTGGGATGCCGGACGAGGGTAAAACTTGCTCGGTAAACCAATCCTGAGTCTCTTATTTCACGATTCGCTTCAATCTATACACGCGGTAGTTTCTGCCCTCTCTATCTTTATCGCCATCCATCTCTTTTCATACACAATATAAACGCACCAACACAGACCCATGTTCCTCTATACATGTATATATAAAATATATTTACGAGGGTTGGGGGTGGCACATGCTGTATTTACTTGGCGCGCGGAAGAAACATTCCTGCTCGAAGCGGCAAGTGGTGGGACGACGCGGTGTCCCTCACGTGCACGAACCGAACTTCTAATCGAATCAACGACACCCCAGCCACGATTCATCCTTATTGTGCTCCCAAAGAGAGAAACACTCTCTCGCCTCGTAAGAGACGGAGAGAGAGAGAGAGAGGGAGAGGGAAGAACATCTCTGTATATATCTGTTGCTAGGACCAGAGAGTTTCATCCAAACGAAGACTGAAGGACGAGGAGGGCTCGTCTGTACAGATCTATATATACACACGTATGTATGTATAATACATGGGTAGATATATATATATATATATGAATAAGTGAAGATAGTGAGAGAAGAGACTAAGAGACTCGAAGTAATACGCGTCAAGTCTCGGCGGTGTCTGTCTAACGGAGCAGCTGTTACGAGACGTTGCCCCCCATTATTTCTTTCCCTCCTCCTCCCCATTGGTTTCTACACTGAAAACAAAATTTTGTTGGATAATATCGATATTTTGTTACATACGTTTTTTTTTGAAAAAACCCAAAAATTGTGTCGTCGCAGCAAGAAATATTCTAGAAAGTCTCTTCGGAAGCAAATTTTTGTCGTTCCAATCGTAAATTTAGCTGACAATTCTATTAGAAACCAAATATACTGCCAAAATAACGAAAATTTTGAAATTATCGAAAAATATTTGGTTCATCGTGTTCAACAAAATATCGACGATTTTTAACTAAATTGCATTTACAGTGTAAACGTTTTTTTTAATAATCCCAAAAATAGTGTCATCGGAGCAAGAAATATTCTAGAAAGTCTCTTCGGAAGCAAATTTTTGTCGTTCCGATCGTAAATTTAGCTGACAATTCCATTAGAAACCAAATATACTGCCAAAATAACGAAAATTTTAAATTATCGAAAAATATTTGGTTCACCGTATTCAACAAAATATCGACGATTTTTCACTAAATTTCATTTCCAGTGTACTTGTGGATTTTAATTCGTATTTTATTTTCGCGAGTTCTTTCCATAAATAGAGCCTGGACTGGCACTTGAGGAAGATTCTCATTATTGCGAGCATTATGAAAAATCGTCGATATTTTGTTGAATATGGTGAACTTAATATTTTTTGATAATTTAAAAATGTTTGTTATTCCGGCAGCATATTTGGTTTCTAACAGAATTGTCAGCGAAATTAACGAGTGGAACGACTAAAATTTGCTTCCGAAGAGACTTTCTAAAATATTTTTTGCTGCAATGAAACTATTTTTGGGATTATTCAAAAAAACGTTTAGTCGAACGTATCGAACAAAATATCCATATTTTTTAACAAAATTCTATTTTCAGTGATCGTCTCTGCACGNAATATTCTAGAAAGTCTCTTCGGAAGCAAATTTTTGTCGTTCCGATCGTAAATTTAGCTGACAATTCCATTAGAAACCAAATATACTGCCAGAATAACGAAAATTTTGAAATTATCGAAAAATATTTAGTTCATCGTATTCAAGAACATATCGACGATTTTTCACTTAATTTCATTTCCAGTGTACTTGTAGATTTTAATTCGTATTTTATTCTTTCTACAAATAGAGCCTGGACTGGCACTTGAGGAAGATTCTAATTATTGCGAGCATTATGTCGTTAAGTTTTCAGCAGTAAATTTTGGGGCTGCGCATCCACTGGAAATCAAATTTTGTTAAAAATTGTCGATATTTTGTTGAATATGGTGAACTAAATATTTTTTGATAATTTAAAAATGTTTGTTATTCCGGCAGCATATTTGGTTTCTAACGGAATTGTCAGCGAAATTTCCGATTGGAACGACTAAAATTTGCTTCCGAAGAGACTTTCTAAAATATTTTTTGCTGCAATGACACTATTTTTGGGATTATTCAAAAAAACGTTTAGTCGAACGTATCGAACAAAATATCCATATTTTTTAACAAAATTCTATTTTCAGTGATCGTCT
Organism: Hyposoter didymator; assembly: GCA_037952995.1. Classification (NCBI taxonomy): domain Eukaryota; kingdom Metazoa; phylum Arthropoda; class Insecta; order Hymenoptera; family Ichneumonidae; genus Hyposoter; species Hyposoter didymator. Next base: position 9,712,457 of record JBAJMU010000002.1, read on the forward strand.
CTGCACGAAAATGGAGGCAGAGCAGCAACTGATTGCAGGAGAAAAGTTGAACGAGAAATACAGCATTTCACCTGACCTTGAGCTCACGGCGTAGCCAAGGTCGAAGTGCAATTTTCATCTTGTTAAAATCGCTGAACCGAACGACTTTTCATTGAAATTTTTTTTTGCACGAGAACCAATTTACAGCTGCGTAAAGCTGCAGCAGCTTTGGACACCCGGTACATTTTCCGATCGTGGTTATTGAGTGTATGATTGGTGCAAGGATGACGGCCGAAAGTACGACAACGTGGAAACGTCTCGTGTATACTCATCTGCCAAAAGCATCCGGAATAAATCACGTGAAGGCGAGGAACCGAACAGGAAGGACAGAGAGAGAGAGAGAGAGAGAGCGAGACAGAAATTTATACTTTCGTCATCCCTTTGGTCGAATTCGGTGGGAAAGGTGTCTACTCCGATTTTCTTGGATCCTTATACGATAACTCACGATCGATATTCTCCGACGGAGAATTCCCTCGGTATCCTCAAAGACACCTCTTCCCACATTATCTCCATAGATATATATCGATATATACATCGATATAGCTCCGTAATATTATCGCGATATCGTCATCGACATATCGAAGTCGATTCTTCGTCTTTGCCTCGCGCGCGTCCTCGTAGTGACGGCATCCACATAATCTGACGTGAAATATTGCATTTCCTCAACATCCGACGTACATCCAATGACTACACGTGTGTCGTCTCAAGAATATTACATCATACGCGTTATTATTGTTATTATTATTATTATTATTGTTACGTAACAATGCAAAGTCAACTATTTATCGTTTTCTTCAAAATTATTTAAAAGGCTACACTGGGAATGAAATTTCATTAAAAATCGTCGATATTTTGTTGAATACGGTAAACTAAACTTTTTTTTTTGATAATTTCAAAATTTTCGTTATTTTGGCAATTTATTTGGTTTCTAACAGAATTTTCAGCGAAATTTACGAGTCAAACGACTAAAATTTGCTTCCGAAGAGATTTTCTAACATTTTTTTAGTTGCAGTGACATAATTTTTGGGATTATTAAAAAAAAAAACGTTTAGTCGAACGTATCGAACAAAATATCCATCTTTTTCAACAAAATTTTGTTTCTAGTGTGTGTGTGCCTACACTGGAGATTGAATTTCGTTGAAAATCGTCGATATTTTTTGTTGAATACGGTAAACTAAATATTTTTTAAATAATTCCAAAATTTTGGTTATTTGGCAGAATATTTAGTTTCTGACAGAATTGTCAGCGAAATTTACGAATGGAACGACTAAAATTTCCTTCCGAAGAGACTTTCTAACATATTTCTTGCTGCAATGACACTATTTTTGGAATTATTAAAAAAAAAAACGTTCAGTCGAACGTATGGAACAAAATATCAATCTTTTTCAAAAAAATTTCGTTTTCAGTGTGAAATGAAAAGAAACAAACTAGATTTACCAAAGCGTTCGAAATTAAACGTTTCAATTGCATCTGGCTCGATTCGGACAGAAAGTTTTAAGGTCGGAATAAGAAACGAAAGGATTTTTGGCTCAAATCGAAATTTATCCTGCGAAGATTATTTAAGTTCAGAAATGAAATTTTTTATCAATTCGGCACCCTGTTTCGGCAGGTTGCCCGTTTTCGTTTGTATCTCGTTGTGGGAATTTTTTGACGATGTGGATTGGGCAGGTAGAACGTTGTTCGAGCTCTTGGTCTCGTGGTACACGATATTTGCGTTCTCTCAATTTTTCATAAGTTCAACAGAACTGCTTGAGCGATACATAGAGCATATAGGGATTGGAGTGAGTGGGTGCGTGTGTGTATGTTCGTTGGAGCGTATGTGTGTCGTAGAATCGACCATCGCAGCCCTTCTGCGCTGGTGGACCATGGCCAGAGGCATCAAGCGTCACCCAGCGTATCACAAAATCTCGTGTTTGCATACGTACACAGACACACACGTAGTAACACAAATACACACACGGACCGATTGGTTGCATAACCCTTTGGGCACATTTGGAAGGCACTCTCTCTTCTTCCTCTGGGAGAGTAAGGCGGAGGGCCTGAATTTCGTACGATCCGTATATTTGCCGAACGAGGCAGTTAACCTGATAGAAATTTCAGCTTTCGTTTCTATACGAGATTTGAATTTTTAATCCTAGAACGGTGACCTGGGGTCAAAAACGACCCCAGGCGACTTTAAATCCCGCGCCTTTTTTCTCCTCGTTTTCCCGTTTTTTATCGTTTTGCTGCATTTTTCACTGATTCTTTGACTCTAAGCAGAGTTGCTCCAGGCTTACGTCATTCTGCATTAAAAAACGAAAAGAATGAGCCCAGGTTGAAGCCTTTTTGTTAAATTTTACCAAAGATATGAATTTTTCAAAATTGGGGTCATTTATGACCCCAAGTTATCGGAATAGGTCAGAAAAAATAAGGTTACCGTTCTAGGGTTAATCGTAACTCTTTTGAAATCTTGTTCATTGTCGACAAGATTGAAAAAATAATGTTCATTTCGGGATGAATATTAATTTTTGAATTGTTCTCTATAAACATCGCCGCATCAGGTTTGGATTTCGTTATTTAAACAAAATTTATTCTATTGATGGAAAAATGCAATCACAGTGCCTTTGTTTTCGTTTTTATGGAAATATTGTGGAAAAAATATTTGACGTTGGGTTTCAATTGAGTTCACGTTACAAGGTGAAACATGCACGATGAAAAATGGAAGTTCGTACGGTACATAATACGATCGGGGAGTTTTTCAACAAGAATTGTTTCATCGCTTTGTTTTTTGTGAAAATAACATCGATGTCGGGGGTCGCGCCGCTCCAGAGCGAATGAATGCTCAAGGTCCTAATAATTCACACGCGCTTCGGAAAATTATCGTTTTGCTGTATATCGCGAACGGTAATCATCGATAAGGCTCACTGGTCAATATTTTATGTTTCCTGCATCTCTCCCGTATATACTTTTCCCTGTGGTACGATCCCTTGTAAAAACTCTCGTAGCCTCGGACGAGAGAGAGAGAGTAAGGAAATGTTGGAGCAAGTTCGTTGGGGGTCGTGTGTCGAGGAGAGGGCGCGATGAGAGGGTGCCAGGGCAAGGGGAGGGCATTGGCTGCGATGTTGGTTGATTGCGAGGGTGCGCCAATACTTTCTCGTAGTGTTTGACGACCACGGGCTCGAAGCGTGTTTCGCTTTCGTATCCTAACCGTTATTTGTTTTCTTTGACATGAGAGTGTTTGCTCTTTCTCGCTCTCTCGCTCTCTCAAGATTCANTTTTTATTAGAGGATTTCGAGAAAAAAAAGGAGGCTGAGGCCTCCTGACGCAACTGTCAAAATGATAGCGGGACTGCGAGTGTGAAACTGGCAGCGGGACTCGAAACCGAACCGACCAATCACAGCACGAATAAAACGACAACAATAACGTTCGAGATATATCGTTACTACCAACTTTTTATAAGGGGATTGATATTGTTGTTATTCAAGATTATTAAAACGACCATCAAATTTTTATCCCACACTGATTGACAAAAATTTGAGTACAATTAAGATTTTCTATTGATAACCAAGTTTTTTTTTTATGGGAGTTCATATTTTTTCGAAGCCTGCACTGGAAATGAAATTTTGTTTAAAATCGTCGATATTTTGTTGAATACGGTGATCTAAATATTTTTTGATAATTTTAAAATTTTCGTTATTTTGGCAGTATATTTGGGTTCTAATGGAATTGTCAGCTAAATTTACGATTCCAACGACAAAAATTTGCTTCTAAAGAGACTTTATAGAATATTTCTTGCTGCAATGACACAATTTTTGGGATTATTCAAAAAAACGTGTGTTTGCACAAGCCCAACTGCAGTGGAAATAAAATTTATAAAAATCTTCGATATTTTGTTGAACACGATGAACCAAATATTTTTTGATTATTTCAAAATTTTCGTTATTTTGGCAGTATATTTGGTTTCTAATGACAATTGTCAGCAAAATTCACGATTGAAACAACAAAAACTTGCTTCCAAAGAGATTTTCTAGAATATTTCTTGCTGCGATGACACAATTTTTGGGATTTTTCAAAAATAACGTTTAGTTGAACGTATCGAACAAAGTATCGATTTTTGCAACAAAATTTTATTTTCAGTGTGAATATTCAAGAGCTAAGAAGAAAATAGACGGAATTTTTTTTTTTTTTTTTTTTGTAGTAAAAAAAATGGATGTAGCTTTTTTTTCGAGGACCCTTCAGAAGGGATAATGTCACTCGACTTCTCAAGATTGCCATGACTAAGGTTTTTGAAGTATACAGGACTCACGATATTTTTATCCCGTAGCTTCGAAGCTTCAGTCACGAAGTTACAGGCTCACGTGGATTCACGCATCGTTACCATCTTTGCAATCATTTCCGGCTACGTAAAAGAGAGAAAAGAAATGTCTGAAAAAAAACGATGAACAAAAAAAAAACGAAATTACAGAAAAATAGGAATAAAAAATAACCTCGAGAAAATGGAGGGCGGTTGGTTGATTCTGTGTGTGTGTGTGTGTGTGTAGAGCAGAATAGACTTTAGGACAAGCTGGAGGGGTTGTTGGAGCGGCGCCCAATGACGTGGCAGAATTATAACAAGGGTCCTCCATACGATCGAGTCTCTCTCTGATCGAGAGTTTTGGCTATATCCACTTCGGTAATTAAGCGGGAAGTGACTGGACCGGTCACGTGGGTCATGTACAATGGAGCCTATAGTTATACCCGCACGTTACAATCAAGTTACGTTCAAAGATTTCTATCCCTGGCTAGGGCGAGCGTTTCCCATTCACAGGGTAACCCATAAGTCACTTTACGAACTTATCAACCCAAATACGAAATTTTATAGGAAAAACGTTCAAGCACAGTCATTTGTCTCTTGGAGGAAGTTTTGATGAGACAGAGAAGAAAATCACACGAAATTTGGTAAAACTGAACAATTAATCATCAATGAAAACCATGGCTGGCTTGACAATGTTGGAATCTGTTTTGTGCTCCAATTTGAAAGCATGATTTTTGGAATACCTTGTACATGACTCTGCTACGATATTCGGTTGACGAATGTCCGAAAGGAAAGCTTGCAGTTCTGGTTGACTAATGAACGTATCAACGAGCACAGACACGAAAGAAAAATTGGCTCGTATCCCACAATTGGTTACAAGAAACACTTTCCTGTTGCTATCCTGTGGTCCATTTCGACTCGAGTGGAAATGGAAAAAAACTGCAAGTGTAAAACAAGGAAAAGGTATTTTCTTTTTCCATCGCGAATAGTTACATTCGCATCGATCGGTTATTCAGTTTTTTTTATGTAACGTTAGCGATTACCCTTCAAATGTTTTCAATCACTTTTGCTTAATCATTCGTTACTGAAAAAAAAAAATTTGTTGGGAAAGATCGATATTTTCTTCGATACGTTCAACTGAACGTTTTTTTTTTTTTAATAAACCCAAAAATTGTGTCCCCGCAGCAAGAAATATTCTAGAAAGTCTCTTCGGAAGCAAATTTTTGTCGTTCCAATCGTAAATTTAGCTGACAATTCCATTAGAAACAAAATATACTGCCAAAATAACGAAAATTTTGAAATTATCGAAAAATATTTAGTTCACCGTACACAAAAAACTGACACAAAAAATTGTGTCATCGGAGCAAGAAATATTCTATAGAATATTTCTATAGAATATAGAAATATTCTATAGAATATTTCTTGCTCCGATGACACAATTTTTGGGATTATTAAAAAAAAAACGTTTACACTGGAAATGAAATTTTGTTAAAAATCGTCGATATTTTGTTGAATACGGTGAACTAAATATTTTTCGATAATTTCAAAATTTTCGTTATTTTGGCAGTATATTTTGTTTCTAAAGGAAATTTCAGCTAAATTTTTGTCGTTCCAATCGTAAAATTAATGATTTCCGATAATTTCCTGTATTATTGTATCGTCAACCCCTTGGCAGTGTTTTGTTTTTATTTGAATTGGCTTACAGTTGATCTCGATTAGTTTTTCGATTAAACATCGCAGCGAATATGATGAAGAGAAATTCGCCAACTGCAAAATTTAAATTGCGCCACTAAGAGCAGCTTTTTATTTAAAACTTTTATTATAGTGACTTATAAAAGCCCGGGCGATGCACGGAATTCTGGTTCGTTATAAACGTATGTTCCAGGAGATTGCAGGACCCAGCCGAATTCACTCGGTACGTGGAGATTTCTCGGGGCTATGACGTATGGGAAGTTCGAATTTCGAGTTAGTCGAATTCGCACGTGGGCTCCGTACACACGCCCTCCGGTGTAATTAAGCCGGAAGTACGGTAGAGGCCATCTATATACGTCTTCGTACAGGGCTTTCAATGCGAGCTTTCCCAACCCTTGGAAAATTTGACGAGACATTTTTTTAATCCACATTTTGTAATTCTAGTTTAACTACGATTTTCGCAAAGTGAAATAAAAATAAAGGAACGAGGTTGTAGTCGGATGCATGTTCGAAAATCGTGAAACTAAAATAATTATCGATTTCTCGTTATTCATTATTTTTGTACCAAAAAATGGAAAGAATATTCTAAAAACGAAATTTTGTAGAAAAAGATGGATATTTTGTTCGATACGTTCGACTTAACGTTTTTTTTTGAATAATTCCAAAAATAGTGTCATTGCCGCAAGAAATATGTTAGAAAGTCTCTTCGGAAGCAAATTTTAGTCGTTCCACTCGTAAATTTCGCTGACAATTCTCTTAGAAACTGAATATTCTGCCAAAATAAGAAAAATTTTGAAATGATTTAAAAAATATTTAGTTTACCGTATTCAAAAAAATATCGACGATTTTTAACAAAATTTTATTCTCAGTGCATAGTTATTTTTTATATAATATTCTCTCCGTGTGTTAATTCAACAATTATCGTTTGAACCGATTTATTATTATTCCATTTTGAAAAAGATTGACATAAAATTTGACACGAAATAGCTCACATTTGACTATAATAGCGGAGAGAGAGAGCTCGTTTCTGAGTCGAAAAAGTACTATCGACGGACACGTCGAGGAGGGTCGTTAGGTAGCGTAACAACGGTTCGTCACCGAGTGTCTAGATCTCGTTTCGATTCGAACTGGTGCCACATGGCTAAATGCCATTATTTTTTATTTTTCGACCAATTCACGTGAATTCTTCAGTTATGTGATTTTTTTATTTATTTTTATTTTCAGGCAAGGTTCGTGTTGCATTTTCAATGATTTGCAGCTTTTTTGTTCAGACTGTTGAAAGGGTTTAAACTTTTGGATGGAATTTCGATCTTAGTCAATGAAGAAAATAAATGAGATGTGATTACGTTCGTTTGAATTAGTGTGAAAGAAAAATAAAACTTGTCGATCGTAGTGGAAAGTTTGAAAATTGGAGGTTCGATATATTTATTATTATTCCAAGAGGAAAAATCGATTGATGTTATTCGGGCGGATAGGAGGATTTAGGGCTGCTACAATTCGTGTACATCGCACATTGTCATGTTCGGGGAATACTGGATGCAATGGGACGTAGAATGAAAACGAAGGAAATAGTGAGAGAGAGAGAGAGAGCGAGAGAGGGAGTAAACGAGAGTGCACCCTCGCGCTATTTGAGTGTGTGGGTGGATGCCTCGATGGTTTTCGATTCCCGCAGGATCGTCCAACTTTTGCCTCGGTCCTCATCCCTCTAAAAATCATCCCCTTTAACCCCTTTGTACGGATATTTTACCTTCACTCGTTGGCATGGCCTTGCGCGCGTTTTTGGTCTCTCTTTCTCTCGTCCTTTTTTTCCAGTTTCACCCTCTCGTTATTCCGCACTGTACTAGCCCTCGTACAACCCTCCTCTTGTCCTCCTCGCATCTTTTTCCACCTTCATCCACCATTTTCAACCGTGTGGATCAGTCGTTCGCCTTTCTCCCTTATTTTTCTTATTCTCTCTGCTCCTCATCGCGTTCGTTTGCTTGTTTCTCTTCCTTTCTGCGCTTATTCTTCTTATCATCCCTTTATCTTTTTTCTTTCCATTTCTCTCCGCTCGCTCCGTTTTCCTTACTTTCCTCGCCCTCCCCCATTTTTCTTCCATTTTTTCTCTTTCTCTCTCTCTCTCTCTCTTTCTACCTTTTTCGTGAATGCGCGGGGGATACTACCGCGTTTGACGTTTCCCGTGTAACCGAGGTATGCCCCTATGGGGAGATATTCCCCTAACGGTCCCTGGGTTCCCTGCCTCTCTCTCAAGCTCCGTGCCCGGAATCCACCCTCGGGATTTCCGCTCGAAATGGATATCGTTCGCCGGAGATGCGCCAGGAGAGAACACGTTTTACGATTCCGACTGATCGCCATGGGTGAAGGGTGGTAGCAAAATGTTGGAGGGAAGGGGGTTGAAAAGAGAAAAACTGGGGTGGTAACTGACCTGAGCTGACTCACCTCGACCTACTACGTGCCTTTCCACCAATTTACATCCCACGAAGACATGCATTTTTCGGACACCCTGTATATGATATAAACACACAAACCTCCCAAACAGAAGTCGATCCTTTTTTCTCTCGCTTGCGATCTTCGTCCTCCTTCTCTTCAACCCCTATATTCCCATGTATTTGTATTACACAGTTTATATTATTAACAAGTTTTGGGACAGCTCGATTTCAAGGCTCGCTCCTCGTGTCCCAGAGGGGATTTAAAATTCGGCAACAATACCCTCTGCGTCGCGACCCCGCTCCTTTTTTCTACGCCACACAATAACCATTTCTGCGCGAGAGCTCGACACCCTACGAAAGCACGAGCCCACAGTATGCTCCATTTTTTATTAATCACTTATTATTTTTATAAATATTCATGGATTCACTAATTCACCATTAAACCACTTATTTTTCAAATGCCATAATATTGTGTCCCGCAGGGTGCCTCTTTGGAAATGTACACTGAAAACATAATTTTGTTGAAAAAATTGAATATTTCGTTCGATACGTTCAACTAAACGTTTTTTCGAATAATCCCAAAAATAGTGTCAATGCAGCAAGAAATATTTTAGAAAGTCTCTTCGGAAGCAAATTTTAGTCGTTCCACTCGTAAATTTCGCTGACAATTTCGTTAGAAACCAAATAAACTGTCAAAATAACGAAAATTTTGAAATTATCAAAAAATATTTAGTTTAGCGTATTCAACAAAATATCGACGATTTTCAACAAAATTTTATTCTCAGTGTATCTCTGAAGAATCCATTCCGAATCTTACCCCCAGCTTAATCTTGGCTTCTCGATCTCAATCTTCTTGAACTGTCAAAAAAGGAGATTATGGCAACAGAAGTTATTCGGTTATAAATTCGAGCTCGTCGTTATACTAAGAGCTGAGATGTTGGTCGGTTTCTTGTTCCAATCGTTGCAGTCAAGCATTGCATTTCCAATCTGCTTTGCTGTATAATCCATGGATTAATCATTTCGCTAGATCCGTCGATTCCTTGTCAGAAGACGAACGATCCTTATAAATTTTCCAGTGCAAAAAATAATCATTTCCAGGCAGAAAAATATCTTTTTTAATCTCCTTCTCAAAATTGATATTTTTTCGAGTCTTTTTACATTTTCCATTATTTTCTGATATCAATTCATGTCTGAGTGTTTATAAATAATACATATTTACAAATATTCCAAAATATATGGCTGAGATGACAATATATACACACAGACACACACAAATATATAATTCAAGGGGTGGGAATGTCTCGGCATCGAAGAGATCAAATATGCATTTGCATGGAGCTGCGAAGAAGCGGAGTGAGTGAGAATAAAGCACGAGAGCATGTACACGAGGTACATCGACAGGAGGACGCGGGCGTATATATTTTCTTCCTCCCAATTTGTATATAAATAAATGGGGTGTCCATTTAGTCACAGTTGACGAAATTGACAAACAAAATTAATTACGATATTCCCAAATGAAGCGTTTTGGTGAGATTTTTCTTTCCAAACTGCTATTCATGAGTTATAAATATTCTGCACTGAAAAGAACATATTGTTGAAACAGATGGATATTTTTTTTTATACGTTCGACTAAACGTTTTTTTTTTAATGATCCTAAAAATTGTGTCATTGCAGCAAAAAATATTTTAGAAAGTTTCTTCGAAAGCAAATTTTAGTCGTTCCACTAGTAAATTTCGCTGTCCCTTCCGTTAGAAACCAAATATACTGCCAAAGTAACGAAAATTTCGAAATTATCAAATAAATATTTAGTTTACGGTATTCAACAAAATGTCGACGATTTTTAACAAAATTTCATTCCCAGTGTGTGTCACTAGCAGCAGGACAATCGATTTCACGTTCTTTCTCTGCAGCAATCAGAAAATGTTGATTTTTTTTTGTTTAAATATCTCGATAATCGTGCGGCTGAGGAAAAAATGCATGAGGACTTAATTCATGAGGCTGTCGTCGTCTGTCATATTCCGCATTTTTTGAGCATCACTTTTGGGACACCCTTTATACATGGAAATTTTTTTTATCACCAATCTCTCTCTCTCTGTGTATTATATCAATACATACTCGTGTATATGGGATAAATAGGGAAAGGCTGGTTGGTGGGAGCAACAGAAGGTCTCCCCCGTGAACCAGAGAAGTAAGAAGTTGAATGTGCGAGGCAAAATTTCATAATCCCTGGCGCACACCGGGCGCAAGTCGTCTCGGGCGCTTGAAGAAGAGGCAAACGGTAAGGGTGGAAGGAAACTCCAAGAGGGCTTCGAGGGGGCGAGGAGAGTAACCTCGTAGCAGCCAAAAGCAGAAGCCCGATATGTGCATGCTCGGATGTGGGCATGAGAAGCTTTTATTTGACGCTGCCGGAGAGATCAACCTTCCAGCTCACTTTGAATACGTACGTACATGGTAGAACATATGTACGTGAATGAATCTATGGATTACGCGGATTCTTCAACCTCGAATTCTTTTACACGTGTGCAGAGAGTATTTGACAAGAGGTAAAAATAGTAGAAAGGCGTTATGGAACCGAAGAAAAAAAAACTGCCAAAAAAATGCGTAATTCAATGTATCGATTTGATAAAAGTCCGAATGCATGTTCCGATACTTCGTTAATGAGTTGCGAATTGCAATGAACTGGAAAAAGTGAAATTTTGGCAATTGCCAAGAAATTATGTCGATCGCGAATTTTTGGAAAAATTTTCGTTCAATTTTTTCCTTTTCGAGCTTTTTATCATGTAATCCTGTAATTAAGCAAGTCTAATGGAGATGGAGACGAAGAATTTGGAGGAAAATTGAACGGGAAGATAAAATGGAACCGAAGAAAAAAAACTGCCAAAAAAATACGTAATTCAATGTATCGATCTGGTAAAAGTCCAAATGCATGTTCCGATACTTTGTTAATGAGTTGCGAATTGCAATGAACTAAAAAAAAATGAAATCTTGGGAATTGTCAAGAAATTATGTCGATCGCGAATTTTTGGAAAAATTTTCGTTCAATTTTTTCCTTTTCGAGCTTTTTATCATATGATCCTGTAATTAAGCAAGACTAATGGAGATGGAGACGAAGAATTTGGGGGAAAATTGAACGGGAACATAAAATGGAAGCGTAGAAAAAAAAACTGCCAAAAAAAAACGTAATTTAATGTATCGATCTGATAAAAGTCCAAATGCATGTTCCGATACTTCGTTAATGAGTTGCGAATTGCAATGAACTGGAAAAAGTGAAATTTTCGCAATTGCCAATAAATTATGTCGATCGCAAATTTTTGGAAAAATTTTCGTTCAATTTTTTCCTTTTCGAGCTTTCTATCATGTGATCCTGTAATTAAGCAAGTCTAGTGGAGATGGAGACGAAGAATTTGGGGGAAAATTGAACAGGAAGATAAAATGGAACCGAAGAAAAAAAAACTGCCAAAAAAATGCGTAATTCAATGTATCGATCTGGTAAAAGTCCAAATGCATGTTCCGATACTTCGTTGATGAGTTGCGAATTGGAATGAACTAAAGAAAAATGAAATTTTGGGAATTGTCAAGAAATTATGTCGATCGCAAATTTTTGGAAAAATTTTCGTTCAATTTTTTCCTTTTCGAGCTTTTTATCATGTGATCCTGTAATCAAGCAACTCTGAATCGAACAAGTCTAATGGAGATGGAGATGCAGATTTTGGGAGAAAATTGAACAGGAAGATTTCGAAGGTATTGGTTGGAATGGAAGATGGTAATTTTCATTGTAATGGTGAAACGAGAATAGTGAGAAAAGGGGGTGAAATTTTATGAAACCCAGATAAGTTGAGATGCTCAGGATGAGGGCTTGAGGTGAGTGTGTGTGACGTCTTTGCACGCCCGGAAGGAAGATCGATGTCGAGCATCGCGACGCCGACCCCAACCCTTCTTCTCCTTTTCACCCTGCAGCAGGCCTCCCTTCCCGCCCCCTTACTCTCGACAGAGTATGTATGCGCATCTTACCTAAGCCATTTTACCGATCGCCGTTCTCTCTTTCCCTCATACTTTCTTCTACTTTCTTCAACCCTTTCTTGGGGCTGTCATCTCTTGAGCTTTTCACCTTGTGTACTCATTCTCGTCTCCTCTACCACATCTTCGTTCCCTCAAGTTCTACTTCTCCATCGTGTCCTCTCGTCTCATCGCGCCTCGTGCTTCCCTCCAACTTTTAAATTTCCTTTGATTCAGGAATCAAAACTTGCTCTTCAAAAGAAAAAATCGTCTTTTTCTCCTTATTCGAGTGTTTTTTATTTTTTATTTGTCAATATTGAGGAAAAAAATTTATAAACAAATCCCGAAAATCTAGAAAATTAAAAAAAAAATGAAAAAATTGCTAATTTCGCTTTCGCGTGATAATCGGCATTGGAAAATTCCTGCGACCGCGTGTATGAATTCATAGACGAACGTGTGCACTGAAAACAATATTTTGTTGAAAAAGATGGAAATTTTGTTCAATACATTCGACTAAACGTTTTTTTTTTTATCAATCCCAAAAATTCTTTTCGGAAACAAATTTTTGTCGTTCTACTCGCAAATTTCGACAAAAATTCCGTTAGAAACCAAATATATTGCCAAAATCCCGAAAATCTAGAAAATCAAACAAAAAAATGAAAAACTGCTAATTTCGCTTTCGCGTGATAATCGGCATTGGAAAATTCCTGCAACCGCGTGTATGAATTCATAGACGAACGTGTGCACTGAAAACAATATTTCGTTGAAAAAGATGGAAATTTTGTTCGATACGTTCGACTAAACTTTTTTTTTTTATCAATCCCAAAAATTCTTTTCGGAAACAAATTTTTGTCGTTCTACTAATAAATTACGCCACAATTCCGTTAGAAACCAAAAATACTGCCAAAATAACGAAAATTTGGAAATAATGAAAAAATATTTAGTTCACCGTACTCAACAAAATATCGACGATTTTTAACAAAATTTCGTTCCCAGTGTGTATACACATTTGCTATTTCCATTTTTGCTCGACTGGTAAGAAGATGGATGTACGAATAGGGGGACAAAGGAATTCCTATCCTGTGGAATAGAAATAAGAGAAAGAGCGATACGTGTAAATAGAGAAAAGAAAAGCGTGCGGTCAATGGAAATTCGAGCTCATGGAAGTGGAAGACCCCAGCTGCACACCGACCACATCGGCAACAGAAAAGAAAAATAATTCAAGAAAAAAAAATGTATATATTGAGAGCAAGACAAAATACGGTGTTGCGCAAGACTGAGAATATCTAAATATCCGACGAAATCGAGCTGAAAGATAGGGGATGAAAATATGTTCTGCGAATATAAAAGAATTTAAGCAACGGTGAGAAAAGTGTAGGGAGAAAAAAGCTCGGCGTGTTCGAAAAAATAAAGATTATTTTCTATTCGATATTTTAATAATTATGACGAACTGACTTTTTTTTTATTTCCATATATTTCCGTGGCATAAATCGAGAGAAATTTGAGGCATGAATTTCACTCGACTTATTTTTCATTTCGTTTTTTGTATTATTGCTGAGACGTATCGATTTTCAAGAATCTTCATACAAGCATTTTCTTTTTTCTTTCGAACCATTTTACGTTTTTTTTTTTTGCCCTGGAGTCTGATTTTCGATCACCCGTTACGTGAATCAAGTGTATGTCGGTGTGTGTGATGATGCTCGGTGCAAATAGGCGAGGAAAGGATCTCTTATAGGTAAGGGGACGAGGTATGAGGTACCATCATTCCTTGAGTCTCCTCTTCCTCCTCCTGCACCCCCGAAAGTGCATTGGAGCGGGTACACGATAAGGGCCACCCACCCCCAACCCCTATTCCGTGCAAAGAGAGCGAATAAGAGGGTGAGAGTGAGAGAGAGAGAGAGAGAAAGCTCTGCTGATGCTGTACGATGAAACTGGGGAGGAGAGTCGACGTCTAAGAAGATGGGGGGTAGCAGGTCGGCTAAGGAATAAGGGTTGGGGTGTCTTGCACACGAAGGAGACTCTGCCGCAATTTATTCCGATATTTAGACCGTCGAGCGAACGCACCTCCCTCCCACCTCTTTCTTCCTCAAGAAATTAGCTCCCTCACGCCTCGACTTCGACTATATAGGGGTGGAGGAATCCCGTCTCTTCACTACCCTTTTACCTTTTTCAAGCTTCCTGTATCCTCATCCATCCACTCGCCGTATTCTTCTTGCCCCCTTTCAAATCTTCCCCTTGGTCTTCTACTTTTCATCTACTCTTTTAACACTTTTTATGTTAACTAGGGTGCATCACGCGCGCTAACGCGCGCGAACGGTTGTCTGGTGGCGCTGCAGCGCTCCTTTTATTCGCGATAACTTGAACTGATACGACAGCGTCATAAAGCCAATCTATTTTAGGGCTGTTCGATGAGAAGAACAGCTCTAAAATCGTCAGGAGGCCTCAGCCTCCGTTTTTTTCTCGATAATCGTGAATAAAATTTTTTTAAAAAACGGAATCGACGAGAACTCTTCGCGAGGACACGCAGGGCGCGACTCCCTGAAACTCCTCGAATTGCCAGAACTACGAAAACGCGTCCGAGTAATTCGGCACCACGGGGTCGAAGTTTTTAAATCGATTTTTTTCGCGAAAAAAGCGAATAAAAAATCATCCAGCGACGCTATCGACGAAAACTCTTCACGAGGACGCGCAGGGTGACTCCCTGCATCGCCTCGAATCACCATAGCGGGTAGTAATTTTTCATTTTTTTCCCCGAAAATCGTGGACAAGACCCTTTGTAAAAAAAAAAAAAAAAAAAAAATAAAAGGTCCCATTTCATTTGCAAACCCCAGTA
>JBAJMU010000002.1:9736142-9776142 GCA_037952995.1 Hyposoter didymator
AGAGAGAGAGAGAGAGAGAGAGAGAGCAGGGATGTGATATTAAGGTAGTAAAGGGTGCATGAGAATTTGGGGTAGTATTTCCGCGGGGTAGTTTTGGGCAGAAGATCCAGAGCCGTTGGTCGCTCGTATCTCGTTGAGGCGATTCTCAAGGAATAATGGAGTGGACCGTGGCTCGTTCAAAAGTCCCATAAATCCCTGAGGGTAATGCGCGCGGTGGTGAGCGTGGATTCCGTAAAAGGGCCGGACGGGGTGTGGGAGTGGGGCTTTGGGGGAGGAAGGAGGGATCTGCTTCGTGCGACCCCCTCTTTCATGAAGATTTCTCGCTCCCGTGTACCAGCTGGAAGCGTAAGGGTTCTTCTCGGCGGCGGGGGCGAGAGGGAATGTAGGGGGTTGAAAGGGACATTCGAGGTGGATGAAACGAAGCTAGATTGGCTTTCTGAACGGTAGGCGCACTTGCAGCCATTTTCAGTGGATATGCGGAGCTCTATGGAACAGCCCGAAGCCCGAGTTAAATAGCCGGAGGCTACCAATTCCCTGATGGCTGCCGGTGTACAGTGTCGCTATATCTACTGCTAAACGCACCCCATTCAACCCCTATTTTTCTGGGCGGCGTTCCCAGTGCTCCGTACGCACCTTGTTTGAATGAAAACGCCTCCGAGCGATGGAATCGCGGGACTTGAGAAACACCTTGTAAGATTTTCGACCGTATGGAAAGGCTCCAAGGACTTTTCCGTATTCGAAAAACATTGCAGACATCCTGACGGTTCGTGGGAAGGACGTGCGTAGGTCTTTTCGTTCGAGAAATCTTCTGCAGACCCAAAAAACCATGAGCAAGGTGTGTCGTCTGTATAAAAATCAATAAGATCGGAACAAAATTTCCAGGGAGACGGAGGCCTTTATCAAAACATTGTCGTCTGGATTCGCGAGGAATATTCGATACACACATGTGGACACACGTGGAAAAAAACTGGAGAGGGGAGATAAGAATTTTTTGTATACATCCACCGGTTCCCAGATCGTTCCCTCGATATTTATATATCCATTCGTTTTTTTATCTCATTTTTTCCTCGCTCTATATTCAAACGAATCTATAATCTGGAGAAAGCATGCAGAGTCACGTATGGCGATGCAAAGATGTAAAACCGAACAACGATCGGGAGGAATGATACATAAGCGCGTTTCGAAAATTATGAAGAAAAATGTATATTTATCCATATCGTTTCTAAAGGAAAAGATTCTCTGTGTGTATTTCACATGGAAAAACGATTTTCTTACGATACATTTTTTAGATAACGAACCGAAATATTTAGGTCTCGTGAATGAGTCTCATGAGGAATGCCTTAGTTTTTTTTATATTAATGAAATATCTGTACACTGAAAATAAAATTTTGTTGAAAAAGATGAATATTTTGTTCGATACGTTCGACTAAACGTTTTGTTTGAATAATTCCAAAAATTGTGTCATTGCAGCAAGAAATATTTTAGAAAGTCTCTTCAGAAGCAAATTTTAGTCGTTCCATTCGTAAATTTCGCTGACAATTCTGTCAGAAACTAAATGTTCTGCCAAAATAACAAAATTTTTGAAATTATTAAAAAAATATATCGACGATTTTTATAAAAAATTCATTTCCAGTGTGTGTATAAATATGATACTTCGTGTAAGGACCCTTCGGTCTCCAGGACATCACGAGAAAGGAGGTACAGCAGGCGAATAGGACGCGATTTCAATTTGGCGAGTAAGGCTCTCTCGGGTGCTAGACCGAAATCCCTGAAGCTGTAAAAGTCGAGCCAGCAATATAGCAGTAGTATCAGCATTTGGTCTCTCTTCTTCTAGCTGCCGCGCTTCCTCTCTTTGTGCGCCCCTGGTTCGCGAGGTTGGTCTCTCTCGGGAGGGCTCAACTCGCTTCCGTTCTGCTCCCGCACTTTCAACCCCCTTCCTTCTCCATTGGGCTCCTCTCAATAATCTCTTGCACGGTTCTCTACGAGCTCTACGTGTCCTGCTCCGTAGCGCGGCATATGTAGGTATATGCACATGCAGTA
This sequence comes from Hyposoter didymator, assembly GCA_037952995.1. Lineage (NCBI taxonomy): Eukaryota > Metazoa > Arthropoda > Insecta > Hymenoptera > Ichneumonidae > Hyposoter > Hyposoter didymator. The sequence goes on from JBAJMU010000002.1 coordinate 9,738,183, forward strand.
CTCCGACATTGTCATTACGAGGAATGGAAACGATATCGAGAGAAAATCATCCCCCCGAAGGAGCGGAGAAAAAATCTTGGTCGTCCAAATCGGTGAGGGTAAAAAAGATTTTTTAGGCTTTTATTGCACAGAAAACAAAATTTAGTCGAAAAAGATGGATATTTCGTTCGATACGTTTGACTAAACGTTTTTTTTAAAGAATCCCAAAAATTGTGTCAATGCAGCAAGAAATATTTTAGAAAGTCTCTTCAGAAGCAAATTTTAGTCGGTCCACTCGTTAGTTTCGCTGACAATGCTGTCAGAAACGAAATATTCTGCCAAGATAACAAATATTTTGAAATTATTTAAAAAATATTTAGTTTACCTTATTCAACAAAATATCGACGATTTTCAAGGAAATTCAATTTCCAGTGTATTAGTTTTCAAACGAGAAAAAAAAAGAAGAAATTATTGGAAATTCAAAGTTTTGGTGCACTGAAAAGAAAATTTTGTTGAAAAAGATGGATATTTTGTTCGATACGTTTGACCAAACGTTTTTTTTTTTAATAATCCCAAAAATTGTGTCAATTCAGCAAAAAATATTTCAGAAAGTCTCTTTTTAATCAAATTTTAGTCGTTCCACTCGTAAATTTCGCTGACAATTCCGTTAAAAACCAAATATACTGCCAAAATGACGAAAATTTTGAAATTGTGAAAAAATATTTAGTTAACCGTATTCAAAAAAATATCGAAGATTTTTAACAAAATTTCATTCCCAGTGTGCAACAGAAAGAACAATAGCAATGAAATTAAGGCGCAGCACTGATTAAGTGTATGCGCGAGTTAAACTGATTAGATCGAATCGTTCTCGCAATCCAATTATGGGATGAAATATTTTCTAGACTATTTAAAATGTGCATTTTTTCTTCTTCGTCGAACGAGACTCTTGGGGTTTCCATGGAAAATAGGTCCGAGGGATTGGTAAGCACTATAGGAGTGTAATGATGGTGGACTGTGGGAAAAAGAGGCTGGCGAAGATGAGCCACACTCCATGAATATATCGATAACCCATTAGAGAGGGGCTGCTTGGACTACCCTCTAAACGAGGCGTACGCTTCACGTTTCTCTTCGCACAGACCTACGGGAATTTAGTGAAAAAGGAGGGTCGTAAGAGCGAGAGGGAGGAGGAGCAGAGTCGCGGGAGAGAGAGAGAGAGAGAGAGAGAGAGAGCGAGAGAAAGCATCGCGCGCCAGCCAAAAGCCTTCGTGATGATGCTTGATGGCGTGGAGGTTTTCTTCTGCCGGCGATCCTCTCGACCGTAGACTGTTTAAAGAGGGTAATCGGGGGCAGAGAAGGGTTTCGAGTCTCGGGCGCCGCGGGAGAAGGAAGCGAGGAGTGAGTCGGAAAGGACACCGCGAGCGACGAGAGTGTATACACATCCAGCACTTCGCGCCCTCCTCTCTAACACCCCTTCGCCTCTTTCCACAAACGGTTAAAGCCGTCAGGATATGCTTGGGGAGGGGGTGGAGATGGGGGTTGTTTATAGCCAGAACCCGAATGTGGACCGAAAGTGGATGAACGAGAAGACGCGTCAGAGGATACCGCTAGAATGAGGATCAAGAGTTTCTCAGCTATACGGGTTGTCCAGAAAGCTCATCCTTCCAAGTTTCAAGGGGTGGGTATAACGACACCTCGCTAGCGAAAGTCGCGGTAGCCTTTCCAATGTTAACAATTCGTACACTGGAAATGAAATTTTTTTAAAAATCGTCGATATTTTGTTGGACACGGTGAACTAAATATTTTTTGATAATTTCAAAATTTTCGTTATTTTGGCAGTAAATTTGGTTTTTAATGGAATTGTCAGCAAAATTTACGATTGAAACAACAGTAACTCGCTTCCAAAAAGATTTTCTAGAATATTTCTTGCTCCGATGACACTATTTTTGGGATTATTAAAAAAAACGTTTACACTGGAAATGAAATTTAGTTAAAAATCCTGGATATTTTGATGGACACGGTGAATTAAATATTTTTTGATAATTTCAAAATTTTCGTTATTTTGGCAGAATATTTGGTTTCTGATGGAATTTTCAGCAAAATTTACGATTGAAAGAACAAAAACTTGCTTCCAAAGAGATTTTCTAGAATATTTCTTGCTGCGATGACACAATTTTTGGGATTATTAAAAAAAAACGTTCAGTTGAACGTATCGAACAAAATATCGATTATTTCCAACGAAATTTTGATTTCAGTGTAATCGCGGGTTGGATCGACGCGTTTTTTGTGTCCTGGCTGCGTTCCTGACTGTGGCTGCACGTCAAATCAATGAAAATGGTCGATACCGATTCTACTCCACAGAATTGAAGGATCATCTCTTCTCCTTGGGAATTCGTGGAGAATGAGTTTCCAGACACAGTGTATATTGAGTCAGGACATGTTGGTGGTCGGTGACGACCTCTAGTGCTGTGGATCGCGTTAGACCAGCATCGGGGAACCGCATCAGCTCTCAGCCGAGGAAAGCTATATATATGGCATATCGGAAGCCACAGTAGCGCGGCAAAAGAGACAGTGGCGTTGCTTTAATCCTGGCATTAATGCCACGGCAGGCAGCCGCGTCCCTTTATCCAGATATCTCTGGACTGACGCAATCCCCGGAGTGTGTGCAGGATAGTAATCTATGTGCATACGTAAAATTAAATTTATTGATACAGTTCGCAGTTAAAACTCTCGAGCGAGCTTCCCCCGCGGAGTCGCAGAGAACGACAGCCGCGACAGATACGGCCCTGCAGTTAAAGCAACAAACAAACAAAATGCCTTGGGAAAAATATGAGAGGAGGTGAAAAGTTCATGCCAAATTCATCGTCAACGATGAAAGAATTTTTATTCCGCTATCGAACCGTTCGAGAACATCGGACAGCATAAGTGTCAGTGCATCAAGCCACGTTTATTCGTGTACATTTTGTACAGCACACTGAAAACAAAATTTTGTTGGAAAAAATCGATATTTTGTTCGATACGTTCAACTAAACGTTTTGTTTGAAAAATCCCAAAAATTGTGTCATCGCAGCAAGAAATATTCTAGAAAATCTCTTTGGAAGCAAGTTTTTGTTGTTCCAATCATAAATTTTTCTGACAATATCATTAGAAACTAAATATTCTGCCAAAATAACGAAAATTTTGAAATTATCGAAAAATATTAGGTTCATCGTGTTCAACAAAATATCGACGATTTTTAACAAAATTTCATTTCCAGTGTAAGCGTTTTTTTTTAGTAATCCCAAAAATAGTATCATCGGAGCAAGTAATATTCTAGAAAGTCTATTTGGAAGCAAATTTTTGTCGTTCCAATCGTAAATTTCACAACAATTCCATTAGAAACCAAATATACTGCCATAATAATGAAAATTTTGAAACTATCGAAAAATATTTAGTTCACCGTATTCAACAAAATACCGACGATTTTTGACTAAATTTCATTTCCAGTGTGAACGTTTTTTTGAATAAACTCAAAAATTGTGTCGTCGCAGCAAGAAATATTCTAGAAAATCTCTTTGGAAGCAAATTTTTGTCGTTCCAATCGTAAATTTCACTAACAATTCCATTAGAAACCAAATATACTGGCAAAATAACGAAAATTTTGAAACTATCGAAAAATATTTAGTTCACCGTGTCCAACAAAATATCGACGATTTTTAAAAAAATTTCATTTCCAGTGCAGATACGCACTACAACGTCCAGACCCAAGCGGAACGCGGCGGTGTATATAGAGTGGAACGACCTTTTATACCTGGTGCGTGTATCAACCCAAACTAGACACGCTTTCACGGTCGTCTCTCGGCTCGTTGATTCCGCGCCGCACACATTGTCCATGAACGCGACAAGTGGGGTGAAACACCTTTGAACAATATACCCCCCCCCCCCTTCGCTCGTGTTTTACCACCATATGTGTGGTTCGAGTGTATACACACAATGTATGATTAATCTTGGCTGCCGATGGTTTATCTACTGCATCTCGCCGATATAGCAATGACACGAGTCTGTCCCTTTGTGTCCGCAGTTTACTCGCGATCGCGGTATTTGCCCACTTTTTCCAAACTTTGTGCATCCCTCCAAATCCAGAATCATTTGCTATTGGAATAATTTTTCATTTTTTCAGTTTCCACTCGATTCCAAATTTCATTAAGGGAGCTCATATAAAATGCAGCAACATTTGCAAAAATAGGAAATGTACCTGCAGTGTCATCAGTAGTCAGCCAGCATTGTACGAGCAGCAGATTAATTTCGCATTATGTGCGAGTTCCAGCCCCTGGCAGACGCAGAAATTCAGTCAAACGTTTTTAATCATACCGAACAATACGTCGATTAATTCATATTTATGCCACAAAACATTTTTTTACTCCAGGCACGAGCTGTGAGAGATTTTTTTTTTTTTTCGCACAAACCGTCGAAAATGATGCATTAATTTATAATAATTGACGTGACCTCACACTGAAAACAAAATTTTGTTGAAAAAGATGGATATTTTGTTCGATATGTTCGTCTTGACATTTTTTTCGATAATCCCAAAAATTGTGTCATCGCAGCAAAAAATATTTTAGAAAGTCTCTTCAGAAGCAAATTTCAGTCGCTCCACTCGTAAATTTCGCTGACAATTCTGTCAGAAACTAAATATTCTGCCAAAATAACAAAAATTGTGATATTATTAAAAAAATATTTAGTTTATCGTATTCAACAAAATATCAACGATTTTTAACAAAATTTCATTTCCAGTGCACGAAAATCTTTGGTATCCAGAAAAATATCGCTATCCTGTGGATAAACAAGACACTCGTGGTCGGTGGCTCGTCTCACTCGAAGGTATGGTTAAGTGGGCATGAGAAACTCATTGCGAGGTAAAGACGAAGATGAATTCTTGACCGTACAAGAGGTTGGATGGATGGCGAGGGAAAAAAAATGGTTCAAGGGTGGAAAGCGAAAATCGGAGAGGATGGAAGATCGAGTGAATGGGCCTGGCGAACGAGAAAGTACGTCCGGTTATCCGCCGACGCGATCTCCCATGGGTTTTACGAGTGGGTTAACGACTTTACGTATATACGGTTCATCTATATTTCTATGTACATTTATATAGGTGGATATATGTACAAACGCAGGGACATCGTAAAAATGAAGGTTTTGGACCACTGGGAGTTTCTCATTCCTCTCTATCCCTCTTCATCTCTCACGCCATGCCAGCTTTTTCAACCCTATACCCTTTTTTCTCAATGAGAGCAGTACCAAGGGCTACTGCTGCTTCTGCCGTTCCGAAGTACTAATTAACTTGTGGCCTGGCTGCCACGAGCGTTGAGCTTTCGTGAGAGCGCGGAGAAGAAAAAAAATTTCAACGCGAGAGATCGCGACTCGTAGAGGAGGGGTGCGGCGGTTTATAGTCAAGAAGCGAGGTTGAGAGGCTTGCCAGCGCAAGGGTGTAGAAGCATCGAACAAATAGAATAGCCAACGCACACACTGAAAACAAAATTTTGTTGGAAAAAATCGATTTTTGTTCGATACGTTCAACCAAACGTTTCGTTTGAAAAATCCCAAAAATTGTGTCATCGCAGCAAGAAATATTCTAGAAAATCTCTTTGGAAGCAAGTTTTTGTTGTTTCAATCGTAAATTTAGCTGGCAATTCCATTAGAAACCAAATGTACTGCCAAAATAACGAAAACTTTGAAATTATCGAAAAATATTTAGTTCACCGTATTCAACAAAATATCGACGATTTTTAATAAAATTTCATTTCCAGTGTAAACGTTTTTTTTAATAATCCGAAAAATTGTGTCATCGGAGCAATAAATATTCTAGAAAATCTCTTTGGAAGCAAGTTTTTGTTGTTTCAATCGTAAATTTAGCTGACAATTCCATTAGAAACCAAATATACTGCCAAAATAACGAAAATTTTGAAATTATCAAAAAATATTTAGTTCACCGCGTCCAACAAAATATCGACGATTTTTAAGAAAATTTCATTTCCAGTGCAGCTTTGTGCTGTAACTATGAAATTAGTTTGTCTCCCTTTTTATATCGATGTGACCGATAAAATCTTTGAATTGAAGGATAATTTTTTTTTTCTCCGACATTTTATTGCAATTTCGTGATTGACGAGTAAAAAACGTTTTTGAGAGATTTGAGAGACAGGAAATGTTTGATCTACTTTTCAATGAAAATTGTTTGAAATAAAAGTGTGAGCACTGGTTTTGAATTATTGGAATTTTTGGGTGAAAAATTCGTGCCAATTTCATATTCTAATAAAAATCCTCAAAGACTGTAAAAGGGTTCGGTGCAGATGCGGATTTTCTCTTCTCTGTGCCTACGTATACAATCGATGCGTCACGGTGGAAAGAGCACCACGTCGGAGCGAAATGAATCCACTGTTTGTCGAGGCCTCTGATTGGCCCCTCTCAATCGTGCCATCAAAGAATCTCCATCCATGAAGTTTCTGCCTAGTTGTCATTCGACCGAAAACTGGCTATCGAAAAAGTCATTTTTATCAGGAATAATCATAACGACTTAATTGCAGTATATGGATTTTTCGATTGACCGGACAATAATGTAGGAAATTAAGCGTTTCATTATTTATTTATCGGTATAGATCGCGATGTAATTTCTCGTTCACGTTTGGTCATTAATTTATCCGAATTTTCCAGGTTTTTTTTTCTATTAATTAAATAATCGCAGGAGCCACAAAAATAGCTCATTTCGTTGTGTACGTTTTGCGGTATGCTGAATAAAATAATAGATTTTTTTCGCTGTGATATCCGTTCATCAGTTGATATTTGTCATTTTTAACGTCGACAATGTTTCGTTGTGCATCATAATGAAATTTTTTAGTTTTTTCGTGTATGGGATCGCGTGGGCCGAAAAAGCATGTGAAAGTGCATTACTCATGCACAGAGAAAAGTACGGAGGGAATTAATCGAAAATGCAGAATGTACATTCGTGTCAATGTAGGTGCAAATTTCAGTTTTAACACTTGCAGAACGTCATAAATATTTCGCTGTTTTTTCATATTCTCCTGGCAACCTCTCTTGCTTCCTCTGCTTTCCTCTGTATTTCTGTATCGCTGTCTCTTCCGTTGAGCGCAACAGCGCGAAGCACAGGGTGCGTGCGAGCTAGTGTGCAAAGCATAGAGGATTAAATTTTCGAACGTATGCCTCGCCCGAGGGAGACTAAAGCGACGGGAAAAAATAATATTCCATCCGCGGGGACGGAGCGAAAGAGCGTTGCAACTAAACTTAATTACTCCTGCAGTGTGTCAAACAAATATTGACCGCTATACCGAACTACATGCGACCCATTATTATTTTTTGTTTGCCATTTTTTTCGGGTTTTTTTTTTTTTTTTCGTCGAATAAGAATTCCATTAAACTCTCGACGAATTTTTTGACGTATAGCTCCACGTGATACGGTACTCTTTCACGTGCAGCATCAGGTGGATATCATACAACTTGACGTGTCACGAAACTTCAAAATCCGGACCATTTTAAACCCTAGAACGGTAACCTTATTTTTTCTGACCTATTCCGATAACCTGGGGTCATAAATGACCCCAATTTTTCAAAATTCATATCTTCGGTAAAATTTAACAAAAAGCGTTAAACCTGGGCTCATTCTTTTCGTTTTTTGTTGCAGAATCACGTGAGCCTAGAGCAACTTTGCTTTGAGTCAAAGAATCAGTGGAAAATGCGGCAAAACGATAAAAAACGGGAAAACGAAGGGAAAAAAGGCGCGGGATCAAACGCTAGAAGGGTAACCTTATTTTTTCTGACCTATTCCGATAACCTGGGGTCATGAATGACCCCAATTTTGGAAAATTCATATCTTTGGTAAAATTTCACAAAAAGGCTTCAACCTGAGCTCATTCTTTTCGTTTTTTAATGCAGAATCACGTAAGCCTAGAGCAACTTTGCTTTGAGTCAAAGAATCAGTGAAAAATGGGGCAAAAGGATAAAGAACGGAAAAACGAGGGAAAAAAAGGCGCGGGATATAAAGTCGCCTGGGGTCGTTTTTGACCCCAGGTTCTGAAGAATTCTGAAAGAAATTCTGAAGAATTTCTAAATGCCATACAAATCGAACGAATAATCTCCGATAATTTTCGGTGTAAACATTTTCATACTCGAATCCCTTAACATTTGAGTACTTCGGAAAAAAATTTGGCGCATAAAAAGCAACGAGGAAAAAGCACAAGTACATTTTTTCAATAGCCTCGAGGCAGCATTGAAAAGAATGTTGACATATAAGACTTGCCCAAAGAGGGTGGAGATTGCTGGACAAAGGAGTGGCTGCTCGGACGAGTGGTCTAGACTTGCACTGTTCCACGTGTCTCACTTTCTCCGCGTCTCGCTTGATATCAAGCAGAAAATTCCGCTGTTGTTTACAAGCGAGGAAAAAATTGGTCCAAGGACTAATTTTTTCTCCACGAACCAATGAAGCATGACCCAGTTTCAAAAGTACCATCAGAGCAGGGTTCCCTAATCATATATGTGAACCTGAAAACACGTATTCGAAGGCTGCAGATTAAAGAGTTAGCCGATGTAGCGGATGGTATTACGCTTGTTTACACTTGGGTAGTTGTCTTTGTATGGGGAAGCATACACGTTTTGTACGCTTGGTACAAATGCCTTCTGATGTAGCTGCTGGCAAACGGTTAGGCTTCGTTCATAAGCTTATGGCTCATGATGGAGCTGCGCTTAGGACCTTTCGGTTCCTGGGATTTGATACAACACCACGTTTATACAGATACACCAGCACATGGACTGACATGGATTATATTTGTATGGTTGTATGTAGAAGGAGTCATGGGGTGGTTTGTGTACAGTTCGCACGCTTTGCGACAGAAACATCACGAGGCAGAAGCAACAGAACTACACCATTTGCATTAAATAGTACGGAATACAAAGCAAGAGAACCGGAGAGAGAGTGAGTTGCAGGAATATCCTGTTCAGAGGTTACCAAAACTCCCATACCCTTCAAAGCAGCTCCACCTCTTTAGCTTTGCTCAAATGCCATCCCTTCCCTCTTAGTACACCTTGTCATGCACTCAACTCTCTACCGTATGTTCCTCACTCTGGCCTGGCGTATCCGACCGGTAATGCGTTTTCCTCTTCCCCCCTTAACAACTCCCCATCCCCTCATTCCAACCTCCGTGTTTGTATAAATATGTGGATATGTGCAGTGCATGAGCTGTAATGAAATGGAACTTGGTGTCCTGCTCGCAGACTATACATTCGGGTATTATTTGCTGCAAGAGATGCGCGTTTGCACTATTTCTCGCTACAACATTGTAACGCAAACGCTCGCGGAAGATCGGCCACCATGTGGAGACGCGAATTATTGTATTACATTCGCAGAGCCGTGTTTGCCATGCGGATGAGTACGTTTGGATAATTACGTTGAATGATGAAGACAATACGCGACGAGAGGCAAAGAATAATGTCGATGCTGCAAAGGCGAGAATTAGGACTCAATTACCAACTGGTAGAAACTGCATGATAGAAACTCTAAAAATTGAACTGCATCGCACTGGCCGCTGGAAACTAGTTTACGCGTGGTGGCTGATGGGAAGAAACTGGACAATGGGAAATGGGTTAGGGGGATTGGATTACGAAAAGTGGGCGGTAGGAACGAGGGTACAGTAATTGAGCTTCGAAAAGATGGCTCTACAACGTGATTCACAGAAAACGGCCCGACAAAATGGATCTCGCGGAATCCTCGAAATCCTCCAATCCCTGGGTGTGATTATCGGATCCCTGAATGGATCATGGCTTCTGGCAACTTATTTCTGGATCGCGGTTCGATGCTAAGATGCCTAGTGCACGCAGTGTCAACGGGGTCGAACTTAACCCTAGAACGGTAACCTTTTTTTTCTGACCTATTCCGATAACCTGGGGTCATAAATGACCCCAATTTTGGAAAATTCATATCTTCGGTAAAATTTAAAAAAAAGGCTTCAACCTGGGCTCATTCTTTTCGTTTTTTAATGCAGAATAACGTAAGCCTGGAGCAACTTTGCTTAGCGTCAAAGAACAAGTGAAAAATGCGGCAAAACGATAAAAAACGGGAAAACGAGGGGAAAAAAGGCGCGGAATTAAACCCTTGAACGGTAACCTTATTTTTTCTGACCTATTCCGATAACCTGGTGTCATAAATGACCCCAATTTTGGAAAATTCATATCTTGGGTAAAATTTGACAAAAAGGGTTCAACCTGGGCTCATTCTTTTCGTTCTTTAATGCAGAATCACGTAAGCCTGGAGCAACTTTGCTTAGAATCAAAGAATCAGTGAAAAATGCGGCAAAACGATAAAAAAAGGGAAAACGAAGGGAAAAAAGGCGCGGAATTTAAAGACGCCTGGGGTAGTTTTTAACCCCAGGTTACCGTTCTAGGGTTAATGAGTAATCTCTTTGGCGAATAATCGAAGTTTGAGTTTCGTTGGCTCGAGAAATTAAGATCCGGGAAATAGTTATTTCGCTCTTATCAAATCTGACAGATATCGTAGAAAAGTGATTTGGCTCGCGGGTTTGAATGGAACTCGTCAACAATACGGAAGCGTTAGCCACGCAGTTGGTGAATGGTGGGCGCGCGAATAGAATGTGGCATCTCTTGCACGATCGCGTACAGACCTCGACTCAGACTCGACCCAGAAAATCAGCCGATCGAGAATAGGGAAGAGAGGAAGAGAATCTGAAATTGACGGCGTGGGAGTGTAGCTTGTGCGCGATATCCCGCGAAAAGTCGATCACCTGTTACACACGCTCTTTTATACTTTAAACACACTAGCACACATATGCCAAGATATGCCATTGACTACAAATAGCAGAGGAGTGCACAACAATGCGTTTTATCTCTTTTACGAGTCGGTGCTTCTTGGCCTTTTCTTGAGCTCGGATCCGCGAATAAAAGCAACCTGAATATCGAGAAGACCGGAATAAAACTCTCAGCTCGGAATAATCTAAGAAACATGTGCAACATTTTTCGAATCATTTTTTACACGAGAAATAAAAAAAATAAAAAATATTCATGGGTTTTAAAAATATTGGAGCGCGAAAAATTGCAATCTTTCTAAAAATGCCATTCAAACGCGTATCTTTTCGTCAACGAACTGCACACACATGACCCCCTTATTTCCCTACGGAGTTTTATGTTTACAGAAATATTTGAATCATCGAGATTGCACTGCGTTTTGCAATTAGCGAATATTATGCCATGGGATTGTTGGCCCTTTCATTACGCAGGAAAAGTAAGTACATGCCATGATTATGAATGTCTACGAATGAGGGGATGGTACCAAATGGGAAGCAGGGGGTGGAGACAATTCTCTAATTTTCGTTATGAAATTATATCTGCTGTGTGTATATGCTTAAACGTGTTTATTCATATATCTCTATATATGAATATGCTAGACGAAATGGAAGACGGCCCTAGAACGAGGACAATCCCGAGTGGCAGGATTGTGAAACGAGTCTGCGATGCGCCTGTACTCTCGAAAGGAACTGAGTGCTGTTCTCTCTACAATACCCGAAATCCTCCACGTGTATATAACAATACACGAGACCGGTGTGCCTGCTTCCAGATACACAAATTCCCATATACATAAAATCGAATAGGTGCGATGCATATGGGTCGCTCAAGGTCACCCCATAAACATTGTACAACGATTCACATAATAATCCGAAAAGTTTATCTGTGCAAATTCAATGGAGAATTTGTCGCTGTGTCGAGTGTCAACGAAATGTCTCGAATAAATGAAAATACGATCGATTTATTTTTGGGAATGAATTATTTTTGGGAGCGATTGAAAGTTGGAAGAAAAATCGAAAGGGATGTTGAAAAGAAATGAAACATTTTTGGGTTTTTTACATTCTCCAAGACACTTTTGTCGAATACATGAAAATACGATCGATTTATTTTTGGGAATGAATTATTTTTGGGAGCGATTGAAAGTTGGAAGAAAAATCGAAAAGGATGTTGAAAAAAATGCAACATTTTTGGGTTCTTTACATTCTCCACGAAATTTTTTTTCTGAAAGTTGGTTTTGCATGTCGATTTATACGTATTTGTGGTTATTTATAAAATCTCCTCGATGCCTGTAGTTCGAATGCCCCATCAGCCGGAGGACAATACGTCGAGCAGACAATATATACGCGTACTGGCTGCTTCCGACCCTTACCGTCAGCACGAGCTCTCTTCTTCACCATTATTCCTCGTTCTCTCGTGCATATATACGTCACATATCTCGAAAATGCATCATCCTCTTGTCTGTATAGTTTATTATACACGTATAAACTATCACCCACATCGAATACAAAGCCCACGATCTCTGTGCTTGTCACATTCTCGTGAAAACACATCAGAAATGATTTTTTATCCTCACATCGCAATTAAAAAGTTGGTCATGTCGCTTTTGAGCAGTGCGAACACGATGTATGGAGCCCATAAGAATAAATGACCATAATTCGTCATATTGATAAACTCAATTTCATTTCCATTCTCTATTTATTCATAATTTTAACCATTTTTCATATTTTTCTACACTGGAAATGAAATTTTGTTAAAAATCGTCGATATTTTGTTGAACACGGTAAACTAAATATTTTTTGATAATTCCAACATTTTTCTCCATTTTGGCAGATTATTTGGTTTCTAATGGAATTCTCAGCGAAATTTACGAGTGCGGACCGACAGAAATTTGCTTCCAAAGAGACTTTCTAAAATATTTCTTGCTGCAATGACAAAATTTTTGGAATTACTATAAAAAACGTTTAGTCGAACGTATCGAACAAAATATTCATTTTTTTCAACAAAATTTTGTTTTCAGTGTAAATATCCTTTTTTTTTTAGTCTGTTTTTTGTAGTCAGTTTTCCATATTTTATGGCAATAAATTTTAATGAAATTTAGTTAAAAATCGTCGATATTTTGTTGGACACGGTAAACTAAATATTTTTTAAATAATTTCAAAATTTGTATCATTTTGGCAGAATATTTAGTTTCTGACAGAGTTGTCAGCGAAATTTACGATTGGAACGACTAAAATTTGCTTCCGAAGAGATTTTCTAGAATATTTTTTGCTGCGATGACACAATTTTTGGGATTATTCAAAAAAACGTTTAGTTGAACGTATCGAACAAAATATCAATCTTTTCCAACAAAATTTTGTTTACAGTGTCCCTGCTTTCGACTTTTTATCGTTTCCGAAGACTGATCGTATTACGAAAATCTCATAATTGTTCGAGAAATCAGATTCAAGCCAGAAACGTTCGTTGCTTTCCGCATCTTTTCTTTACTGACTAATCTGAAAATTTGTGTACGAGCGGAAACTTGCAGCGAAAAGTATTATTTTTTATTTTCGAAGAAATAACCAGTAGATTGCATTAAAAAATGCACTTGCACTATTTTCAAATATTTTCCACAGTCTCTTCCGGATCCGGCAAGCAATTTCGAACGAGGTCGTTTTTTTTTTTTTAACTATTTTTTGGAACGACTGATTGGAAAATGGAGTGTACAGCAAAATGGAGAGATAGAATTTGTTGCAGTCGGAAAGTCGTTGGCCAAATTTCGTTAAAGTCTCGCTTAGTCCATTCGAACTTTTGCCTCGGAGTGTATACAAATGCATCGATTTTTTACCTGGCTTTTCCTTGTCTCGTCTCTTTCTCTTTCAGGCGACGTAGTCGTTGTTCCCACGATGATGGAAGAAAAGGAAGAGAATTCGTCTTGATCGAGTTCTGAAAAAAACTGAGCGAAACTCTCTTTCATGTATTTCTCTTGCGCTCGCTGTTTCCTCGGAATTGGCGAATCGTTAACAAACAAAATAAAGTTGAATTGGAATGGTAACGATGATAACGACATGTATGTGTGGTCGTTCGTAACGGGGTCGTCCAGTCGATGCAGAATGCTTGTCGAATTCAACGTCGTCAGCGAATCCATGGAAAAGCAGAAGAAAAGGATCGAGAAAGAAAAAAAAAAGGAAACTTGGAGTAAAAAGCAACGAACAGAATCGAGCGAGAGCGAAATAAAAAGAAAATCAAACGAAAAGGGACTCGACGATAGAAAAACATGGAATTATATAAATAAAGCTTCGCAAATGCAACGAAAAGTATTTCGTACGCCAACATTTTTTCGCCGATCGATTTTCGTCCGAAAAAAAATTGAAAAAAAAAAGAAAAAATATTGGTTCTCGCATTTCAAATTTCGTTGATAAGTAATGTGCATTGATTCTTGAAAAGACATCAGCGACGATGTAACCCCGAAGCTAAACGTGCTCCAAAAAAAAAAAGAAAAAGGTTTGGTAATTAGAGTAATTGCGAGGGAGAAATATTGAATGGGAAACAAATGCTCGCGTTGTGGCGACTGCAACTGTTATGTATGATCAGCAGGGTGGATATAACGAGGAATCGATGGAAATGAAAGATACTGCGAAGGCACGATTTTCATGGAAACACCAATTACTTCAATTATCTTTATTAATAGATCATAATGACAATTCTAGGTAATCCAATCATACACTATGTACAACCCCACGTGAGACTTGAATCGAATTTGCACATCTGCAAAATTTTTATTTCGATCTCAGTCATTTAATGGAAAATCCAATAAAATATTTTCCTTTTTTCCTCGTTTATGCGATTCTAGTTTTTGGTTCTTTCACGATTTTTTTCCCACGCCCTCACTCCGTAATCGATATCTTTCGAAATTCAATGTCATATTTTATATTTTGTGCCGCGAGCAATCTCAACGATTTTCAAATGCTCCGAAGATTACTGGACCGAACAGATTCGCAGCGACGATGAAAAATGTTAAAAATGCGGAGACACACGTGGTTGTGGATTTTCCAGATCTCGGTGGTTCTTGAGCCAACCTCTGATTACTCGCTGCTAGTGTTAAAATTGCTTCAGTCTTTCGTACCTCCGCTCCAGGCACTCCGGGCATCGCTGAACGACATACCAGACTCAAATTTCCACCGGGGAAATGCTCGCGCTCAAGTTTTACGACCAGACCGAGACGCGAGGACGAAACCAAATTTCCATCGATTGGCCCCACGCTTGCCAATTTTTTCGTCTTTGATTTGCCAACCTGCCGGAATAGTACAAGAAAGAAATCATTTATTTATTTCATCATATATTATTTTTCATCGTTACAATTTTTTTCTGATTATTATTCAGTTTGATATTTATGAGAAAAATCATTCCACTGGAAATGAAATTTTGATAAAAATCGTCGATATTTTGTTGAATACGGTAAACTAAATATTTTTGTTAATAATTTCAAAATTTTTGTTATTTTGGCAGAATATTTAGTCTCTGACAGAATTGTCAATGGAATTTACGAGTGGAACGACTAAAATTTGCTTCTGAAGAGACTTTCTAAAATATTTCTTCACTGACAATGAAATTTTGCTAAAAATCGTCGATATTTTGTTGAATACGGTAAACTCAATATTTTTGTTAATAATTTCAAAATTTTTGTTATTTTAGCAGAATATTTAGTTTCTGACAGAACTGTCAGCGAAATTTACGAGTGGAACGACTAAAATTTGCTTCTGAAGAGACTTTATAAAATATTTCTTCACTGACAATGAAATTTTGCTAAAAATCGTCGATATTTTGTTGAATACGGTTAACTAAATATTTTTGTTAATAATTTCAAAATTTGTATCACTTTGGCAGAATATTTAGTCTCTGACAGAATTGTCAGCGAAATTAACGAGTGAAATGACTAAAATCTGCTTCTGAAGAGACTTTCAAAAATATTTTTTGCTGCAATGACACTATTTTTGGAATCATTTAAAAAAAAACGTTTAGTCGAACGTATCGAACAAAATATCCATCTTTTTCAACAAAATTTTCTTTTCAGTGTCGCTAACAACAACGTCAATTATGACGAAAGAAATGTCTAAAAATTATTTCAAAATTTCTACTATGTCGATTATCCGGATGGCAATAGAAAAATGTTTGACTGTTACGCTCGTGAAACGCCTTAACAAAATGTACCTCGTACGAGGTTATGAAAATGAATGGAAAATAATTACTTCACACGTGACAAATTCTGTCGGATGTTGCAAGATTAATAACGCTGCATAAAAGCTCGTAATGATTTTTGGAATTAGCACCGAACGCGAGATGCCATTGGCGAGCAAACGAAAATATTGGAGCCTCAATTAATTACGCGTCAAAGAAAATAATTAAATGTTTCATATTCAGTAATCCACCAGCTCGGGAGAATACGATGGGCACATTGGCCAATATGCCATGACAAAGAGAAGATTTGTCAATTATGTCGAGAGGAATAGCCGCGAGCCACGATTTACGTCCATCCCATAATCAAAGTTATCGCTATATTATCATTGAATCATTGTGATTGTGAGAATTGATTTATTAAGAGCATTATCATCAATTAATCACGCAGTGCTGTTATGAATTGATTATTCTTATAATTACCATTATTGCATGAATTTTAATGAGCCCGTTGTAATGCATAATTTCATGAATATATCGAAAAATCAATAATTACTAATTCCTAGTTTTCCTTAATTATTGTTGTAATTTATTATAATTTATTATCATTGATTATTGATTATTATTATTATTGTTTATTATTATTATTATTGATTATTGTTATAATTACCATTATTGCATGAATTTTAATGAGCACGATGTAATGCATAATCTCATGAATATATCGAAAAATCAATAATTACTAATTGATAGTTTTTCGTTTTTCCTGATAATGTATTTTTAGTAATTTTTTTTGTTCATAGTTTGTTGAAAATTTACGAACTTCTCTGTGATTGAGTAGAAAGCTTAGACTGTCTAGGAAATCAATTATCACTAATTTATAGTTTTCCGTAATTATTGTTTATTATTATTGATTATCGGTTATTATTTTTATTGTTTATTATTATTATTATTGATTATTGTTATCATTACCATTATTGCATGAATTTTAATGAGCACGATGTATTTCATAATCTCATGAATAAATCGAAAAATCAATAATTACTAATTGATAGTTTTTCGTTTTTCCTTATAATGTATTTTTAGTATTGTTTTTTTTTTTTTGTTTCATGGTTTGTTGAAAATTTACGAACCTCTTTGTGATTGAGTAGAAAGCTCAGACTGGCTGGTGGGAAACTTGGTGCCGAGGTGCAATTAACTGTGAGAACGTCACCAACGTCGTAATGAGTCCTGAGCCTGAGACCCTCAAGAGCTGGATCCTGATGAGGAAGTACAGCGACACTCATAACTTTGGAGTCAAAAGCGGTCGAGTAACTTGGCGCTTCCATCGAGACTTCGCATCCGTATAGACCAGCGAAATTGATTTCCTCTGAACAACCGCAAAAAATCGTATTTTTGTTATTTTCAAACTTTTTCCTTTCTTTGGAAATTCGTGAAAGTTGGAGGCTTCGAAATATTTCGTTTTTTTTTTCTTGAGATTCATTGACAATGTTTTTTTTTTTTTTAATTGAATGTATTAATAAAAATTAATTAATTATTATTATTAATTAAATTCAAAAATGACAATGATGTTCATTTTTTTTGTTTAAATTGATGGCGAATTATTTAATTAATTGGTTAATTAATGAATGAATAATTAATGATATCGTATTGAGTATGAAAGGTTTTGAAAATAACATACTGTGTGGCGAACGTGCTTGTCCCAGGAGTATCACTTGTTTGCTGTCACTTCGGCCAATGTCGACCTTGACGCCCTTAACATCGTATTCACGTCCCGGTGGGCTCGTTGACGGCATGAACGTGTAAAATTCATCCTTATCCTTGTACCACTTGACCGAGTACAGTTGGTCGTTTCCAAGGTCATATTCACATCGTAAAACAACTTTTTCGAGTCGTGGATCAATGACCTGGGGAACATCGACTCCCAGAAATTCGAAACAATCGCCTGTAACAAAATAAAATGAAATAAAAATTGAAAAAAATTGAGTTGATTTTTTTGGGGCCAAGGTACGCGGTGGAAAAGTTGAAATCAACTGCTCGAGCAAGTTGTTTGATATGTTTGACTAAAAAAAATATTTCCCAGAGTAATTTCGACAGAAAATAATTAGGACAATTAAAAGAGAGTTATTAGGTTGAAATGCGACTTTTTGGAGTCTGAAATAATTCCTCGACCTCTTTGGAACTCTCCAGAGCTCAGTATGGACTTTGTTACGTTGAATAATTCGTGCACAAAAAATTTGAGTTTTAATTTTCCATTTTATTGGGAAAAGTTGTTGCACTGGAAACAAAATTTTGCTGGAAAAAATCGATATTTTGTTCGATACGTTAAACTAAACGTTTTGTTTGAAAAATCCCAAAAATTGTGTCATCGCAGCAAGGAATATTCTAGAAAATCTCTTTGGAAGCAAGTTTTTGTTATTTCAATCGTAAATTTAGCTGACAATTCCATTAGAAACCAAATATACTGCCAAAATAACGAAAATTTTGAAATGATCGAAAAATATATAGTTCACCGTATTCGACAAAATATCGACGATTTTTAATAAAATTTCATTTCCGGTGGAAACGTTTTTTTTTAATAATCCCAAAAATTGTGTCATCGGAGCAATAAATATTCTAGAAAGTCTCTTTGGAAGCAAGTTTTTGTTGTTTGAATCGTAAATTTAGCTGACAATTCCATTAGAAACCAAATATACTGCCAAAATAACGAAAATTTTGAAATGATCAAAAAATATTTAGTTCACCGTGTCCAACAAAATATCGACGATTTTTAAAAAAATTTCATTTCCAGTGCGCTTTTGCATATTTCATAACGTAAGCATATTTTCTAACCAATTAGGTATAGAGAACGGTGGCGAGTTGTGTGATTGGTTGGTCCGGCCAATATGTCGCGCTTCGAATCAATTTATTTATCGTTCTAATTGTCAGTCGTCATTGTGGTTATGCAAACCATTGGGGTTTATCCGATGGTTGGGTGATTAAAAGCGTTTCGTAACAAGCTTTGCGCAGCGAGTAACGAGGATTATTTGACCTCCCTCGTGGGCGTTTTCCCATCGGGATTTTCATGAATTTATTCACGTGCTTTTGTACACGTGTGCATGTGCATGAATTTACTAATTTGAGCTTCTTTCGAAGAAAGGAATGAGCAGGAGAAAAAACTGTACAAAAATGATGAAAAAAATTTAAAAAAAACGTAAACAGGGGGTGGAGGGTGAACTGAGGTTCAAGGATAAGGGCGATTTGCCATTGTCCACGAATAACCTTTACACGCGTTCATTTCTCTCTTTCATCCCCATGAAATACTTCTCAGGAGGTTCGCAGCCTCGCGTCCCTTCTGAATAAATTCACCGACAACGATTTCTCTTAATTTCACGTGTGACAACGTCCCTTATTCTCTTATTCATCCCGCCCCTTAAGCCCGTCCCGTTGTTTCCTTTTCTTCCCCCTTGTCTCTCGTGGCAAGTTTTACCTCCTATTTTCTTTTTTTTCCTCCCTCTATAGACCCTGTTTGCTTCTCTCCTTTCGTCATCCCTCTCGCTCTATACTTTGCCTCCCTTAAGTGTCCCTCTCCGTATACTTCATCTAAATAATTCCCGGTACTCTCGGTGTGCTGGCCCTAAAATCATAGTCGCCGCTCTCTCCATCTCGGTTTCTCCGACTTCCTCATTCGTCCATCATCCTCCTTTTCTTCCCTTTCTCTCTGTCTCTCACACTCTCCCTCTCTCTGCATTCCTCGATAAATCTCAAATGGAGGGTGACGAAAAATTTGGTATCTCATGATTTTTAAGTTGGAAGATGGATTTCGATAACTCGAGAACAGGGGCCACCGTCGACGAAATTTAACGCCGGAAAAAATAAATTTATAAATTTATTATTTTTAAATTTATAAATTTATTATTTTTAAATTTATAAATTCATAATTTTTATATTTATAAATTCGTAACTTTAAAAGTTATAAAATTATAATTCTTTCAATTTATAAATGTATAATTTTTATATTTATAAATTTATAACTTTTAAAGTTATAAAATTATAATTTTCAAATTTATTAATTTGTAATATTTAAATTTATAAATTTATAATTATTAAATTTATAAATTCATAATTTTTAAATTTATAAATTTGTCATTTTATATTTATAAATTAATAATTTTTAAATTTATAAATTTATAAATTTTTTATTTCCGTGATTCGAAAAATATTCGAATCAACCAATTCGAAATTTTTAATCCATCCATATGGCATTAATTTTGAATCATCTTGTAGAATATGTTACAGAAGTGAGGAGCGAGATTGGAGATTGAGAGGAAACAAAATTAGATGGATCCAAGGAGATTGAAAATGATGCTCCAAGAGCCCGGATGGTAATGAAAAAAAAAAAAAGAAAAAAACTGGAGAGCTCGAGTCGAATGAGAGTCCGGATGGAAATCGAACCCGCATAATTCGAAGATCCGAGTGAAAATCACATGGAAAGAAAAGTGAAGGGTCATCGCTGCTTCGTTACACTCTCGCTAATAAATTCTTCCTGTTTTTTTTTTGTTTTTTTTTCTGCAGTCTATCCATATAGATGAATAATTTACTGGCTAAAAATCGTAGTAACGAAAAAATGAACCTTAAACTCACTCCGCCCTCATTTTTCTTATCATCCCCATAAAAAATGATACGTCGAGTGGTGAGAATCAAGCATCTCGATCGATCATCTGTGAAAATGCCCAGATGCTCGGATTCGGCGTGAGGAAGTGGACGAGTGCGGAAGATTTTTGCATGCACCTGATCGCCAATGAATTCTGTTCGTTCGAAGCTTTGAGGTCGTTGCGTGGCTCGGCGAAGAGTTTTCGTCTGATTTCCGGTCAAAAATTTCGATAAATTTATTTTTCGAGAAAAAAAAAATTTCAAAAATGTTAAATCTCGTTACCTAAAAATCTTGGCATGTTGAAATACCAAAAAGTTGGGATATAAACATGAAAAATCTCGTGAAAAATAGATGGAGGAACAACTGCTGTGCACCAAATTAAGGCTCGATCGTTGGAGCGTCCTTCGTAGCCTCAGGTTGATTGGTAGATTTGAAATTTTCCGGAATAAACGTCACAAATTTGTATGCAGTGACCTAAAAAACCTGCGTGTTGGATGCCGCACAAAAAAAAAATCAAGCACGCCGTTTTTTTCGTACCTTCTGAAGCGAAACGATTGAAACGTTGCTCGCCATTCCGAGGGGTTAATTTGTTTCTCCAACTCTTTTTTAAAATACCAATGTTTGTTTCATACACCAACACAACCCAGAATGGACCAATATTCATTGGCAGTCGAGTGATTAAAAAAAAAAAGTAGAAAACCTCGATTCATACGAACAAATTGAACTGTCGCGTTTTTAACGAGTTAATTAAACGAAAAACAGGGCAAGTAGCACGGCCATCGACACTTTTTTTTTTTATTGCGAAAAGGTAAACGGCAATAATAATGAGTGTCAGAATAATTAACAACAATTTGTACTTTTTCTCGTGGTCCGAATTTTTTTTTCCATTTTTTCTTTTTGCCTCATCGAAGGACGTGCAAAGGGTTTTGCAATGTTTGCCCCGGAGAGTAGTATTTAAAGAGGCAAGCAAACATGAAGCTAGCGAGGGGGCGGCAGGGGAGGGAGCGAGAAGCTTGGATCCACAGCGGTGCAGAAGGAGGTACACTTTTTTTTTTCTTTTTTTTTAATAATTCTTCCTGGTGCTTTTCGGCGAGTTATTCTGCCTTTGTATTCGTTTATGCAGTAGTTACAACTGCCGTGTACAATAGGGGCAACCCTTTCGCGTTTTGTCATCAACCTCCTGCCCTCCGATTCAGCCCTGCAGAAGTATAAAGCTTCTTTAGCTTTATATACTCCTTGGAGGCTTCACTACGCGCTTTGCTCTGACAAACTCTCGCGAAACACACAAACGTCGCAGATTAGGCTCTTCCGCTCTGTTCTTCGTCATTTATACACATATTTGGAGTGAAATTCCTTGGAGAACATTCCGGATGCTGCTATACATCGGGAGTACCTGCTGGAGCAAAGAGCTTGAATATTTCAAACTCCGAGTGCACCAATTATGGAGGAAATTTTTTTTTTCTCTATTTTTATTTTGAACGCCGAATCATGAAAAATAATTTTTTGATCCTCAAATTTATTGGATTTTTTTTACTAGTTCATGCATTACTGGGAGAAAAACCACGTGCGAACGAGAAGTGAGGGCGAAAGGGAGGACGAGAGAAGGGAGAACAAGAAAAACGTTCGGTAAAGCTCTCCGAGACTTGTCATTTGCACTTGGGTCGAGGAATTGCTACAATCAAGAGTGCAATTAGTTTTAATAATTAGACCATGCATTGATGCACTTTCAGTAACCGCATTCATAAGTTTGCGAACTCATAACCTAACGGAATACAGGGCGGAAGCCTGGAACGGAAGTGAGTGCACTGAAAAGAAAATTTTGTTGAAAAAGATGGATATTTTGTTCGACACGTTCGACTAAACGTTTTTTTTTAATAATTCCAAAAATAGTGTCATTGCAGCAAGAAATATTTTAGAAAGTCTCTTCAGAAACAAATTTTATTCCTTCCACTCGTAAATTTCGCTGATAATTCTGTCAGAAACTAAATATTCTCACAAAATGACAAAATTTTTGAAATTATTATAAAAATATTTAGTTTACCGTATTCAACAAAATATCGACGATTTTTAATTAAATTTCATTTCCAGTGTGGGAATCGATACAGTGTACAGAGTTTTTCTCTCTTTTTTTTCCCTCATTGGCCTCAAGGTTAAGCAATTGCTCAGACGAGCTCTGGAAATTCACTGTTCGATAGGAATCGACAGAATTTTTCGTTTCTTTACTCCCATAGGTTCGTTTTTGTGGGTGCGTGTAATTTTCATAAACACATGAGAAAATGGTGCTTGAGAATAATTTTAATAGCATCGTAGTAAAAGTTGTGAGGGTGGGAGGATTTTTCCATATTTTCAACAACAAAAAATAGCACTTTCATGCAATTCCTAGAAATCATACGATTTTATTTTTATTTTTACTACTATTTCGTGAAATAATGAGACTAATTAGAACGCGTGAATTTTTTTCCGATTTTTCGTGTAATTAATTGAATGAAAAACGTGGCTGAATTTCAATTTTTTTTTTTTTCTCGAATTTTCGCATAACTGTGCTTCGGAAAAGTTGGAGCTGCCTTTCGGGGCGAGTGGAGCTTTCGAAAACGCACAGACAGATAAATACGGTGTATAACGGCGGAGAGGAATCGCGAGCAGAGGGATGCGGCGGGGAAGAGGGAAGGGGGTTGGGCTAGAGATCGAAAGATCGAGCTCGACTTTTTCCTAGGGGAATCGAAGTAGCGACAGAGGGGATGGAAAAAGAGAAGAGGAGCACAGGAGAAGGAGAAAATTTATTACCCAACGATCATTGCATGGAGAGATCTCGATCGTAATTTTTTATTCCAGACCACAGGAGAAGGATCGTCGTGGGGGTTTGTCAGGTGGAGGGGAGGAGCAGGGGTTGGAATAGAGGTGGGGAAAAGAGGGGCCGGAATGCCAGTTTCAGCGGCTAGCAGCAGTCAACCGAGCAGACAGTCAGCAAGTGCAAAAAAACGCTGGTCCTTATGTATACGGGATGTCCGAAAAATCACACGCTAAACGTTTTTTTTTAATGATCCCAAAAATTATGTCATGCGGAGCAAGAAATATTCTAGAAAATCTCTTTGGAAGCAAGTTTTTATTGTTTCAATCATAAAGTTTGCTGACAATTCCATTAGAAACCAAATATACTGCCAAAATAACGAAAATTTCGAAATTATCGAAAAATATTTAGTTCTCACCGTATTCAACAAAATATCGACGATTTTTAACAAAATTTCATTTCCAGGGCACATTTTCCCAAGCAAAATTCACCGCGAGATTACGAGACGAAACGTTGTTTGCAACAATTTCTTTCCCAAGCGCCTCGAGGCTGAGACAATGGTTTAGTGAAAATTATGGGAAATGAGAGTCTGATGAAAAAATGCCTCAGGAATTTGGTCTTTTATTTTTCAGGGTCTACTCGTTGCATGAAAATTTGCACGTCACTTTTCGGACACCCGGTACACGTAAAAACCATTCCCATAGAATTTCTATCCATGAATATCCCGATTCTATAGGATTTCTATTCATACATACACGTGGAGAGCTAGCTGCACATATAAATTTCTATATTTATATATCGAGACGTGTATATGTGTGTATATTGAAATTGTAGTGGCAAGGGAACGCGTCATGATGGGCGAGATGGTGGGTACGCGGTTCCGGGGTTTTGCGGATAGCCGGAGCTGTACACCATGCGACAGGTAAACACGACAATACCATCCAGACCGCCACCATTAATCCTGTTATTTGTCCGCTAATTAAGCGAACGATAAATTTGAAAGCAACTCTCGACTATCAAGTATATATATATATATATGTATATATAATCAAATGCATAGATATATGTATACGTCTCAATTCACGGATATTAGCATCCATGGGAAAATTCGCAGTTGTTTAATAACGTTCCTTCCAGAAGATTATTTGGGTTATTTATTTCGAGCTTGCCAATATTCCCACAGATTCGATTTTCAATGTCATTCGTGCTGTGGAGTCGTATTTCGCTCTATGGAAGGTTGCAATTGTTTAATTAAAATGAATCCAAAATTGATAGAATAAAAATGAGTGCCATTCGAATGTCAAATAGAAAATATTCGAGTTTGAATTTTGTCTTCTCCCTTGATCACTATTCTTAATTATCAAATAATTCATCAATTCTGCATCATTTTCCCTGGACCAGAAGATTATTGAAATTATTTATCGCGAGCTTGCCAATATTCCCACAGGTTTGATTTTCAATGTCATTCGTGCTATGGAGTCGTATTTCGCTCTATGGAACGTTGCAATTGTTTAATTTAAATAAATCCAAAATTGATAGAATAAAAATGAGTGACGATCGAATGTCAAATAGAAAATATTCGAGTTTGAATTTTGTCTTCTCCCTTGATCACTATTCTTAATAATCAAATAATTAATTAATTCTGCATCACTTTCCCTGGACCAGAAGATTATTCGGGTTATTTATTTCGAGCTTGCCAATATTCCCACAGATTCGATTTTCAATGTCATTCGTGCTATGGAGTCGTATTTCGCTTTATGGAACGTTGCAATTGTTTAATTTAAATAAATCCAAAATTGATAGAATAAAAATGAGTGACGATCGAATGTCAAATAGAAAATATTCGAGTTTGAATTTTGTCTTCTCCCTTGATCACTATTCTTAATAATCAAATAATTCATTAATTCTGCATCATTTTCCCTGGACCATAATTATTCCCTTTCCTCGTAAGTTTTCTCTTGGACATTTCGCTTTCAGGCAGCAGTAATTATTGAGTTGTTCACTCGTACAAGTTAATTGCAGTACATATTAAAGCCAATCGTTGCAAATTCTTGTCGGACTAAGTGCACGCACGAGCATGTATGTGTATATGCATACACGGTAGTTGATCGTTATTATATACACTTAGTGAGTATCGCCCCAGCTCGTCCAAGACGCTCTCACTCGTTACAGTGTCTTGTGTCGCTTCGCTTCCACGCGGAGTATTGCTCCACGTCTGAAAACTTGGCTGGACATGTGGGTGGGTCAACGAGTCAAGTGGTCAGTCGCCACACCATAGCTCTTCCATTTTATACATAACATACAACCCTATACCCTTAAATGTGTGTAACTATTCTTGATACACACATTCATGGCTGTCGCGAGACGATATCTTTCGTTAAATATGTAGATGTATGGGCTGGAGGTGGCTCCAGTTGAACGTACACATCGTCTTCGTCTTGGTCTACGTCCGGGTGTAATTTTATGTTGGTGAACGTTGACGTTGATGTATTTCGCGTTAGAGTAACGAAGAGAAAGAAAAAATAAGTACATGCATGTAGGTGGGTATATATTAATGTATATATACATTTATATACATGTATATTTTGAATGACAATTGAGTGAAATTGGCTACGAGGGTAAACGCACGCTCTGCCGCCTCTGAGAGCTCTGCTTTCTTCAATTTAAGTCTCTTCACTTCGACTGCACACAAGCCCACCCACACACGAGGCCTCGACCATGCCTCGAGTAAGTATTTTTTTGGCGATGAGTACAGGTCGTTCAGAAATCTGGATTTTAACCCTAGAACGGTAACCTTATTTTTTCTGACCTATTGCGATAACCTGGGGTCATAAATGACCCCAATTTTGGAAAATTCATATCTTTGGTAAAATTTAACAAAAAGGCTTCAACCTAGGCTCATTCTTTTCGTTTTTTAATGCAGAATCACGTGAGCCTAGAGCAACTTTGCTTAGAGTCAAAGAATCAGTGAAAAATGCGGCAAAACGATAAAAAACGGGAAAACGAAGAAATAAAAAGGCGCAGGATTAAACCCTGGCACGGTAACCTTATTTTTTCTGACCTATTGCGATAACCTGGGGTCATAAATGACCCCAATTTTGGAAAATTCATATCTTTGGTAAAATTTAACAAAAAGGGTTCAACCTGGGCTCATTCTTTTCGTTTTTTATGCAGAATCACGTAAGCCTGGAGCAACTTTGCTTTGAGTCGAAGAGTCAGTGAAAAATGCGGCAAAAGGATAAAAAAACGGGAAAAAGAAGGGAAAAAAGGCGCGGGATTTAAAGTCGCCTGGGGTCGGTTTTGACCCCAGGTTACCGTTCTAGGGTTAACATCACATAGGGGACGAAAAGTCATAAGCCATTTTTCTTGGCAGCGTATAATTTCCCGGATATTTATTAATTAATAGTCCTGAAGCGTAGACGTTGAAGAAAAGTGGGCGTAGCGCTCTCGCTCTCATCGGCTCACCGGATTGCCCGTAATTAATTCAATCAATATATATTTCGGATTGTGACCCACCAGGAGACAAATGCTCAAAGACTTTTTGCTTCACAATTCTGTCACCTTTCTTTCTATACATTTATATCAAGCACAACTTTTAAGACACTCTGTATGGGAGCGGCATTTAAGCTGAATAGGAAAAAGGAAGCTGTGTCTTATCGTTCGATAATATGCTTCGATTCTTTCAATTCTTCTGCTTCCGCTCTTCCCTCGCTGCATTACTCCTACAATGGCTCGTTCCATTTACTACCGATTTTCTCGGCAAAGTCGTTGAGGGAAAAAAAAAAATTATCCGTCTTGGCGGTTCCCTGCTCCTCCTATCTTTTCATTCTCGCGTCTCTCTGTGAGTTAGTGGCAACCTTCTTATCCAACCTGCACCAGACTCTATCGACTGTCTTATGTACACATACATAGATATATAGCAAATTATATATCCATGAAATAGATAATGGCAAAGGTGGTGGATACCATGACGATTTCTTTTTCATTTCGATATCTGCTTTCGAGCATCACGGATTCCTTTATCGTCACGTTTATCGGATCATTGAACTGCCTCGAGAGCTAATTGGTTACTAATTCATCCGCCAATAATGGGACGGAATCATATTCGTATGGCTTCATCCTCAGCAGCCGATTTGTATATTATTCCCATAGCCATCGTAGATATGTACGTAGGAATTTCATGGGTTTATGTGAAGGGACTGCAAATAAAATTTTGTTAAAAATCATCGATATTTTGTTGAATACGGTCAACTAAATATTTTTCGATAATTTCAAAATTTTCGTTATTTTGGCAGTATATTTCTAATGGAATTGTCAGCTCAATTTATGATCGGAACGACTAAAATTTGCTTCCAAAGGGACTTTTCAGAATATTTCTCGCTCCGATGACACTATTTTTGGGATTATTAAAAAAATCGTTTATACTGGAAATGAAATTTAGTTAAAAATCATCGATATTTTGTTGAATACGGTCAACTAAATATTTTTCGATAATTTCAAAATTTTCGTTATTTTGGCAGTATATTTGGTTTCTAATGGAATTGTCAGCTAAATTTACGATTGAAACAACAAAAACTTGCTTCAAAAGAGATTTTCTAGAATATTTCTTGCTGCGACGACACAATTTTTGGGATTATTAAAAAAAAAACGTTTAGTTTAACGTATCGAACAAAATATCGATATTATCCAACAAAATTTTGTTTTCGGTGTGGGTGTATATAATGATTAATGGGAAATGATGACTAGAACGTATAGGACATTTGATTCGTATCCCTCATGCTAGCGTTCCGATCGAATCAATCTATCGATTCCTGCTCGAAATTCTCGACAAATTTCTCTCTCTTGCTGATCGAACTTTAACGTCTTCTTTCTCGTTGCATGATCGGCTTCAATCAAATTTGCTTCGATACGTGTTGGGAATGGCAGGGATACGTTAAGATCTCAACCGAACGTAGAGAATGGATTTACTGCTCGTTTTCGTCTGAGAGCAGACGTAGGGAAGGAATTGCGGATAAGAAAGTGCGAGAGGGAGACACGAGCGAATTAGGAACGTGCAGAGAGATTCGGAGTGCGCGTTACTTCGTAAAATTCGATTTGCTTTTGGTCTTGGAGCTCTGGGCGACGAAGGATTAGACAATCGCTCCGATCAGAATAGAGTATCGAATTTCAAATGAACGGAACGTGTCATCGGATTCACATATTTTTTGCAGATTTTTTTTTCAATTATCGACAGAATCTTGTCAGTGAATTTCAACAGCAAAACGTTCTCGACCTTTTCCCCATAATTATTCTTCGTCTTGAGGAAAAATAACAACGCGAAATTCACTGGAGAATTTTGACTTGCAAAACAATGCAGAAGCAAAAGGAATTGCAAGATTCGAGATCGTTCGTTTGAACGATCATACTAATGACAGTTGTTAACGACCCCTTATTAGGAATGACCGGACAAGAATAATGGCCTCTCTCTGCTCCCCTCTCATAAAGCACAATAACCAGGCCATAGCGACACAGCCGCTTTACCACGAATCAATCAGCCAGTTGAGTTGAGAAAACGATGCCAATTAATAACGCGAGGACGTTCGAATCGAGATTCAAAACAAATAGGCCTTTGACATTCATCATTTTTATTTTCCGAGCCTACAATTCGTGAGAAAATGCAAAAAAGAAGCCGAACCTTTCGAGTGCTGTTTAGCAACTCGACGATATTTTCGTTTGCAAAGTAAAATGAAAAAAGAATATAAAAAAATTTGTTATTGAGCGAATTACAGAAACTTGAAAAATTAAAAAGTAGCGCGGCCTCGTTTTACGTACCGAATCATTTTCGGAACCAAATTTACAAAAAATCTAAATCCGTTCAGCAATTTTCGAGTCGTAAGTGATGAAAAACTGGGACCAACAGAGATTTACGTACATGAAGATTTTACTCTCGAGGGGAAAAGATCTAAGGAAGAATTTAGCAAACGCAGATGCTGGAGAAATGAATTTCATTCATATTTCACACCTCGAGGCGTGTCTGGTCCACGCTGGCATTATTCCACTTCGAACAAGACTAAGTAATTCTATAATAATATTTAGAGACTCTCTGTCTTCCTCCCTCTCTCTCTCTCGCCTGAAGTTTCTTCTGGTGCTGCCTATTCCCTTGATTCTTGGTGCACGTACGAGGAAGAAACTAACGAAGTCTAGAACCGGGGTTAAGGGAGGAACCCCGCGTACGCAGTGCTTTATACGTAGCTCGTGATGAAGGGACGAATATACAATTTGCAGGGGTGTTGCTTGGCTTCCTCAGGATCTCTCTCGTTGCCATAAAACATGCTTCGCGTCCTGAAAGCTTCCGAAGTCATATTCGCGCGACGTGGCTTCTCAAAATTTCACTTACCACACACCAGGAAGCTTTCTTTTTGCTTCCTGTTTAATTTTACAAATGCGTCAACACACTGGAAATGAAATTTTGTTAAAAATCGTCGATATTTTTTTGATAACGATCAACTAAATATTTTTTGATAATTTTCAAAATTTTCGTTATTTTGGCAGTGTACTTCGTTTTTAATGGAATTGTCAGCGAAATTTACGAATGGAACGACAAAAATTTGCTTCCAAAGAGATTTCTAGAATATTTCTTGCTGCGATGACACAATTTTTGGGATTTTTAGAAAAAAACGTTTACACTGGAAACGAAATTTTGTTAAAAATCCTCGATATTTTGTTGAACACGATCAACTAAATATTTTTGGATAATTTCAAAATTTTCGTTATTTTTTCAGAATATTTCGTTTCTAACGGAATTGTCAGCGAAATTTACGAATGGAACGACTAAAATTTGCTTCCAAAGAGACTTTCTAAAATATTTTTTGCTGCAATGACACAATTTTTGGGATTATTTAAAAAATCGTTTGGTCGAACGTATCGAACAAAATATCGATCTTTTCCAACAAAATTTTCTTTTCAGTGCAAACTTCCGGTAATAAAAAATTTACGATATTTTAAAAACTCAAATTTAATCAACAGATTTGTTCACAATTCTTCGTCCGTGCAGAGGAGTACAAAATTTGAGCAAAAAGTAGAAAATCATTTTTTTCCATAATTCAATGGATCAAAAGATTTATTTTTTTCTCATCTGACTTTCTGGCTAGCGCGGGAAGGATATAAATACTAAAATATGGGCGTAACACCGATGGGTTAGTAAGCTGCTCATATTTTCAACTGACGTAGATATAACGTCGTAAAATTCGGGGTCAGATGTTTTTTAACGAAGATATATATCTCGCGTTCTATATCTTGGACACATTGCAATGAACAGGAGCAATGAAAACATAACTCTTGGGATTATATACTCTCTCGCGAGAGAGAGAGAGAGAGTAGAGGGGAGAAGAGTTCTAGGATACCACGACCACTTGTTCGATTCATCAAGTGGAAACTCCAGTGGCGCGAGAGCGGTTATAAATTCATGCGAGCAGTCGAGGATGTTTATAAAACGCACGAGCCAAGATGAACCAACCAGAGAGAGAGAGAGAGAGAGCTCTACAAAAGGATCCAATTCTTTTGGCCGGACACTCGAAGAGAGATCTAAAGAAAAAAGACTCATTTCGTAATACTGGAAAAAAATCAAGACTTGAAATCCCGCGCCTTTTTCCCCTTCGTTTTCCCGTTTTTTATCCTTTTGCCGCATTTTTCACTGATTCTTTGACTCTAAGCAAAGTTGCTCTAGGCTCACGTGATTCTGCATTAAAAAACGAAAAGAATGAGCCCAGGTTGAACCCTTTTTGTTAAATTTTACCGAAGATATGAATTTTTCAAAATTGGGGTCATTTATGACCCCAGGTTATCGGAATGGGTCAGAAAAAATAAGGTTACCGTTCTAGGGTTTAATCCCGCGCCTTTTTTCTCTTCGTTTTCCCGTTTTTTATCCTTTTGCCGCATTTTCCACTGATTCTTTGGCTCTAAGCAAAGTTGCTCTAGGCTCGCGTGATTCTGCATTAAAAAACGAAAAGAATGAGCCCAGGTTGAAGCCTTTTTGTTAAATTTTACAGAAGATATGAATTTTTCAAAATTGGGGTCATTTATGACCCCAGGTTATCGGAATAGGTCAGAAAAATTAATTTTATTCTGTGCATTTTTTTCCCTTGAATAACGTTGGTATTCTGACGGGCTAAGCTTTCCAGTGGAATTGATAATTTTTCTCAAAAAAATTTAGATAGAAATTTACGGAAAAAGTGCTGATTTGAATGTCTTAACGAATCTGTACGCAGAATAATTATTGTTTTCCCATTCAACGATATTTCCAGGCTCTTCGTGAAGCAATTCAAACGTTTAGTTGACTTGGCATTTCTGCTGCGTGAAACATTGTCTTGCCGAGTTCTGTGCGTCGCGATGATTCCAAGTTGCTCGACAAATAACGAAAAGCCCTGGCGAAGGAGCTCCACGGATAATTGGGGCTAATTAATTGAATCGGAACGGCGCGAGCTCTCTGTCCACGAAGGGGACACACACACACACACACACACACTTGAAACAACGATAGTTTTCGTGAAGGAGTTTATAAAGGGAGGATTAAGAATTAAGCGTGTACACTACGGACTCCTGCTCATTGTAATCTGCGAACGTTGAGAGCTTCCATGTGGTAATCGCTGTAAAAAAATTCGCTGCATTTTCGTGAAAAATGAAACCTCGTCGTTCCTGGGAAAAGCTCGTAGTTTTCATGGAGATAATCGTGTTTTTTGCGAAGATTGCTCAAAAATATGAAAACCTAATCGCTCATCAGCTGCTGGCACCAAACCCCTTGAGAAGGCTTCAAACTTGACCATAAAATTCCAGCAGCTCGAGTCCCAAAAAGTCTTGATCATAAAAAATAATAATAATAATTCGAACAAAAAAAAATATGAAAAAAAGATGGAAATTGTAAAAATGAGTAGCGAAATGAATCGCCGAATCACGGACATTCGGCCACACGTAGCAATTATGTCACGCAGTCACGATTCCGCGTCATCCTGTCGTGAGCACCAGGCTCAGTTTTTCACACTGTTGCCACTCTTGTAATCAATGTCCGTAACGAAAATCTCGTGTCAGAAACAAACACCGAGGCCGCTGTCCATAAATTAAAAGGCTCATGTTTATTTTTATTGTATTTTTGTTTAAGCGTCAATCAACGGCAATGAGCTACGAAATTGTTGCGCGTATAAATTCGTAAGTATCGTCGCAGTAAACTTCGTGAACAATATCATAAATGCGAATGGCGCGATTTATTTTTTAACTCTGTAACGATAATTATTTTTCATTGGCATTGTTTCTTTCGCCAAGGTCGTCACTATTTTCGCAATTTATTCAAAACGGTAGTAGGAATAACAGAAAATAAAATGGAAGGAAATGGAGAAAAAAAATAGAAAAATAATTTAAAAAAAAAACTAAAAAAAAAATAATACGCAAAAGTCGGGAATCCCTTCGACAAAAACTGGGAGAGCGCAAAAATTAGGCTCCGGTGAACACGATGCACGGAACGCCACGAAGCAATCGCGCGGAGGCTTCCAGAAAAATAAAAGCGACCAAGCACGACCAACGGAAGTGTGGAATTTTTTAACAACAATTCTCACAAATACAAACAACCTGCGAAAAAATGTCTACAGCCTATACGTGTAAATACGAAAAATTGTGACGTTCGGAATAAATAAAATAAAATGCGAATTAAAAAAAAAAAGGTTCGGGCGCAAAAAGCACTTGAAAAAAAAACAGAATGAAATATTTTGTCGATGCCGGATATGGGCCAAATCTTTCGGCCTCGACAATTCTATTTCAAGAATTTTTGATATTGAAAAAAAAAAAAAAATGTCTAGTGTCGTTTTTTCGAGCACCGCGCCGTTCGCCCCGAATAACGTGTACATTTTGCCTGCCAATGTGGATTCAAGAGTGCCTGCTCTTGTGTATGCTCACAATAACAATCGGTAGACGACGGATAGCAGCAGAGGAATGTCACAATTACGATTTCATAGTTAATTATTATGCCGGTGGTCGGGCGCCTTCATTGTTCTGTTTCGTCATGCTCCCTTTTTTATCTTGCTCTCTCTCTCTCTCTCTCTCTTGGGGAGCGATCTCTCGGTCCCTTGCTCGCCTGGGGTACCTTTGCATAGCCTGAACCCTCGGTATGACCGAGAGCCACGAGTACGTTCATTGTTTTTCCTCATACACACGCAAATACAATTCCATACACATTTTTTCTTTCGTTATTTGTTTTTTACAGTTCTCAATCCTCCCTCGACATATTCAGTCTCGTTTTTTATTCTTTTTCTAACAGCATAGTGCTTTCTTTCTGTTTCTGTCGCATTGGCGGTTCTCAGTATATTATTCAAAATTCTTAGCCACTAATCAGCCCGAAGCTCATTACCCAAATGCACAAAATATTGTCGTCTGTCACGCCAGAGTGGCTGCGAAATAACGAGACTGTCGAAAAGACAATTGACATCGAATCCTGTTTAGTGTATTCGCTTTATCATTATCGAGTCGAATCCTCTTCGCGGGCTATAGGAATATAAAGGAATTATTCGCGAGCAGCGTTTCCGCATAACGTTATGTCGCATGTCCATGGATTTTGTGTACGTAGATTCGACTGTTCGATTATTAATTGCGAATGCGTACAAAAACAGTTGATCGACGTCTAGCTCATGTGATTGAGAGGCTTCAATTGTTTATCCAAAAGCACACGACACGCGCACACATACACTTGGCATTCCCTCGAGTATCAATTCCCTCTCTCTTTCTTTCTCTCTCTGTCTCTCTCAGTCCTTGCTTCTCGTTTTATTTATGATCAACAATGGGCTCGTACTCTGAATTGTCACTCGAATTTATCGCGGTACACCATTTCATGTGTCGTGCAATCGAAAATGCATGTACGTGTAGAATATTTGTGGTTATGGTCATATGCTTTTGTGTATTATATAATCGTGCACATATATATTTATGTATAAACACTCGCAGACGCATATTTACCATGGCAGAATAATAATGAAGCGACGACTTTTCCTACTTGAATTTTTCATTTCATTCCAATTTCATTATTCCAATCGAGCTTTTCGACACATCGAATATTTATGCAAATGCACTGGAAATTAATTTTTTTTTTAAATTGTCGATATTTGGTTGAATACGGTAAACTAAATATTTTTTTAATTATTTCAAATTTTTTATTATTTTGGCAGAATATTCAGTTTCTTACAGAATTGTCAGCGAAATTTACGAGTGGAACGACTGAAATTTGCTTCCGAAGAGACTTTCTAAAATATTTCTTGCTGCAATGACACTATTTTTGGGATTATTCAAAGAAAACGTTTAGTCGAACGTATCGAACAAAATATCCATCTTTTTTAACAAAATTTTCTTTTCAGTGTACCAAAACTTTGAATTTCTAATAATTTCTCTTTTTTTTCTCGTCTGAAAACTAATACGGTGGAAATTGAATTTCGTTGAAAATCGTCGATATTTTGTTGAATACGGTAAACTAAATATTTTTTAAATAATTTCAAAATTTTTGTTTTTTTGGCAGAATATTCAGTTTCTGACAGAATTGTCAGCGAAATTTACGAGTGGAACGACTGAAATTTGATTCTGAAGAGACTTTCTAAAATATTTCTTGCTGCAATGACACAATTCTTGTGATTATTAAAAAAAAAAAAACGTTTAGTCGAACGTATCGAACAAAATATCCATCTTTTTCAGCAAAATTTTGTTTTCAGTGTGTTTTTTTTACTCCAATTTCACGAAAATAAAATGGAAATCGAATAATCCCGACGGAATATTAAAAAAAAATGTTTTTAAACTTGGAACTATAATTTCTTTTTTTTTGTTGTTGTTACAAAGCCACGTTAGATGCACAACGACTTAGTCTTCGAAAAACGGAAAATTATATCATTTTAACGTCGACTCGATCGTCCGGAAAAAAAATGCAAGAAAATTCATTCTCATTACGTCGCTTAAGCAATTAATAACGATTAACGACTGGGTATTGTAAGCCATGAGAGCTTTACGGACACAATTGCAGGTACGACGCAGCGAGAACGAGAGGGAAAAGGTTCATTCATGTTGCACATACTGCAAATTTCGTACTCTCAAACGAATTACGAATTCCATTGTCCGAAATATTACAAAAGAGAGTTGTTTAGTTTGGCCATGCTCGCAGCTTGAAAAAAGACAGAAAACCCGAGAGACAGGGGTGGGGGAAATTGGATATACCTTCCGTTGGTCAATACAGCGGGCATATTACTTTTTGAGTGGGAAGCGGATAGCGTTATGTATTTCATAGCTATTGTTCATATGTATATCTGTACACAGTATTTGAACGAATGTTGGGCGATATGGGTTGAGGCTTGAAAATCGGATGGACCTCAGAAACGACCAATGGAAACCCTCACCTTTTTTAACATGCCGCGCAGTTATGAAGTTAAATATGCCATAACCTCGCTATCCCTGTTACGACGATGCGGGGCCTAAAAACTTCATTCCTAAAGGCACTTTTTCGCAATTGTACTCCGACTTTTAATTAGTTATCGTTTGCCCATAATGCCAATCTGTTTTTTCCGTACATGCTGTGTCTGTGCACGTTGAGAGTGGAACTTGAAATGAATTATTTTTTTATGTATACTTAGTTTTGGCTACACTGGAAATTAAATTTTGTTAAAAATCGTCGATATTTTGTTGAATACGGTAAACTAAATATTTTTCTTATAATATCAAAATTTTTGTTATTTTGGAAGAATATTCAGTTTCTGACAGAATTGTCAGCGAAATTTACGAGTGGAACGACTGAAATTTGCTTCTGAAGAGACTTTATAAAATATTTCTTCACTGAGAATGAAATTTTGCTCAAAATCGTCGATTTGTTGTTGAATACGGTAAACTAAATAATTTTTTTAATAATTCCAAAATTTTTGTTATTTTGGCAGAATATTTAGTTTCTGACCGAATTGTCAGAGAAATTTACGAGTGGAACGACTGGAATTTGCTCCTGAAGAGACTTGCTAAAATATTTTTTCTGTCCTCCGGGCCGAAAGTGGCTACTTTCGGCCCGCTGCGCGGGCCGAAGTCGCCACATTCCGGCCACGTCGGGCAGAAAAATCGTATACACACCTCGGCCAGGAAAAAAGGAAGCCTCAGAACACATGTTTGTCAGCCTCGGCTTCGCCTCGGCCGACAATTACATGTGTTCTGAGACTTTCCTTATTTTCCTGCCCTAGGTGTGTAATATACTATTTGCTGCGATGACACAATTTTTGGGATTATCGAAAAAAACGTTTAGTCGAACGTATCGAACAAAATGTCCATCTTTTTCAACAAAATTTTCTTTTCATTGTCAAAAATTGTCATTAAACAGAAAATAGTGTAAATATTGAAAAAAAAAATTAAGAAGTATCTTTCTCTTTTTTTTTGTTCATTTGTCTCTGCAGTATAATTTTTCTGGGTAATAAGATGCGTCGAGCTTTCGTCGTGGAGGAACAATCGGGCCGACGATTTTCAAGCTAAGCAGGAGCGTACGAGCCCCGAGAGAAGGAAACCGTCTCCTCAAATTGAGTTAAACCACTTTTCCTTCTTCACTTCCGTCCCTTCTTTTCTCGACAGCCACTAAAACATTTTCCTTACGCCTCCCGCGACGGTAAATTTCACTGGCATCGATTATTCAGCTTTTTATTATTATTATCATTTTTTTTTTACGTTCCGAGAGTGAAAAAAATGTTCCTATAGTTTTTTAGACTCTTTTGAAAAGAGAAAAAAAATGTCGGTCTCTGAAATTGTCTTTTGTCCTTTTCCTTTAATATTTCAATACTTCGGTTCCGAATGACAATGAATAGCCCTTGAAATCCGGTCTTTCCAGCCCGGCGACTCGCGCGAGGACTGAAAGTAGTACGCAAACGAAATTAAAAATCAACGCTTCGACGTCTATCGATTGGGTCTACTTTATTTGTGTTACGTGACCCGTGGACGTGAGAAATTTCAAGAGTGCGCATAAGTGCAACGTTGCAAACGAAACTTGCCACATGTTGCATTTTTTTTTAATTTTTTTTTTTCAATACTTTTTTGCAGAACTACGATATATTTTGATTTGAGAAAAAAATTCGAACGAAATTGAAAAAGTTGGATGAAAAGAAATCGCTGCTGGTTTTTTTTTTTTTTTCTGAAAAGTCGAATCACCGATTCCCATCGATATTACTTTTGAATGAGCAGCTCGTTCAGAACATTTATGCGCGGACAATAATTGGGCAATTCGCGAAAGTTGCCAACGCGCTACGATACACCGCGCCTCGACGTTCAAACTTTTCTCTTCACGTTTTTTTAATGATGTCACAATTCGCAGTGCATGTTCACTCGAAATAATACAACACTCGCGAAATCACTCGGACGGGATATAAGAGATTACAACGCGATGTTTTCCGGCAATTCCAACGGAATTCATGGACTTTCATGGCTCTGTGAACTTACAACTTTTTTTTTACCAAGCGATTCGCCAGCCGGGAACACCGACGAGAGAGAAAGAATAAAATGGGAAAATTAAAAGTCATGGACCCTCGCTCGTGTTTGCTCAGTATTATTCCTCCGACT
>JBAJMU010000002.1:9784851-9801784 GCA_037952995.1 Hyposoter didymator
TTATTTTGGCAGTATATTTGGTTTCTAATGGAATTGTCAGCCATATTTACGATTGGAACGACTAAAATTTGCTTCCGAAGGGACTTTTTAGAATATTTCTGGCTGCGAGGACACAATTTTTGGGATCATTCAAAAAAACGTTTAGTTTAACGTATCGAACGAAATATCGATCTTTTCCAACAAAATTTTATTTTCAGAAAGATTTTTTAACATTTAAAAAATTACATCAATGGATTTGCGTTGTTTCGTATTTTTGAGAATAAACAAGTAAAATGTTGGCTTGGATAATTGGAAGTGACTTTTGAGCAAAAGTGACGATCGGAACGAGAAAAATTTGCTTCAGAAGAGACTTTCTAGAATATTTCTTGCTGCGAGGACACAATTTTTGGGATCATTCAAAAAAACGTTTAGTTTAACGTATCGAACAAAATATCGATCTTTTCCAACAAATTTTTGTTTTCAGTGTTGTAGAAATTCAATTCTACCTCCTCCTCAGCTTGTAGTAGTTTTCTCCTTTAGTTTGATTTTGGCATTATCCCCGCGAGGAATAAAGTCGAAAGTTTGGGTGCAAGACACGTGTCTCGGCCGCAGACATACGCAGACTCGAACACACACACATCCATGCACATACACACGCAGTCGCGTTCTGTGGGACGAACAGTTAGGAAGGCGAGAGATCGGGTGGAGGGGGCGCCAAGTATTGTCAACGAAATCGTACGCGGTGGGGTAATGTCGATGATGGTTGTGGTAGTGCTGAGGCTGATGGGCAACGATGGGGCTAGTGGCCATGGTGGTAGAGTCTTGGCTCGAAGGAAGGGAGGAAGGGCATATAAACCAATTAATTCGAGTAATAAGCAGCCGGGGACTAACTTTTATGGTCCCAGCACGTACGATACGTTCTATATGTTCGTGCAGACCAGCGGGACTCTGGAATATCTCGGAGACGATGAAATCGTTCATACATGTATAGAAGAGACAGTTAGAGACTCGAATTTCTCGATTTTCTTGACTGGGCATAAAATCTCTCATACTGGAAATAAAATTTTGTTAAAAATCGTCGATATTTTGTTGAACACGGTGAACTGAATATTTTTTGATAATTTCAAAATTTTCGTTATTTTGGCAGTGTATTTTGTTTCTAATGACAATTGTCCGCAAAATTTACGATTGACCGACAAAAATTTGCGTCCGAAGAGACTTTCTAGAATATTTCTTGCTGCGATGACACTATTTTTGGGATTATTAAAAAAAAACGTTTATCAGAGTATGGGAAAGTTTATTTTTTACGTCTTCCCCAATTATTTGATGAAATTGATGCAGAAAAGAATTAATTGTTCTGTTTCAGCATTCGGAACGAAATGAAACGGTAAATATTTATTTATTTGTCGAAAAGAACGTTCCATTTTCGTTTATTTTCATGTTCGCCATTTTTTTTCGTATTTTTGATTGTTCGTCAGATACAGCAACGTTGGGTAAACGTGAAAAAGGGAAAATCGAACGCTAAGCAGCCGTATATGATATTTAGCCATGATATTTGAGAATCGATATTTGCGCTGCGATGTCCCGTGGGCTTTCTCTTCACTGACGTTTCGACCCACTATTCAATTGCCTGGGGACCAATTAAACGATTTCTGCATGCTGCAGTGTTAACTAATACAGAAACTATTGGAGCCATTTGTCCATTTTCACTCTGCCCCTGCCCTTTGGCCACGCTTTTTCCGCGTGGCAATGCCATCGTGAAATAGTTCTCTCAATGGAATGAATTTAATCTCTTTACCTATATTCCCGACCAGTCAATGTTTGATAGCCGCGATAGTCGATCGAAAATAGTTAAAGTCAAAAAAAATTTGTCAAATCGTTCCCGCGCTGCCTTCTGATTAAGGAGGTTGGCTGCGTACGACCATATGATAAGAAGTTAATAAAATTTGGTGATAACCTTTTTTAGGATCAAATACTTTGACACTATTTTTTTCTAATTATTCGCTTTTTTCGCGAAAAAATCGAATAAAAATCGAAAAATGTATCGATTGAAAATTGGATCGCGTCCGCGTTTCCTTGGTTTCCGCATAAACGAAGAAATCTAGCCAGAACGATGCTTAGCCTAGTAAAACGTAGATGTATGCATTCCACCATGAGCCAGCAGGGCAGTCGAGAGTGTCCCTAGTGTGGATTTATGCATGGTGTGCCGCGGTTACGTCACTAGCCACTAAATTTACGGGCCCGGATTTACGAATGAAGCGATTAATTCAGCCACCAAGTTCACCACCACCATAACCGCTGCTGTACCTTCGAAACACAATCCTCCTACCTTCTCCACGCGGCCATTAGTTACGCTCCCTTCGTCTCATTGCCCCGCTTCGCTTACTACCACTCTTTGTCCATGTCTCTCAATTGCAGACGCACGTTTCGACATCTGCGTGCTGCGAGCCCAGCAATGCAACACGTAGAAAGTTGAGGAGCCGAGAAGAGGGGAAACGTATTTGATAAAAATTTCTAACAGCCGTGAGATTAATTCAAGAAATTGTAAAATTTACCTGAAGTTTCTTGTAATTGCGAGGCTTGATTCGTCGATTGCAGGAAAAATATTTCTTTTTCAGTTGCAAAAATGATTATAAAAAGCATTTTTAAACTGAAAATCCAAAGTCGTCTGCATTCTTTCCACTTGGTAATATATTTTTACAAAAGCCAAAATCTCAAAAATCACCAGGCACCATGCCTCGTAATTTTCCAAATATATAATGTTCCTAATTAATTTTTGACTCTATAATCTCGTAACTTTCTTCTTCTTCTTTTCGCGATAATAATTTGAGAAAAAACGCAGAATTTACGGAATAAAAAAATGGTGAAACTTTGAAAAAAAAAAAGTTTCGCAATTGGTTGAAAAGTTGGTTTTGGTTCGTGTTTGAGAAGAGAAAAAAAAATACAGAGGTCGCTGATTAATGAAAAGTGGCACTCGGAGAATTCGAGAAGCTGATACGTATAAAGGTAAAAAAATAAAGTCACGAGTAAGGGAATAGTATATAAAAAATAGTAATACGATAAAAGGTAAGCGTTCTGGGAAATGGGCTTTTGCAAAGCGATCCGGCTATCGCGGTGAAAGGAACGGGCAAAAGAAAAGAGAAATAAATGAACGATTAAGGAGGAAATCTCTACGGCCTCGAGCACGCGGTCCATGATTCCTTTTCATCTGTTCAAACCTCTCGCCGCGTTTCTCTTCAATTTTTACTGGACCTATTGGCGGAGAGAGGCTCGATCGATTCGTACGGAGTTATATGGGCATCCTGATGCGCTTAATAAGCTCTTAACTTGCTCGTGCGCGAGTATTTTATCCATCGGTGAATGTGAGTAGCCCCAATTGCGTCAAATTTTTTTTTTTTTTTTTTTTTTTTTTTTTTTTTTTTTTTTTTTTAATTATTATTGTCTCCACTGCACGTGATGAACGTCCATAAAGAAAAGGTCCAGATGGTCTGGCGATTCTTTGTTCAGCGACACAAGAATTTGCGATAAAGTTGACACTGGCCTGTGGCCACAATTTATTTCTCATGTACACTGGAAATAAATTTTGTTAAAAATCGTCGATATTTTGTTTAACACGGTAAACTGAATATTTTTTGATAATTTCAAAGTTTTCGTTATTTTGGCAGTATATTTGGTTTCTAATGGAATTGTCAGCAAAATTTACGATTGAAAGAACAAAAACTTGCTTCCAAAGAGATTTTCTAGAATATTTCTTGCTGCGATGACACCATTTTTGGGATTATTAAAAAAAAAACGTTTACATTGGAAATGAAATTTTGTTAAAAATCGTCGATATTTTGTTGAATACGATGAACTAAATATTTTTTGATGATTACAAAATTTTCGTTATTTCGACAGTATATTTGGTTTCTAATGGAATTGTCAGCGAAATTAGCGACTGGAACGACTAAAATTTGCTTCCAAAGAGAATTTTTGGAATATTTCTTGCTCCGATGACACCATTTTTGGGATTATTAAAAAAAAAAACGTTTACACTGGAAATGAAATTTTGTTCAAAAATCATCGATATTTTGTTGAAGACGGTGAACTAAATATTTATCGATAATTTCAAAATTTTCGTTATTTTGGCAGTATATTTGGTTTCTAACGAAATTGTCAGCGAAATTAACGAGTGGAACGACTAAAATTAGCTTCCGAAGAGACTTAATAAAATATTTCTTGCTGCATTGAAACAATTTTTGGGATTATTCAAAAAAACATTTAGTCGAACGTATCGAACAAAATATTCGTCTTTTTCAACAAAATTATGTTTTCAGTGTTCCGATGGCTGTTGATCATGCTCCGACGATTGTTCGTCATTGTAATTGAGTGAGAAAATAAAACGATCAGTAGGCGCGATTGTGCACGAGTAAAATATTCCATTAGTATTCGGCGTCACGAGAAACACTGCCTGCTGACTTTTTGTCGAGAGGGTAAAAAAAAAAGTCACAAATTTTAAAAGACCCTCGAGGTATTCTCTCTCCTTGTCCCACTCTTTAATTTTCCCTCTTTTTTCCACTATCTCTCGCTGCGTGTCAGTGGGCTTTTCGAGTCAGACAGGAGAAAAAGAATCACGCTCGTCGCGACGCCGTGTGTCGCGTCTCGGTGGGAAATTTTCTGTTTTACTCGCGCGAGGCTTTGGGTAGAAATACGCCCGACATACGAGAACATGATTTTTATTTCTACCCTTATCTTTTGGCATTCTGTGCTTAGTTCCAGAAGGGAGAAGGGTTAGCTGCGAGTCTAAAAGGTATAAATGTGGAGCAGCTGAAAACCTCGTACACGATTGTATACATACGCTTGTCTATAGCGCGAAAGGACAATCTCATGCTAAACGAAAGCTCGATAAAAAAAAGATCAACAGAACCGATCTCCAGTGCGGATTTATGCAAATGAACAACGTTCTCCATTCTCGAATTACAATCGATCTTGCACAATTCTCAACAGAATTCGATCGAGATAATGTGGACGAGGAAAAAAAATTGATGAAATTGTTGAATAAAAAGTTATTTACACGGGGAATGACATTTTGTTAAAAATCGTCGATATTTTTTTGAATACGGTTAATTAAATATTTTTTTATCATTTCAAAATTTTCGTTACTTTTGGCAGTATTTTTGGTTTCTAACGAAATTGTCAGCGAAATTTACGAGTGGAACGACTAAAATTTACTTCCGAAGAGACTTTCTAAGATATTTGTTGATGCATTGACACCATTTTTGGGATTATTGAAAAAAAAACGTTCAGTCAAACGTATCGAACAAAATATTCATCTTTTTCAACAAAATTTTGTTTTCAGTGTATCAATTACTAAATATTACTCGGATTACAATCGATCTTGCGATTCTCAACAGAAATCGATCGAGATAATGTGGACGAGGAAAAAAACTTGATGAAATTGTTGAATAAAAAGTTATTCATTAATTACTGAATATCTTTAATTGGCGTTAATGAAAAAGTGTCATTATGCTTGATTATTATTGCTGAATTTATTTACTGAAAACCAAATTTTGTTGGAAAAGATTGAAATTTTGTTCGATACGTTCGACTAAACTTTTTTTCGAATAATCCCAAAAATTGTGTCATTGCAGCAAGAAATATTCTAGAAAGTCTCTTGGGAAGCTAATTTTTATCATCCCAATCGTGAATTTTGGTGACAATTCCATTAGAAACCAAATATATTGCCAAAATAACGAAAATTTTGAAATTATGAAAAAATATTTAGTTTACCATGTTCAACAAAATATCGACGATTTTTAACTAAATTTTATTTACAGTGTTGGCAAAAATTGCGCAGCTTTCCAATAGAGAATTTTCGAGAATTTTCCAAAATTCACCACTTCTTCGAGTCAACACGATTGTAGTAATTTTTCTTAAACACACACAATCGTTTGGTGGATGTTCACGATGAGCCCCGGATTTTGTTATCCCATTCCCACGTGCCCCTAAAGCTCATCGACAACGTAAGCTTTTGTCAGGGAGAGACGCAGAAGAATAGAGAAAGGGAGAAAGAAGCGAGAAACGCCATGGAATCAGACAGAGAAAATGGATGAAAAATGACAAAGCGACGGGGTGTGGAGGTGGTTGCTGGGGTTGGCACCAAACGAAGTGAGAGACGATGGCAAAAATGCGAGCTGCACACACACCCTAAAGAGGGAGAAAGGACTGACCAAGGTGTGAACAAGAACGAACTAATTACGAGAATACGCCAACACTGCGAAATGTACGACAGCAGCCGGTTTTCCCCGTAGAAAATTTATTTCTCGACTTTCCGGTTCTCGTGATTTCACCAGAACGCTTTTTACCTCTTGAGCTCTTTCCCAACCCTCTCGAAACATTTTATCCTCGATTTTTCTAATTAATTATAATGGCTTTCCATCCATTTTCCGATTTTATATTCCTTTCGCAATACTCAAGTTTTTCAACATTTTTTAATCAAAAGTCACTTCAATTAACCAACCCAACATTTTACTTTTTTATTCTCAAAAATACGAAACAACCTAATTCCATTGTTGTCATTTTTTTTTAATGTTAAATAATCTTTAGTTATTCGTGCGTAATTAATTCACTGCAAAGAACATTTTGTTGAAAAAGATGGATATTTTGTTCGATACGTTCGACTAAACGTTTTTTTCAATAATCCCAAAAATTGTGTCCTCACAGCAAGAAATATTTTAGAAAGGCTCATCAGAAGCAAATTTTCGTCGTTCCACTCGTAAATTTCGCTGACAATTCCATTAGAAACAAAAAAATCTGCCAAAATTGACAAATATTTTGAAATTATAAAAAAAAAAATTGCAGCAAGAAATATTTTAGAAAGTCTC
Source organism: Hyposoter didymator (assembly GCA_037952995.1). Lineage (NCBI taxonomy): Eukaryota > Metazoa > Arthropoda > Insecta > Hymenoptera > Ichneumonidae > Hyposoter > Hyposoter didymator. The sequence goes on from JBAJMU010000002.1 coordinate 9,791,694, forward strand.
TTCAGAAGCAAATTTTAGTCGCTCCACTCGTAAATTTCGCTGACAATTCCATTAGAAACCAAAAAATCTGCCAAAATTGACAAATACTTTGAAATTATAAAAAAAATTGCAGCAAGAAATATTTTAGAAAGTCCCTTCTTCAGAGAGAAATTTTTGTCATTCCACTCGTAAATTTCGCTGATAATTCCGTTAGAAACCAAATATACTGCCAAAATAACGAAAATTTGGAAATTATAAAAAAAAAAATTGCAGCAAGAAATATTTTAGAAAAAGTCTTTTCAGAAGCAAATTTTAGTCGGTCCACTCGTAAATTTCGCTGACAATTCCATTAGAATGCAAAAAATCTGCCAAAATTGACAAATACTTTGAAATCATAAAAAAAAATTGCAGCAAGAAATATTTTAGAAAAAGTCCTTTCAGAAGCAAATTTTAGTCGTTCCACTTGTAAATTTCGCTGACAATTTTGTTAGAAACTAAATATTCTGCCAAAGTAACACAAATTTTGAAATTATTAAAAAAATATTTAGTTTACCATGTTCAACAAAATATCGACGATTTTTAACAAAATTTCATTTCCAGTGTTGAAAGCTCACTCAAGATTAATTCGAATCGACCAAAGTTAGTAGTTAATAAATCAAACTAACCATCTCAAAAATTCCAACCCTCTAAAGAAGTCAACTCTTTATCCTCGCGAGATGATCTTTTGTTTCACAATTCATGTGAAATTGTCGATTTAATAGCGAGCTTTTGCGTTCAATCGAAAGACATAAATATTCATCTGCGTTAAACCAGGCATGGAAGGTTGAGAAAAGGTGGTTGGTGGTAAAAGAATGGAAATGGGGAGAAAGACTTTCTCTTGGGCACAAGTTGCTCAAGATTTTTTAAATCTTTACGAAGAAAAATCGTTTTTATAATAATAATTTTTTTTTCCTACTGAAACTGCCAATTATTATTCGCTCTCAAGCGGTGGAAAAATTGTAGTTTAGCCTTGAGAACTCGGATCCTCGAAACTCATAATTTGTAGAACTATTTTCATTCTCGTGCGATGCTCCCTTCCTGGTAGTCTGGACGGAAAACCACCCCCCCCGATCCCCGCAAGCCCTTATCTCGGACGATAAGGACAAGGGAGAGGCAGTGATATAAAAGATTATTCGTGGAATATGAAGTCGTAAAGCAAGCTGACTCAATAACGGAGTATTTACAGACGCACACATACGGAAAAAACGGGCCGAATAGATTCATTGGTGGTTTTATTATCTCAGGGGTTTACTTAATATATAATACGCAGATACAGGGTGTTCGAAATTTAACTGCCCTGGTCCGGTTTTATAAAATATTCTGAAATTTGTTAAAATCGAATTAGAAAACCGAAAAAATAATCTCAAAACGCAGGGCATTTTGAAAATTATAAAAATACCATTTCATTCGGCCATATTTAAAATCGGAGAGATTCGTACGATTGCAGTCTTGTGAAACCTCCAAATTTTATTGGAATTTATTTATTTATATTATTTATTTTATTTATTTATATTATTTATTTTATTTATTTATATTATTTATTTTATTTATTTATTATTAATTGATTTTATTTATTTTTTGAGGCGTATGAAGGTAAGAGACGAAAATTTGTTTCTAAATGGCAACGTTTATTTTGTTTTTTAATGATATTCGTTAAAATTCGGTTTTGTGAACTCTAAAAATTTTATTGGAATGTATTATTTTTGAGTTTTTATTGTAAGAGAAGAAAATTTGTTTTTAAATGGCAAAATATTCATTTTCTTTTTCCAGAGATATTCGTTGGCATTCAGAATTGTGAAAGCTCAAAATTTTATTGGAATTTACTACTTTTGAGGCTTGTGAAGGTGAGAGAAGAAAATTCTTTGCTAAATGGCAACGTCCATTTTGTTTTTTAGTGATATTCGTAAAAATTCAGTTTTGTGAAGTCTCAAAATTTTACCGTAATTTACCACGTTTGAGATTTTTGATGAATGAAGAAAATTTGTTTTTCAATGACAATATCAATTTTTTTTTTTTTTTTTTNTTTTTTTTTTTTTTTCAATGACATTGCATTGACTTTTCGACACCCGGTACATTGAGCAAATAAAGTCTATCCTCGCCATGATCGCAGGACCTGCTACTCTGTACAAGCCCACATTGAAACGTCTCCTGATGTTTCATCCCTTATTATTCTTCGCCTGTGCGTCCTTAACACATTTCTATATATATATGAAGAGCGATGTAATATGTACATATATATTTATCAGTGAAAATCCACCCTCGCAAGTCAGCGATGTCGGAAGAGCCAGAAATGACCACATAATCCTCTTGGCTATTTCCATTTACTTGGTGTAGAGTCGGAGGAGAGGACGTGAGAGACGAAGAGCAGGGGGGGGGGACGTGATCCTTCAACGAAAGATGTGGACACGGAAATGGTGGGAGGTGGAGAAAAGTCGATGGAAATGAGTATTTCGACATCGATTCCAAGGGGCAGGAGTCGAGCTTCTTGGTTTCATGCCCCGGTGCCTTTTTTCTTCTCGTAGGAAGTTATTGAATTTTTTGAAATATACTCCCGCCCAATCCGCGTCGAGTCTGTTATATTGCGATAATGTGATTTTGAATAATCGAGTAAAAAAAATTCTGTCAGGGAATTATTTTTGTTCGATAACGAGAGTGGGAAGCAAATTTTTCGTTCATACGGGCAGGACAATTGTTGATGCGAATTGTTGGTCGCACAGCGGGTGAAATCAAAAAAGTTTTGTGAAAGGTCCTGTTGACTCGTCAATTTTCTCGGGAGCTCGGACAGGACTGCATTGAACCTGTCATAGATTTTGTTCGGTTTTTGTCCCCTCGTATTTCAGTTTCCGGAAGTTGGAGATTCTGATTTTCGTGATTTATTATTTTCATCCTGCTTTCACCCTCAACTTTATATCCAGAAAAGGCGCGCGCGGATGTTGGAGTTGCGGGGTGGGGGGTGAAGAGGGGGAATGTTCTTGGACGCGAGCTTCGACTTTTCCGATTTAAAGTTTACGTAAACCACGACAATTCGTTGCTACGATTTTCTGTGAGAAATTCTCCGCCTTTTTTTCCAATCCTCGAGATATTTCTACATTCATCCCTCCCACCCTTCGATTTCGAGTCATTTCACGGTTTCGTTTTGTATTTATACGCTTTTTTTTTTATTCATTCACATTTTTGCGATCGTTAAAGTATTATACGAATTTCTGGATCGTTCTCGTGTCGTACAACATCGAGGGTGTTTGCTTTTCTCTTTTTGTTCGGAGTTGTTCGGGGCGGTGAACTTTGTCGACGAGTTTTTTCCTTTTCGAGATCGTAATAAAGAGGATCGTCGTCGCGTTTACTTTTAAACACGATTTTCGGAATGTCGACGTCGATATTACGAACGGAGAATCATGTAAAAACGTGTTGGGCTTGATTACACCCTCGGGGGTGACTCCTGCGACCGTCGTGTGTGTTTCCTCATCACACATTGCCACGTGAATACATCGCGACCTATCATTGTCTCACCGCAGAATGCTTTTTGGCACCCGCTTGGAATCCATAAAATGTATATACGCTCATGTACACGTATATGTTTACACGTTAACTACATTTATATAGGGTGTCCAGAATTTTGCGTCAATGATAACTTGACTAAAAATTTCTATGACGTTTTTTTTCTGTCATTTCTTGAATCAATTATTCATTCATTTTCTCCACTCTGAAGATCGCAAGAATTTGTTGCATACGGATGTAAACTTTGCACTACATTTGGTCACAGGAACCAATGAGAAAAAAACAAACTTGCTTTTAAAATTTTCGAAAACTGGGATGCGATCGAAAAATGAAACGTTTTCATGCACTGGAAATGAAATTTTGTTAAAAATCGTCGAAATTTTGTTGAATACGGAGAATTAAATATTTTTCGATAATTTCAAAATTTTTGTCAATTTTGGCAGATTATTTGGTTTCTAATGGAATTGGCAGCGAAATTTACCAGTGGAACGACAGAAATTTGCTTCAGAAGAGACTTTCTAAAATATTTCTTGCTGCGAGGACAATTTTTGGGATTATTCAAAAAAACGTCTAGTCGAACGTATCGTACAAAATATTCATCTTTTTCAACAAAATTTTGTTTTCAGATAAATATCCCTTTTTCTTAAAGTCAATTTTCTATATTTTATGGCAATAAATTTTGATAAAATTTTGTTAAAAATCGTCGATATTTTGTTGGACACGGTGAACTAAATATTTTTTGATAATTTCAAAATTTTCGTTAGTTTGGCATTATATTTGGTTTCTAATGGAATTGTCTGCAAAATTTACAATTGGAACAACAAAAATTTGCTTCAAAAGATATTTTCTAGAATATTTCTTGCTGCGATGACACAATTTTTGGAATTATTCAAAAAAACGTTAAGTCGAACGTATCGAATAAAATATTCATCTTGTTCAACAAAATTTTGTTTTCGGTGTGCAATTTTGAAAATAATGCACCGACTGCTTTCCGCCAGTGGGACTTTTGAGACACCCTCCACGTTGCGTTCGGTGGACCAGGCAATACAGCACACGAGACAAAAGGAATGCTTGTTTATGTGGGACCAACTAAGAATCAAAGGAAAAAGGCATACAGGGAGGGTATTAATGGTGTGAATAAATGAGACGCCCTTTGGCAGTTGGATCGTCGATATAAGTGAGCTCCGAATGCATCAAGTAAACGATCGAATGGTCAATGTACGTAGGAACGCGTGTTTGCAGTAGTCGCAGTCCCCTTTTCTGTACACGAAGTATAAAAGCCATAAGCACACGTGCCAGCGCACACCAGAGGAAAAGGACAAAGGAGACTAAAGCTAATTGAAAAATGGGCAAACAATTTAATTGTACCTGAGAATACAAAATGGCTAATGAAAAGTCATTGCCAAGAGCATTATTTTAGGGCTCACTGAAAACAAAATTTTGTTGGAAAAGATCGATATTTTGTTCGATACGTTCGACTAAACGTTTTTTTGAAAAATCCCAAAAATTCTGTCATCCCAGCAAGAAATATTCTAGAAAATCTCTTTGGAAGCAAATTTTAGTCGTTCCAATCGTAAATTTAGCTGACAATTCCAATCGAAACAAAAAGTACTCCCAAAATAACGAAAATTTTGAAATTATCGAAAAATATTTAGTTCACCGTATTCAACAAAATATCGACGATTTTTAACTAAATTTCATTTCCAGTGTAAACGTTTTTTTTAATAATCCCAGAAATAGTTTCATCGGAGCAAGAAATATTCCAAAAAGTCTCTTTGGAAGCAAATTTTAATCGTTCCAATCGTAAATTTAGCTGACAATTTCATTAGAAACCAAATATACTGACAAAATAACGAAAATTTTGAAATTATCGAAAAATATATAGTTCACCGTATTCAACAAAATATCGACGATTTTTAACAAAATTTCATTTCCACTGTAAACGTATTTTTCAATAAACCCAAAAATTGTGTCGTCGGAGCAAGAAATATTCTAAAAAGTCTCTTCGGAAACAACTTTTAGTCGTTCCAATCGTAAATTTAGCTGACAATTTCATTAGAAACCAAATATACTGCCAAAATAACGAAAATTTTGAAATTATCGAAAAATATTTAGTTCACCGTATTCAAGAAAATATCGACGATTTTTAACAAAATTTCATTTCCAGTGCTGGTTCCAAAATCCTGCAGAATGTCTATTGCAATTTATCAATATGAAAAGCTTGACGCATAATTACTGCGAAATTTGTAGCCCTCGATGAGTATTAGTCAATCCAAATTAATTCAAATTCACGCTTCTCCACTGTCAAAAACAGCTGACATGTCGTATAACAACATTGAAGCCCCTAGTAATCATCAAACTCATTAAATCCTTAAATAATTTATAATTGCTTATAAATTTTATTGGATGGAGCTGATTCAAAGTTTGATTTAATGAGAAAAATGATGAGAAGTCTATCGGAGTATTATCGTAGACACGTGACTGGTATTATGCATATTCACGTTCCTGCTGTCGATTCCGATGTATATACTTTACACCATTCGTATGTATGTGTACGTTCTATGCCACCCACGAGGGTAATTACCACTAGCTGTACGTTGAAAGCCATTGTTACGTAATTAAAGGTATACATCATATATATTATGTGTGTATCATGTCTCTATATATACGTGCATTGCATATATATGTACTAAAGTGGTAACAAACGTTTTAACATAAGCAAAATATGGAGTCACCGTGCACCGCATGTATTTCTTGAGGGAAGGAAATGTCTGTGCACAAAACTTGTTTAATTATCTTATGGTACTGATTAAAATAACAGAAAAGCTATTATTTTCCTGAAAGTTGTATAAACTGTAAAAAATCAAGTTGTATTTGTTTTTTCTTCATTTTACAAATTCCTGTTGCTTCGTTTTTAACAATTTTAAGTTTTTTTTTTTTTTTTTTTTTNTTTTTTTTTTTTTTTTTTTAATGCTCATTGAGAATTGGGTGTAAAAAAACTATAAAAGTTACGTTTGTTTTTTCTTCATTTTAGAAACTTCTGTTGCTTTCTTTTTAACAATTTTGAGTTTTTATTTTTTTAATTGCTGACTGAGAATTGGGTGTAAAAAGAAAAAAAACGTTACGTTTGTTTTTTCTACATTTTGCAAATTCCCGTTGCTTCGTTTTTAACAATTTCAAGTTTTTTTTTTTTTTTTTTTTTAATTGCTGACTGAGAATAGGGTGAAAATTGGAAAGAATGAGCGAATTGATAAATTATTGGGGGTATGGGTCATTTGATACGTGACGAGAGCGAGGTCAAGGTCGAGACAAAATTTAGACGGAGTCGCGCGTGGTCGAAAGAATCGAGCTGCTTTTTTTTTTTTTTTTACGATTTTCGTGCTCACCGAGGGATGAAAGGCACGTGTGTGTGTGCGGGTCATAGTCATGACCTGACGGCTTCGCGCTATGAACGGGGCATTGAGCTTTCGCGGACATTGGCTTCTAACCCTTGTATTGTACACGCGGCGCAAACCCGCAGGGCGTACAAGCAATCTCCAGATGTATGTTCGAATTTTTAGTTCGGTGCCGAACTGGCACGAACGTATCGACAGCTATTTCGGTTCCAGTGTAATTTCTCCCCTGCGACACTATGATTTTTGAAGGTTAAGGGGGGCGCCAATTAAAAATCCATGTCCTGATATTCCCCGACTCATTTAATTTCGCCCGAAAATAATTTAATGGGTTCGGAGAATCGAAAAATTTGTCACCACTCGAAAAAAAACGTGAGGAAGCTGTGAACTGAAGTATCGCGACTCTGGGATGTAAAAAAAACGACGAAGTATAGAGGCAAACGACTCAGGGTGCCAAAATGGTAGCAGGCTTTGAATACACTTGTGATATTCGAGCGAAAATCCAAAGTAAAAGACCGCAGGCTAAAAGGGCGTTGATACAGAGAGAAAAGGGATGCTGAAATACAGCGACAGAGCATCCCTTTTGGTTAGTAGTAACAAGGACCGGAGGCTTTTGGCTTTCTCTGTGCGTAAAGAGGGAGAATGCGAGAGAACAGTACATACAGCTTCGCAGTTGTATATTGTCGTGCACTGCGAATAGCAGAGAGAGAGAGAGAGGAAGGTACATGCCTGAGGGGTTGGCGCATTTGGAAATGCATCCGGGAGGTCCAGGGAGAGGGGTTCTGGCGAACACCGTTATTATTGAATTATTAATTCAACCGGTTAATTAATAAACGATAGGCAGTGCGACGAATATCAAGAGAAAGATAAAGAGCGAGATGGAAAGCTAGAGAGAGAGAGAGAGAGAGAGAGAGGAAAAGGATGAGGAAGGAAAAAGATAAAGGAAGAAAAAAGGAGAAACTTGTGAGTAAAATTTAACTCTCGCTATAGGAATCTGGTAACTAGCCAACCACAGGGTAACAAACCATATCGAAATATATGTATTTAAGTGTTGATGTATAAAATATCTAGTGCGTGTATATACATTACGAACGACCCATGTTCACTTGCTGCTTGGCCAGACTTTCCAGCATCCCCTTCTCCAATTTCTCTCCATCTCACTCTCCCCATGTTTTTATGATCCTCCGAAATGGCTTCGTGTACAAACGCTCTATATAGCTATTAACTCCCGTTCTATCGCGTACAACTAATATTGCTTTAACACGATCGCTGTGTGGCCCATTTCTATCTCTACTCTCCCCGCATCTCTCTCTCTCTCTCTCTCTCTCTCTCTCTCTCTCTCTCTCTCTCTCTCTCTCTCTCTCTCTCTCTCTCTCTCTCTCTCTCTCTCTCTCTCTCTCTCTCTCTCTCTCTCTCTCTCTCTCTCTCTCTCTCTCTCTCTCTCTCTCTCTCTCTCTCTCTCTCTCTCTCTCTCTCTCTCTCTCTCTCTCTCTCTCTCTCTCTCTCTCTCTCTCTCTCTCTCTCTCTCTCTCTCTCTCTCTCTCTCTCTCTCTCTCTCTCTCTCTCTCTCTCTCTCTCTCTCTCTCTCTCTCTCTCTCTCTCTCTCTCTCTCTCTCTCTCTCTCTCTCTCTCTCTCTCTCTCTCTCTCTCTCTCTCTCTCTCTCTCTCTCTCTCTCTCTCTCTCTCTCTCTCTCTCTCTCTCTCTCTCTCTCTCTCTCTCTCTCTCTCTCTCTCTCTCTCTCTCTCTCTCTCTCTCTCTCTCTCTCTCTCTCTCTCTCTCTCTCTCTCTCTCTCTCTCTCTCTCTCTCTCTCTCTCTCTCTCTCTCTCTCTCTCTCTCTCTCTCTCTCTCTCTCTCTCTCTCTCTCTCTCTCTCTCTCTCTCTCTCTCTCTCTCTCTCTCTCTCTCTCTCTCTCTCTCTCTCTCTCTCTCTCTCTCTCTCTCTCTCTCTCTCTCTCTCTCTCTCTCTCTCTCTCTCTCTCTCTCTCTCTCTCTCTCTCTCTCTCTCTCTCTCTCTCTCTCTCTCTCTCTCTCTCTCTCTCTCTCTCTCTCTCTCTCTCTCTCTCTCTCTCTCTCTCTCTCTCTCTCTCTCTCTCTCTCTCTCTCTCTCTCTCTCTCTCTCTCTCTCTCTCTCTCTCTCTCTCTCTCTCTCTCTCTCTCTCTCTCTCTCTCTCTCTCTCTCTCTCTCTCTCTCTCTCTCTCTCTCTCTCTCTCTCTCTCTCTCTCTCTCTCGCTCTCTGGAGTTTACCCAGAAACTGCCTATATATAGTTCCAGGACGTCGATTGTCGAGCCAACACGAATTTATTAGCAACTGCGGGTACAACAATATGTATTTATATATTTACCTTCACATGTATGGAAATATTTTCGGATTTGACTAGATAAGGGTGTATAAATAAATAAATACTAATTAATGGATCTGTATTTATGTTGAAAGAAGTGTGCACCGAAAACGAATGGATACTTTGTTCGATACGTCCGACTAAACGATTTTTTCAATAATCCCAAAAATTGTGTCATTGCAGCAAGAAATATTTTAGAAAGTCTCTTCGGAAGCAAATTTTCGCCGTTCCACTCGTAAATTTCACTGGAAATTCTGTTAGAAACCAAATATACTGTCAAAATAACGAAAATTTTGAAATTATTAAAAAACATTTAGTTTTGCGGATTCAACAAAATACCGACGATTTTTAACCAAATTTCATTCTCAGTGTGGAGTCAACGAATTTGGATAAATTGTTATCCAAACGCCCAGCAATTTTTACGTAACTTTAGATATTTACGATCGTAATTTCTCACCTCGTTTATAATAAAAATTTAAAATCACCGAAAATGTCGTCTGCTGATGAAAATATGTATTCAAGCGAATAGAAGTAAAAATCATAGCTCCACAATGATTGATTATTAATTCCACTTCATGAATTTATAAATTAAAAAAAAAAATAGAACTGCATTAATTCAGTTATTTCTCGACATTGTTCCGGAAAATTTAATTTATTTGTTACGTATTAGCAAACGAATGAAATGCCAAATGTATTTGCACTATAACGGATTCTTTATTTCTCCATTGAACTGGGTCGGTTCCGAATTCGTGGTGAATGTTATTACATCGAAAACGTATTGTGATGAAATATTCGGATTGTTATTATAATTGAAGGAGAAAGATTGGTTGAACGTTAAAACGAAT
>JBAJMU010000002.1:9801813-9827180 GCA_037952995.1 Hyposoter didymator
CAGGGATATCGAATAACGTGGGAAAAAAAATAATGATATGGAGAAAGGAAGGGGTTGCGAGGGTGTCGAAGAGGAAGGGAAAATGCCCTGGAAAATTTCAATCAGCACCAAACACGCTTTCGGTGGCTGTATATACGGGCATGAGGAAAATCAACTCGGCCCAGCAGGAGCTTATAATTAAAACTATATTTCCTCATTATCGCAGAACCCTCGTGTTTTGCTTCAACGAAAATTCGCCAAGTTCGAACACGAAAAGTGACAAGAAAACGAGCAAAGAGTTGTTGGTAGAGATGAAAAACAAAAAACTCTATTTATTTATACTAAAAATGTAATTTTGTATAAATGGAAGTGTTCTCCAATAAAAAAGTAAAAATAGAATAAATCTTTTTTGTTTTTTTTTGCCACTTCACTGAAAACGAAATTTTGTTGAAAAAGATGAATATTTTGTTTGATACGTTCGTCTAAACGTTTTTTTTTTTAAATAATTTCAAAAATTGTGTCAATGCAGCAAGAAATATTTTAGAAAGTCTCTTCGGAAGCAAATTTTAGTCGTTCACTCGTAAATTTTGCTGACAATTCTGTCAGAAACTAAATATTCTGCCAAAATAACAAAAATTTTGAAATTATTTAAAAAATATTTAGTTTACCGTATTCAAGAAAATATCGACGATTTTTAAAAAAATTTCATTTCCACTGTAAACGTTTTTTTTAATAATTCCGAAAAATTGTGTCATCAGAGCAAGAAATATTCTGAAAGTCTCTTCGGAAGCAAATTTTAGTCGTTCACTCGTAAATTTTGCTGACAATTCTGTCAGATACTAAATATTCTGCCAAAATAACAAAAATTTTGAAATTATTTAAAAAATATTTAGTTTACCGTATTCAACAAAATATCGACGATTTTTAACAAAATTTCATTCCCAGTTTTTTTATCGATTATTTATCATTAAAAAAAATGTAGCCAACTGGTCTTACGAAAAGGCAGTGAATTACTTCGCTCGATAGAGCGATGCAAAAATGATTAAAAAATGAAAGAATTCAAAAAATTCAATTGGACTGAATGTTTTTTTCTCAAACATTTCGAGGCAAAGAGGATTTTGATGGAGCGAAGAGGAAAAATTGAGCTCGGTCGATGGCCCACGGGACTGTACACATGAACAGAAAGAAGGGAAAGAAAAAAAAGGTTTGACGTACATTTCCCTTTCCAATTTGATTTTTATGCCTCATATCGAGGTATTTCCATTTTTATTGCATCATTTTATGCCTCGATGATTCTTCGATACTGAGCATTTCCACATTTACCCCACCCTCTTGAGCCCGATGAAAAATAATAACGATAATAATTTTATTTAAATGCGAATCGTTGTTTCAAAAAATCTTCGATACTGCACGATGATTGAAAGAAGCCCTGGGGAATTATACGGCGGAGTGTTCAATTATATTTCCATACGACTAATCAAAGAAGAAAGGGAACAAAGAGGGAAAAAGGAATTAAGGGAAAAATGCGAGAGTCAGGTGGTTATTATCGATATTTGCTTCGAAAAGAGAGAAAACAGTAAAAAACAAAAAAAAACAAAAAAAAACAGCGAATTCCCTTTCACAATCATATTTGGCTCTTTCGTAGGTTCGTACGAACCACCCAATGACAAGAATTTTTATCCTTTTCTTTCATTTAACCTCTCCTTTTGTTTTTATTCAATTGAAATTCTCTGTGTGTGCTCGATCCTTTTTTAGTTGAACACGAGAGGGCGACACGCTAGATCGAGCCCGACTCGAAGCCATGTCAATGGAATTACAGCCAATGTTCCGGCGGGGTGACCGCCACTTCATAAAACACACACCTCCGCTCTCCACGTACAGGTTTTTCCAAAAATCGAGACCCAGTCGCGATCAGCACGAGCTTTTTTTCATTTTTTTTTCTCCACGAACCTTTCCCCCTGTTTCTACGATATTAATTGAATGGATTGAATGCCAAAACGCCATGTAACGCCGTTACTACTGAATATCGCATCAACTTGGCTCGCAGACGAAAAAAAAGCTGGAAAAATTCTGGACACGAAAAATTTCTCGATCTCCAATTAACGCTGTTAATTTTTTTGTAGTTTTTGAGTCAGCCTGTTTTTGCACAAAAAGCAGCCGTCAATAAGAGTGGAGAAAAAAAAAGCGGCACGCAGATCGACTGGCTCGCGTGTATGGAGGACGATGAATTTTTTTTCGATATGTTCGATCATATCGTGCGTTCATGGGCAGTAGAATGGCAATAAAAGGAGCTCGAAAGGGGAATAAAAATAATGTGAAGTGGATATACGGACTACTAATATTGCCGGGAGGAGGCACGGAATAGAATTGGAGAATTCGTATTTACAAAATTGTATGGAATCCGTGATTTTCACTGGCTATAAAATTGGCTGTTGTAAAAAAAAAAAAAACAACGCACTGAAAACATAATTTTGTTGAAAAAATGAATATTTCGTTCGATACGTTCGACTAAATGTTTTTTTTTGAATAATCCCAAAAATTGTTTCAATGCAGCAAGAAATATTTTATAAAGTCTCTTTGGAAGCAAATTTTAGTCGTTCCACTCGTTAATTTCGCTGACAATTCTGTCAGAAACTGAATATTGTGCCAAAATAACAAAAAATTTGAAATTATTAAAAAAAATATTTAGTTTACCGTATTCAACGGAATATCGACGATTTTCAACAAAATTTCATTTCCAGTGAATCGTCGAAGCGAGGAATGGACTAAGTTGATTCATGAAAATTGTTTAATAAACGTTTTTTTTCTAATAATCCCAAAAATTCATTGCAGCAGGAAATATTTTAGAAAGTCTCTTTGGAAGCAAATTATAGTCGTTCCATTCGTAAATTTCGCTGACAATTTCGTTAGAAACCAAATGTACTGTCGAAATAACGAAAATTTTGGAATTATCAAAAAATATTTAGTTCACCGTATTCAAAAAAATATCGACGATTTTTAATAAAATTTTATTCTCACTGCGTGTGCGCAATGAGCAGGTGTAATTCGGTTAAAATAAACTCGTGAAATCGAATATTTATTTACGTTTATACAGAAGATTACATAATCGTTGAAAAGATGGAAAAATTCAAGTTTTGTCTGTGAAAAGTTGGATAAATCGAATTTGAACAGAAATAATCGTCAGACTCGAGTTTTGTGGAGTTTGCAAGTAGATTTTCGGTTCTTTGACTCCAAGGTCCATTTCGTTGGAGGAACCATATAGAGGGATATTCTAGATGATGGTGCACGGGGATCTCGAGTCCTTTTGACAACCCCTGACGGGGCAACCCTCTCCTGGGAAATTTTAAATCCCCAAACTCTTCGCTCCTCAAAATTCCTAGCGTTTCGCAGGAGAGTCAAAAAGAAGCGATGTTCTCATTCTTTCTCTCTCCCGTCCACATCGTTGGTCGGGCGGAAACCTTCGCTGGAATACTGATTCCTGAAGATCCACGAGAAGATGAGAGTGTGGTACATCCCTCGGAGCGTTTATATTCTTAAGACGATTCCGCAAGCGTTTGCCATCCGGGCGAGAGACTTGTTTCGCCTGGACCTTTAGCCTTTGAAACTTTAGTTCCCTCACGAAGTAGCCAGTGCGTTGAAGGTCGAGCAGATCGGTAGGATAATCGGATCGCTAGCGGACGCGATCGCTTGTGCGGCTGGACCGCAAAAATATTTCTTGACCGCGACGATGAAAGAAAAAGTTGCAAATATTTATTGAACAAAAGTGTTTGCACCAGGAACGGTGGAGCGCGAGCAAAAGGTTTGAGGAGAACGTGCGAAAAATCTGCTGATTACACTGAGTACGGTGCTAATTACCGAGGCTCGGTAATTAGCACGATTTTCACAGAGCTGATGAAATCCCGTCGCAGTTGCGCCGATATTTACCGAGTGAATAACGTTGAGCAAAGCTCAGAGCGGAAGCACGGGGTTAAAGGTTAGAACTCATCGACTTATGGCTCCATTCCCCGCGAAGAGAGGGACGAAAGGCTCGAGGAAAAATATCAATAGGACCTGGGGAATATATTTCCTGGTATAGTTATAACAGGTACTTTTTTTCGCAGACATGGGAGAGCGAGAGAGAGAGAGAGAGAGAGGAGGGTGGGCCAGGAGGTTACCTTGAAAAATTAATCGGCTTCATCCTCTTTGCTCGACGGAGAGGGATTGGGCGGTAAGGGTAGCTCGAAGGATGCTTCGTTCACTGTGCCAAGTAATTCCCTAAATTGTAACGAACGGGCCAGCATTAAAATTAATGACAAGGGCGTGACAGCGCGGGGAGGTTTCGCGTTATATTCTCTCTGCCACTCTCTGACCCCCCTTCACCTCTTGACACCCCCCCTAGTGTGTGTGCCAGTGCTGTTTCTGTATATCTCCGTGTCTGGGCTCCAACCCCTCATGACGCGACGCGGATGGAAATGGTAGTGGTCGAGGGGCGCGGGCTCGCGTAGAGATAACTCGAAAGAGAGCTTGCTCGCTTGCTTGCCTAGGGATGAAGGGAAGGAAGGATAACGCAAACAGACACGCGATAATCCGAGAACCCCTCGTTAGCCAGTCTCACCCCCTGGCCGCGCACGAGGTACCAACGTCGTCACTACCGGAAGGACTAAGTAGCCAGCGAAATATTCTACACACAATTCCTTATGTTTCAATTTTCGGTCAAAACTCTCCATGATCTCCACGTTCACCGAAGTCGACCCCGAGGTTTCCCTCATGGGGTCCACATCCTGTCGAGTCTTGAGGAAAGTTTTCTACATGGGAAACGAAATTTAGTTAAAAATCGTCGATATTTTGTTGAATACGGTGAACTAAATATTTTTCGATAATTTCAAAATTTTCATTATTTTGGCAGTAGATTTGGTTTCTAATGGAATTTTCAGCTAAATTTACGATTGGAACGACTACAATTTGCTACCAAAGAGACTTTTTAGAATATTTCTTGCTCCGATGCCACTATTTTTGGGATTATTTAAAAAAAACGTTTGCAGTGGCAATGAAATTTTGTTAAAAATCGTCGATATTTTGTTGAATACGGTGAACTAAATATTTTTCAATAATTTCAAAATTTTCGTTATTTTGGCAGTAGATTTGGTTTCTAATGGAATTGTCAGCTAAATTTACGATTGGAACGACAAAAATTCGCTTCCAAAGAGACTTTTTGGAATATTTCTTGCTCCGATGCCACTATTTTTGGGATTATTAAAAAAAAACGTTTGCAGTGGAAATGAAATTTTGTTAAAAATCGTCGATATTTTGTTGAATACGGTGAACTAAATATTTTTCGATAATTTCAAAGTTTTCGTTATTTTGGGTGTATATTTTGTTTCTAATGGAATTGTCAGCTAAATTTACGATTGGAACGACAAAAATTCGCTTCCAAAGAGACTTTCTAGAATATTTCTTGCTCCGATGACACAATTTTTCGGGATTATTAAAAAAAAACGTTTACACTGGAAATGAAATTTAGTCAAAAATCGTCGATATTTTGTTGAATACGGTGAACTAAATATTTTTCGACAATTTCAAAATTTTCATTATTTTGGCAGTAGATTTGGTTTCTAATGGAATTGTCAGCTAAATTTACGATTGGAACGACTACAATTTGCTTCCAAAGAGACTTTTTAAAATATTTCTTGCTGCGACGACACAATTTTTGGGTTTATTAAAAAAAAACGTTCAGTTGAACGTATCGAACAAAATATCGATCTTTTCCAACAAAATGAGTCGCTCAAGGCCAAAGACGTTGACGATTAAATGAAAAAAAAAGAAAATACAAAGAGCACGAAAAGTCAACGTTGAGCGGATTATTCTTTCATATTTCACGTTGCGTTCGATGGTAGGTCAATTCCTTGATAAAACTACCCCTGAAATCGNCCCCCCACACCGGCATTGAATACATATCCAAAATGGCGTGTACGAGGACGATGGGCAACGTTCAGACTGTATGAATATTTTTGTCGCGTGTAATTCTCGTTATTCAAAATTAATATATCGCGAAGAAACGTGACTAGAATGTGGCTTGTTCTTTATACATGCATATCTATACACAAGTCTGTGTGTACAATGTTCTGTGGCGGATGCAATCCATAATATAGGGGATGGAAAAAGTATTCGAGAATTTTTAACATGTTTCTATCTGCAGCTGTGTTAGTAATAAAAATAACAATAACGAGAATGCTGAGTATACTCCCTTTTGGAGAAGAATCTCACGATATAGAAACTTAACGTCGTTATGTCATTCATGCAATTTTATATAAACTTTGAAACATTTTTTTTTTTTTTTTCATCTCCAAGAAAAGATCGAGGACAGTCAAGCACGTTGACATGAAAAAAGTCGGACATTGGTGTGGATAAAATTTTCAATGCCGGCTGAATTTCTATCGGGGATGCTGGGAATCGCGAGGGAATGACGAGGACAGAGAGAGAGAGAGAGAGAGAGAGTTTGAAAAATACGAGTAAGACCGAAAGGGGAAGAGAGAGAGGCTTTCGCGAATGGTGTCGATTAGGAATGCCATGGTAGTGTCTGCCAATCACCGTGGAGCCGACCACCAGCATACAAATCTCCTATTATCGCGTCAGGTAGGGTTGTTTCATTCGCGATCCGGGTTCATCGCACATGTGTGTAACGCCGCGCCATTTTGTCAAACCGGAAAGGTCGTCAACTCTATTATCGTTCTCGGGTGCAGGCATCTTTACTTAGGAAAACAAAAATTCTAGAGTGTAGCATTTCTTCTCAAAACCGAAAAAAAAGATTCCAAGTGACCTGAGACCTTGGTTCTCAACCTCGAGAATTCGAGCTTCCTAACCACGGACTCCTTGTATTTCAAAGCGCAGTGGAAATGAAATTTTGCTAAAAATCGTCGATATTTTGTTGAATACGGTAAACTAAATATTTTTTAAATAATTTCATAAATAATTTCAAAATTTTTGTTATTTTGGCAGAATATTTAGTTTCTGACAGAATTGTCAGCGAAATTTACGAGTTGAATGACTAAAATTTGCTACTGAAGAGACTCTAAAATATTTTTTGCTGCAACGACAGTATTTTTGGAATTATTAAAAAAAAAAAACGTTTATTCGAACGTATCGGACAAAATTTTCATCTTTTTCAACAAAATTTTGTTTTCAGTGTACCAAAACATTGAATTTCTAATAATTTCTTCTTTTTGCTTCCTCATAGAGGAAGCTATGTGACGGCAAAATTTTTTTTTCTTCAGTTTTCAATGTCAATGTGCTTGAAATGTCCCAAAACGTCGAAAAATCATATCTACAAAAAATGTCCGGATGTGTGTGTGTATGTGTGTGTGTGTATGTTCTGGCACTGTAAAATTCAAATGTTCATAACTCGAGAACGGTTTGAGCTACATGGCTCCCGTTTTGCACAGATGTTAGTCTAGACCAGCTCTTCGTTCACGGACAATTTTGTCAGAACAGCTAAAAAAATACGAACTCTACGGCATTTTGAAATTTTCGAAAAAATGGTGTCGGCACTCTAACTTTCGCAAATTTCGAGATTTATTATCAATTTTTTTTTTATAAATAGAGTATCTTAATAGGAAGGTTGGTATTGAATTTGGGAATAATCGGTTGGACGGTTTAAATTTTATGGGTTTTCGAATTTTTCGAAAATCTTAGTTTTTCGAAAAATATCGAAATCTTGTAAGATATTATGTATTAGTCAGTACTCCCTCTGTACTTTCGAGCAAACTTGTCGGAATTATCGAATTTAAATGCAAATGCAAGAACGTAGAAGAATGCTGCAAATTGAAATTTGCAAATGGCTTCCTCAAGTTGCTCAAGAAGCACGATGCTCAAAGCTTCCTCTATGAGGAAGCCAATTGCAAATTTCAATTTGCAGCATTTTTTTTTAGCAGGACTCGTAATTATTATTCAATATTTGGTCCGGGCGATAAAACGATCCTCCCTTGCCACCGAAGAACGCAATCGACACGAAAAATTGCCACAAATTTTAAAATTCATTAAAAAATTAATACTTCAAATTTTGTTTCGTTGAATATCAACGTTGTTTTTTCTCGTATGAAAACTAATACACTGGTAATTGAATTTCGTTGAAAATCGTCAATATTTTGTCGAACACGGTAAACTAAATATTTTTTAAATAATTTCAAAATTTTTGTTATTTTGGCAGAATATTGAGTTTCTGACAGAATTGTCAGCGAAATTTACGAGTGGAACGACTAAAGTTTGCTTCTGAAGAGACTTTCTAAAATATTTCTTGCTGCAATGACACTTTTTTGAGATTATTGAAAAAAACGTTTAGTCGAACGTACCGAACAAAATATCCATCTTTTTCAACAAAATTTTCTTTCCAGTGCAGAGCTAATGAGAAATAAATTGCAGCTGTAAAATCAAATAACTGTAAATATAGAGTCGCTGTTAAATTGAAACATTCCGATGATTCATCCACGCGAGATGAAGGCCGACGATATAAAATTCATTTTCGAATAGAAAGATGTTCACCCTTCTCATGTCGTTACTCACGAGCGGAAAAAGTAACTGGCGCGGTCAGTGCTGCCGATCTAAAGATTTCATCCCAAAGATAAGACCAGAACTTGCTCAATATATATTGCTTACCTGTCTATGTATCTATCTATACACACATATATACATATCGTCGTGATACACATACAAGGATATAAGTAAATAGAGTTTGGGTCCGGAGTAAGTCGAATGGACCAGGTGAGGTATCAGTTTCTTCACGATCTACGAGTCAGTGCAGTAGAGATATTCGGAGGCTGCCTCTTGGCTCTGTAAGTCCAAATAAGTTGAAATAACGTATCCGGCTCCCATAATGCGATATATATATATATATTTGGCATCGTGTCTTTCCTCTGCACTTTCTTCTCAGATACCTTACCTTATCCATGATTTCGCTTGAATCTCGGAGAGTCTTCTACCGCACCCGAGCTGTGACACGCTCTAGGCTCGATATATCAAGTTAGATAGCCGCATATACGAAGAATTATACACACACATGTATAGGTAAAGGACATATATAGTTTAGTACATAAAGCTGGAACTCTGGAAGCTGGGAAGGCAACGGTAATGTACCAACGGGAGTAATATATCATCGATTGTTTTCGCGAGCGCCAGGACCCCGTAAGAGATAAGGGTGCCTCAGAACCCCATCGCACGATATATATCCGCCCTCTGAGAAAGAAAGAGAGAGGGAGAACGTGGGGGAAAAATAGTGGGAGTGGAGAGATCTCTCTCGAGACGTAATTCACACTGCAACCATCTTCTTTGGCTACAGGATGACCTTGAGTGACCTCTTTACCGGTCCAACAACGTCATGGTTGCAATATCGACTCTGCATCTGCACCCAGCTTATGGGGGAACTATAAAACCATCAGGTTTCTAATTATGAAGATTCTCTGTTTCGAGCATGATATTGAAGTTTGCATCGTTGCAATCCGACGAAAAATAGGATTTTTTATTTATCATTTTGATAATTAATTGACTCGTTCCAATTTTTCTAGTAAATTTACTTTTCGAATGGCGAAAAAGACTTTCTCGTTATTGTCGACAAACACTGTATGAAAATTTGGTGCCATGCTATAACAAAATAATGAGCTTTCGTTGTATTTCATCGATGCAAACTTCAACATCATCGGAATTCGAAAGCAAGAAAGCAAGAAAGAAAAAATAAGAAAATTCGAAAATCTCCATCTCAACAGAGAATCGGAAATCGTTATTTTTAAAATACTCATTAAATTTTCCATCGCTCAGAATTGATGATATTGAAGTTTGCATAGTTGCAATGCAACGAAAAATATATTTTTTATTTATTATTTTGATAATTAATTGACTCGTTCCAATTTTTTTTAGTAAATTTACTTTTCGAATGGCGAAAAAGACTTTCTCGTTATTGTCGACAAACACTGTATGAAAATTTGGTCCGATGCTATAACAAAATAATGAGTTTTCGTTGCATTTCATCGATGCAAACTTTAACATCATTTTCGAGCAGCTAATGCGAGCCTCTTGAACTATTTATATCCGCAATGGTTCATGAGATTTTTACCTGGAGGACTATGAAAGTAAGTTTTTCCTGTATTCTTCGTGATTGTTTATTAATCCTATTTTTGCAGAGACCCAACACTCAAGTTTTCTTTCAAAACGGAGATAATAAATATTCATGATGTTTTGTAAATTCATGCCTTTGCTTATACTTCAGATCCCTGGCAGCTTTTCTCGTTTTCTTGCGTGGCTTGGAAATTTTATTTAAATGTGTGTGTAGAAATATATGTTTGTGTGTGTGTGTGTGTCTGGTAGTGTTTGCTTGTGTGCGTGTGGAGAGAGAGTGCGAAGGACGTATTTTAGAGAGACGGAAAGTCAAGCCAGCCACAGCTCTCCTCTTCGAGCTCGAGTTCGCGTGTCAAGCTAAGACTCCGGGACTGATCAATCATTCATAAAATGCGCGTTTTAAAGGAATCCTCTCACACCCTCTTGTCTCCAAGACCAAGGATTAAATATTCAACGGGACGACAAGCCGGAGTCCCAACGCTGCTCGCTCCCCGCAGTCTTCTTTGCTTCGCATCGACGAAAAAAGGGATTAAATATAGGTATGAATACATCAAGTGTCCAAAGTCTGAAGCATGGAGACGACAGAAATAGATTTGGCATGAAAATACGAGACGAAAAGTCCTTGGCTACTTTTTCCTCCGATTAATACTTGACGAGTTATTCATTACTGAAATTTCAACCAATGAGGTGTGTGCTCCGTTCTCTGGTGTACGCCCCCCGAGCCCTGTAGCGCAGCGCCATTGGTTCTCGCTTCGATTCTCAATAACTCTTCGACAAATCTTTCTATAAATAAACCGCAAAGGACTTTTCGATCTAGCTCATTATCCGCAATGTGATTTCGTGATCGCATTGGCCATTTATACCGAGACAGCCGATATGAACTCACTCGGATTAGTCTTGGCTGTACTCTACGCTTTTAGACGTTATGGAACAAGTGAGCTCCGAGGGAAATAACTTGGCTGCTGATATCACTGAGGTCACCTCTGTGCCACTCGGGCTATGCTCATAAACGTTTCGTGCTATGTCTTCCCCTACCCCAGCGCCCTCCCAACCTCTTTTGCGTCTTTTTACTTCACAACAAAGTGGAAGGTCCAAACATTTCTTGCGAGCATATAGCAAGTGTCCCAATCCCGTTGGTGGGAAATGAATTTTTGTGCAGTCGAACGGGTAAAAATGTAAGCGATTGGCTGACTTTTTTTCGATATTCTTAATCAATTAAATGCCAAATAATTAGAAGAGAATTTAATGAGTTGAACAAATTCATTTCAGAGCAGGAGAGTGCGTGAACTTTGAAGACACGAGGCCATAGTTACTTGCTAACGGTCGAGGGTGGGATAAAAAGGGTAGGGAATGAAGCCACCCTCTCAACGCTTCTGTTTATATTTAATGCGGCGGCTCATCCCGCTACCGGATGTGACCTACCCTCGAAACGCTTTTATATTTACCGTGAGTTGAACCCCTTCGCGCTTCTGCGTCGCTTTGAGCTTTTTGCCCCTCGACCAACGCTCTCCTTTCTACACTTTTATCAAGCAAGACGATCTCTCGCTCGACCCGAATTTTTTTTCCACCTCTTCACGTGTTAATTGTTCGAATGTAACGATAAAATTAAGAAAACGCAACATTTCGTGTAGCGATAACAACAAAAAACCCGGTTTCATTCAATTCAATTTATACTACCAAGATGAATAATCCAAAAGGGGAAGTAAAAAATTGTGTAAAGTATACTCCATGTCCCAGGACTACGTATTTTAAGGAAAATAATTCAAGTCACCGAGGTCATTTCTCATCACAGTATAGGGCACGGTACAGGGTGTCCCAATCGATGTGTTGCACGCACTTATCCGTGGCAGGATGGTGGATGCTCCGAGAAAAAAACTTCATAAGGTTCCTAGTGGAGCAGGATTAGAGAAATCGATTTCAGCCCAAAGTTGAGTAACCAAAAAAGAAGGAAACGAGATTCTGATTTTTGAAAATGTTACATCGTCAATGAATGCAGTCGATCACAAAATCTCTTGAAAACTCAGTCATTGTAGCCCTGGGCAATTGGTAGTGATTGAGGAAAAATGAGATTTTTCTGAGTAACAGTTGAAATGAGACACCGAGTATATTTAGGGCCCAGCTTAAAGAAGGAGAGAGTGGCTAAGTGCTCGAGAATAATATCCCTATCTACCTGAAACAGGCGGGAATATACCAGGTGGAGATAGGGGTGAATAGGAAGCTCGGTGGAGAGTGGGTCTACCCCTTCTTCATGAAGGCGTAGAAGATGAAGGGTTGTGGTTGTAGGATATAGCTATATGGAGATGCAAGCACTAGACTTTCTTGGTTGCATTCCTGGAGCATCGATCGAGTAGATCGTGAGGCTTTAATGACGATCTGAAGAGGGAGTAACGAAAGGAGGAAGCGTCTTTGGCGAGAATAAAAATACAGAGGGTGGTTGGGAAAGCAGTAGAGAAAGTGACGAGGCAGGGTTGTAAACTTATACGTATATGCAGAGGGTGACCGTAAATGGCTGTACGTATTTTATGTCCTTAAAAGCAACCTCTTATCCCTGCTGGGTGTATGTGCACGTATACGGTATCGTCTTGTTACGAAACTCGAGGTCAACCATTAAAGGACGTGACAAAAAAGGTTGAAAACAAGCCCAACGTAAGAATAGGCACTGCAAGAAATTCCACCGCTAAAACGCTTTTTGTGTGTTCAGGGTCACCTTTACGGAACACGAAGATGGTTCAAGTTTTTTAAGCTGGAAAATTCAAGGTCGAACGTGGGGAAAGGTTTGCTATGATGGACAATCGCATATTTAGGCAAGTTTAGTCTCCATTTCCAATAACCAGACCTGCCACTCGTTTGGTAAAGCATTTCTAATAAGGTTGTAATCAAGGGTCAATCAAGGATGAAGTGCGATTGGTTGATCACAGCAGTTATGATATGGCTTCCATCTCTCTGGGCATAGTTTAATCATGTTTGGCTCGGAATAGATTGGAGTCTCGAGGTATATAAGTCGACTTGCTGTGCGCTTCGCCATGTACAGGTAATTCACCATACACGAATATAGCACGTATGAGGACAGCTTGGTTGGCTCTATTAGCAAGGAGGGCACTTTGCGTGTC
The DNA here is from genome assembly GCA_037952995.1 of Hyposoter didymator. NCBI lineage: Eukaryota > Metazoa > Arthropoda > Insecta > Hymenoptera > Ichneumonidae > Hyposoter > Hyposoter didymator. Next base: position 9,814,983 of record JBAJMU010000002.1, read on the forward strand.
TAGCCATACTGTAACATCCCTCAAGGGGAATGGAAGACACGAGGACGACGAGAGTTGAAAGTGGCAGCATATGCCGGAGTCTATGACCATAACTTAGAGGAGAGTTGATTGGTGGCTCGGCCTCCACTAGGCAGGACTATGACGGGCTATGCCATACTCCACTTCACTTCCGGTTGTGTCCTCCGGCAGCAGACCAACGTTTCGACGGAAACGGACGGAGAAAAATGAAGCTCCCAAGTTCTAAGCTTTCTGGCAGCCGAAAAAAATGAGAATAACGAGCGTATTGGACATGTCTTTATGAACAGTGCAATCCAGCACTTTTTTGACGTCTAGGATTTCACCAATGTTCTTACGGCCTAATGAACGCTACCGCTCATACGTTACCAATATACCTGGTAATTATGTGGGAATGACAGTGCCATATCTCAACTGGAATTGGCGTTGTCATCGTGGACTAAATTTCCCATATAAGATAGACCGCGTGATATATAGTAGGTTTATCAAGTCGACCCAATCAAGATCGTGTTTCATGTCTCGTGGAATTTTCGGGCAACTCGAAGCCAATATAGTTGGCTGGGATTTGTTAGGAACGATTAATAGTCAAGAATTGTCAGGAATTCTTTGGCAAAGATGTTATCGAATTTCAGCGATATTTTTACAAGCTCGATTGTCAGCCTGAAAAGACGATCGTAGCAATTACAATCTTCGGTAATGAGATTGGAAAAACTGCAATCAAATGTTTTTCCACCGAGGATTTCACGGGGTTTGGTGCAAACAGCTGAATCTTACGACCATCCTCGTTTCTCAATTCTGCTTCCCTCGAGTTTTTGTTCCATTCCCAAGAAGCAGACAATGCAACTTGGGAAAAAAGTGGGATCTTGGTCCTAAGACGAGGCTCCTATCGCTAAGTGGTTGGGTTTCTCGGCAGGTAAGAACCATCAAGACTCTCTAGTCATACATGTTGCCAATGCTGCTCTTCCACGAGGGAAGGAATGTAAAAGCGTGGCGTTGAGAGAGACGTAAGGGGAATGGAAGATGGAGAAAGCACATAAAGGAGAGTTGAAGTTGGTACAAAAGCACCTTTTGGCACGCGACCTTCTTCCTGCCAGACGAGAACTAGGCACACGTGCCGTAAGCCTTGGGAGGAGTGTCTTTAAGGTTCCATGTCATGCAACCGCACAATTCACCCTCCGCTCTGTATACCAGCAGCCAAAATATATCATTTCCGTCGAATTACTCGTTGTATACAAGGGGGTGCGAAAGAATAGGGGTGACTGAGCCCCGAAAAACTGCTAAAAGCCGACGAAAGCCTAAATTTCACGTGGCCGTGATTGGAAAGGGTGACTTATATTTCTACAGGAGCTTTAACCTCGGAGTAGCCTGATTCTGTAGTTAGTGGAGCTCCCACTCTTTCCTTCCGAAACTTTCATTGAATAGAAGGTACTTGCCCGACCCAATAGAAAAAACGGTATCGCCCAACTTCAATATTCAAACGCCCTTCCAAAAACTCCCAACTAGTTACAAAACCAGCACTGTCTTGGTTCGACCAATCGTTATGAGTACATACCATTACTCTGACCTCTCTTGCAGAGCTTCATCAAGAAACCCAGCTATCCAGGCATAATTACATAACTTTTCATTACAAGATTCTACAAAGTCTACAATCAGTCCTCTCTCTACTATAGGAATCATTGTTAATATATTAAACAGTTCCTGCAGATTCTCATGCTCGTTAAACGTATCAAGTTGCAGTTATGAATTTAGCTGCAACCTTTACTCATAGCCACAATATTCAAGGTTGAATCAAAGCAAAGCAACAGCCCGTTTAGTAAGAACACGGAAACGAGGAAGTGGATCGATCTTTGCTATGGATGGTCTTCCGCTCGTGTACGTAAATTGAAAGTTTGTGGGAGTTTGGGCTTCCTGAAAATCGCTCGAGTACACTGCGCAAACGAGCCCAAACGCTTTGGATCCTTCATCTCGATAATTTTCGCAACAGTTCGCGGATAGGATGTGCATTTGGGAATATTACGGAGCGATCGGGAGCAGTCATCCGTACTCAATGATATTGGTACCGAAACATATTTCCGAGGTATTAATACTGATGAGGAACAGATGGAAATTTGTAATAATTCAATGGGCACCAAGCAGCCAATGATTAAAAGGGAACCGAGGGTACATTTAGCCACATGTTTGCAGGGGTTGTTCCAGGTTTAAAGGAGGAAGCACGTAGTCGGAGAATGATCGTTCCTTGGCCTGGTGACAAGGTCCAATCTCCGGGAAGTCTCTCCCGCACGGAGAAAGAAAAAAGCTCCCTTCTTGCAGTGACAAGAGACGGCGGGAAGAGAGGTGGGCTTGGGAACCAAAGCTGAGGGAATAAGAGCAAGCGGGTTGTATTGGTGATCTCCAGGGATGAATAGAGAACCGATAGAAGCGATTTTTCTTTCGCGAGTTTTCCAAGCACTCTCTTCCACTGCAAACTCCACCCTCTCGAACTCACTATCTATACAGTGCCTTTTTTCTCTCTTCCCTTTTCCTTTACCTACGTTAACGTCTAACTCTACCAGCAGCCTCTTTTGATGAATCGGCGCCGAACTACGCTTGGCATACGTATGTTCTCCGATCCTCCTAGCAGTCCAACATGAAGGAGAGAGAGAGAGAGAGAGAGAGAGAGAGAGAGAAAGAGAGAGGGGCGAAGGCAAGAGGAGGAGGAGGACAGCGATAGTTGGGGGATGATAGTGAAAAAGATGAGGCTCTGGTATGGGTTCTTGCATCTCTGGGAAAAAAAACCTGTCAGAAGACTCGTGCGGAATTCTTTATGTTTTTTTTTAGTCTCTTCATCTTTCCACACCCTTAAGGATCGAATTTTCCACTAGGAAAATTTTTGTACCCAAGAAAATTTCTTTTCGCAACCAACCGAATTGACATTCACGATAAAAAATTGTCCTGGAATGTTGAAACCATTCCCAGGCGGATAGTTTGTCTGGGGTCCAGAGTCTATGAAGCAGGAGACATCAGAAAAGCAGTAAATGATATATGTATTATGGTCTACTTTGCTGGGTGGTCTCCGGAGAAAGTTGAAAAGAGCGGGGCGCGAAGAAAGCCGTAAGTTGGTCGTCAGGAAAGGTGTTACACCTCGGAATACAGGAGTCTAAGATCGCTCAGGGATTTGATTCCCTTGCTGTCTCTCTTTCTCGGAGGATTCTTCGCTTCATTCTTTTTCCTTTTTCCTTCATTTTCCGCTAAGATGTGAAGTATATAGAGTGTACATGGTGGCCCTAGCACACGCTAAGCTGGCGTTATACTCGTAAGCCCCTATGGTGCGGAGACCCTTCTGTAATTTCCGCTCGCCACTCGGCCGATTCTTATTTCCCGTCACGTATCTAAGCTCAGCTCAGGCCTCTAGCGCGATATTTCTTTATAGAGGGTGTCATTCTCGCACCCAAGTATATTGAAGAGTGCGAATCTTCTCGCAATATGAAAAAAGAAGAGTCGCCTTTTTTCTTGTTCCACGATGCCCCGTTGGTCAGAATTTAATGAATCAATCCTTTTTTCCCTTCGTTTTCCCGTTTTTTATCGTTTTGCCGCTTTTCTCACTGATTCTTTGACTCAAAGCAAAGTTGCTCTGGGCTTACGTGATTCTGCATTAAAAAACGAAAAGAATGAGCCCGAGTTGAACCCTTTTCGTTAAATTTTACCAAAGATATGAATTTTTCAAAATTGGGGTCATTTATGATCCCAGGTTATCAGAATTCGTCAGAAAAAATAAGGTTACCGTTCTAGGGTTAATATCTCATCAAATAAACGTCGGAAAAGTAAATGTCCGAGGACTTTTCGCTTCAGAATCTTCATATTTACTTAATCTCTAAATATTGGGCTCGACTTTGGGGACACCCGGTATGCATAATTCATCATATATACAAATATATCGTGCGTACAGTTTTCATCCCTTAGCCAAGATCATTGACTCTCTTTCCCTGCTCCGCGTTCACCCATCCCTTCCACTCTATATTCTTGGGTGTAATGGAGCCGAGAAACAGATAATTACCCTCTCCTTTTCCTGGCTGACCTCACCGCTCTTACTGTTCCTCACTCTCCACCTTTCTCGCTCATCCCCGGCTCTAACCTGAGCAGCTCACTCGAGAAGGTTTCAACGATCGAGCCCGGAAGCTCACAACTAACCCTCTCACTCGCTGGTACATTTCGGGCTTGGACGCTCGTTCAAGCGACCTCTTCGAGAATGAAACGCGGGGACTCTCCCACTGGGACCCTTGAACTCTTCCCTCCCAGCTTCGCTCGTGTATACTAAGCCTGCTTCCACCTCCCCATAGCCCAGAAGATTTTCCACTGGTACTTCGTAACATACACTCCTCTGTTAATAAACCAAACTATGGAAACGTGTCCAAGCTTTGCCTCTCGAACGTATACCGATTCGCATTCAACCTTTTCAGGTTAAGGACTTCATCGACCAACTTTCGACTCGTGTGACAATTTTCTCGAACGAACGAACGAACAATTCCATTCTATAGATCTTTCCAATTTTGTTTCAATCTCATTTTTATTGTGACCTTCTATTTCATCGACATTTTTGCATCAACTTGACACTTTTATTTACTTTCCCGAAAGAAAAATAATATTTTAACTGAATATGGGACATAAAAACTATTTCGTTCAGTAGTTCGGATTTTGAGTACAGTTTTAACCCTAGAAGGGTAACCTTTTTTCCCCTCGTTTTCCCGTTTTTTATCGTTTTGCCATATTTTTCACTGATTCTTTGACTCGAAGCAAAGTTGCTCTAGGCTCACGTGATTCTGCATTAAAAAACGAAAAGGATGAGCCCAGGTTGATCCCTTTTTGTTAAATTTTACCAAAGATATGAATTTTTCAAAATTGGGGTCATTTATGACCCCAGGTTATCGGAAGAGGTCGGAAAAAATAAGGTTTCCGTTCTAGGGTTAAATCCCGCGCCTTTTTTCTCTTCGTTTTCCCGTTTTTTATCGTTTTGCCACATTTTTCACTGATTCTTTGACTCGAAGCAAAGTTGCTCTAGGCTCACGTGATTCTGCATTAAAAAACGAAAAGGATGAGCCCAGGTTGATCCCTTTTTGTTAAATTTTACCAAAGATATGAATTTTTCAAAATTGGGGTCATTTATGACCCCAGGTTATCGGAAGAGGTCGGAAAAAATAAGGTTTCCGTTCTAGGGTTAAATCCCGCGCCTTTTTTCTCTTCGTTTTCCCGTTTTTTATCGTTTTGCCACATTTTTCACTGATTCTTTGACTCGAAGCAAAGTTGCTCTAGGCTCACGTGATTCTGCATTAAAAAACGAAAAGGATGAGCCCAGGTTGATCCCTTTTTGTTAAATTTTACCAAAGATATGAATTTTTCAAAATTGGGGTCATTTATGACCCCAGGTTATCGGAATACGTAAGAAAAAAAATAAGGTTACCGTTCTAGGGTTTAAAAAATTTCGATGAAAAGAAGGGTCACAGTTGCCGCGGAGAAAATGAGATTTGATCAATGCTGAATTGGAGGGTTCGTTAACGTCCGCTAATAAATCTACTATCTACTGTCGTTAAAAACAAGTATGCCAATATAACTACGTAAGAGGATATAAGCTATTATATTAGAGCAAACCAAGTGTGTTATATTCATATAGACACAACGTTATCGAGATAGTAGTGGCGAGGAAGAGGATCTCGTGTAAGCTCTCCTTTACCAAGCTACTGATGACGCGCTCTCACCCCATCCCCTTTAACCTCCGGTAACCAGACCCCCGCCTCTATCCATACACGAAACAACCACAACACATAGCCGGGCCATGCCGAACGAGAGTCTTCCTCAACTCTGATCGACAAAGTTCCCAGCAATGGAAGCTCTTCCGCTGCAATCGTATGTTACACACTGTTTTAGTACACTAACGCCTCCGCTACGTGACGCTACACGTAAGCCTGCTACGAGAGTGGGGAACAAGTTCGCACTTCTTCGCTTTCCAAGACCGAGGAAATATCGTACACGTGATTACGCGTGTATGGGGAGTTTTGTGTCAACTCCTGATTGGGTAATAATTAAAAATCCTTTGAACGTGAATAAACTTTTGTTTTTTAATCTTAGAAACTTTTAGTCATCGAATTTTTTTTTTTCATGGTGAATCGCGTTATTCGAAAGTCAAGTTTTCGCTCGAAATCCAAAATTTTCGCTAAATCGTTGGATCGGAGCGATTGGAAAACATTGGCCTAGTTTTTGTTTTTCAGGGTTTACCATGGGATTTTTAAGGACGCGATTCTATGGAAAATCGGAATAGTTGTTATCGAAGAACTCAAATAGGAGACGAAATGTAAATCGAGTTAGCATTGAATTCCTTATGTACAAAGTAACCCTATGTACACACAAGAACAAGATGGCGCGTATATATAGACGTGCATATATATGTATATTGAGAATGTGTGTGTGGAAAAAGGGAAGCTGCTGCTCCTTCGGTATTGGTTCACCAAGAACTGCGGCCAACTTTCACGTTAAGATGGAGTAACTTTGATAAGATATCAGTTTACCCTTGCCCTCGATTGATTATCTTTCTTCTCTCGGTGCGAGACCCACGTATCCCAAGGGAGGAGATTTAACCTTGTCTCAAGCCTTTCCGATAAAGTGGCCATCGCTATAGCGAAACGGTTAATTGTGAAAGTCTTTTTACACGACCAAAAGGCTCAATTATCTCAATATTTTCAATTATCAATTTTCCTCTCGATTCTCGCGATTGTACACTGGAAATGAAATTTAGTTAAAAATTGTCGATATTTTGTTGAATACGATGAACTAAATATTTTTCGATAATTTCAAACTTTTCTTTATTTTGGGAGTATATTTTGTTTCTAATGGAATTGTCAGCTAAATTTACGATTGGAACGACTAAAATTTGCTTCCAAAGAGACTTTTTAGAATATTTCTTACTCCGATTACACTATTTTTGGAATTATTTAAAAAAACGTTTAAACTGGAAATGAAATTTTGTTAAAAATCGTCGATATTTTGTTGAATACGGTGAACTAAATATTTTTCAATAATTTCAAAACTTTCGTTATTTTTTCAGTATATTTGGTTTCTAATGGAATTATCAGCTAAATTTACGATTGGAACGACTCAAATTTGCTTCCAAAAAGAGTTTCTAGAATATTTCTTGCTCCGATGACACAATTTTTCGGGATTATTAAAAAAAACGTTTACACTGGAAATAAAATTTAGTCAAAAATTGTCGATATTTTGTTAAATACGGTGAACTGAATATTTATCGATAATTTCAAAATTTTTGTTATTTTGGCAGTATATTTGGCTTCTGATGGAATTGTCAGCCAAATTTACGATTGGAACGACTAAAATTTGCTTCCAAAGAGACTTTTTAGAATATTTCTTGCTGCCCCGACACAATTTTTGGGTTTATTCAAAAAAACGTTCAGATTAACGTATCGAACAAAATATCGATCTTTTCCAACAAAATTTTGTTTTCATGAAAACGAGGATGCGAGAAAAAAATGTAGAAGATTCGTTGAAGGCTGAAGCTTGCGGACAGTCGATTGGGAAAAGTTTGTAAATTGTTTGAAACTGACCGATGTTTAGTGCGAGAGGTTTTAGCGAATTCGAGCAATTGACGTTGGCAACTCGCGTTCAACATTATAATGCCAAATTTTAAATATGATAAACAATTTCGTGGGTAATGTTAGAGTGTTCTGAGCTGAGTGAGCGCTTTCGGANTCTCTATCTCTCTCTATTGCCTCAACTATTCCATATCCCTGTTGCTTATATACACGCGAAAGAGCGAGACCGTGAGAGAGAGAGAGAGAGAGAGAGAGAGAACATGACACTCCCGCTCCACCCTCTAAAATCACGAAAGCTCTGAATCGCGCTGCTGAGTAAAGATAGTCGTTTTCCATATAAACCTAAATACATATGATAGGCAGGGATGAAATGGAATAAAACTGGGCACAGTGAGACGTAACTTTCGAGAAAAAAAAAAAAAATTCCATGGAAAATGGCAGAAAATTTTTCTGTCAACGCAAATTTTTCTTTTTTTCTTTCACGGTGTCGCATTTTCCCTCGTCCTTGTCCCCACTGATATTTACACATTTAGACACTTTATAACATTCACACGTATGCCTAGACGCGAAGGTGCGGAGCAGCCACAATAACCTTAAGCGCGTACCAACGTGTCGTCACGTTCCATGTGCTTAACTCACAACTAATATCTAACCTTCAGCTAACGAGAAGCAAAGATAACTTTCCTTGGTTCTAGCCACACGTATATACGCGAGCACAGTGCCCGGGACATTGCTTGTAAATCCAGTTACTTAGCCAACGACTCATTCTCCGCCATTCTTCGTACACTGAAAACGAAATTTCGTTGAAAAAGATTGATATTTTGTTCGATACGTTCAACTAAACGTTTTTTTCACACTGAAAACATAATTTTGTTGAAAAAGATGAATATTTTGTCCGATACGTTCGACTGAATGTTCCTTTGAATAATCCCAAAAATAGTGTCAATGCAGCAAGAAATATTTTAGAAAGTCTCTTCGGAAGCAAATGTTTGTCGTTCCACTCGTAAATTTCGCTGACAAATTCGTTAGAAACCAAATGTACGGTCAAAATATGGAAAATTTCGAAATTATAAATAATATTTAGTTTACCGTATTAAAAAAAATATCGACGATTTTTAACAAAATTTTATTCTCAGTGGAATAATCCCAAAAATTGTGTCATTGCAGCAAGAAATTTTTTAGAAAGTTTCTTAGGAAGTTAATTTTTGTCGTTCCAATCGTAAATTTTGCTGGCAATTCTGTTAAAAACCGAATATATTGCCAAAATAACGAAAATTTTGATATTTTTCAAAAATATTTCATTTACCGTGTTCAACAAAATATCGACGATTTTTAACGAAATTTCATTTCCAGTGCAGTCAACAGCTCCACATGAGTTTCTCAAGAAGATTGACTCGAACGTAACTCGACACACCGACCACTTTTAGTGACGCTAAAAAATGAGCACTTGTGTTCTTACCGAAAGCAATGTAGCCATTACACATGCAACATGCAAATTGGATTGGATCGACCGTCCTCGAGAAGTTAGATGGGGTCCTTAGGGGAGTCAAAACTTTAAAAAACCTCCTCACGTATTCGGTCCCTCCTGAAAGTTCAAATTTTTACGCTACCTTCTCCGCATCAACTACAAAAATAACTACACTGTTTAAAAGAGTCCTCGAAAAGAAATCCTAACGAATAATCTTTCCCAACAATTCAAACGACCCAATACTGGGTCGTTTTGACCCCAACGATTTTCTGTCACCAATTTTTTTTTGGCATTTAATTTTTATTTAAAAAAAAACAAAAATTATTGCCAAAAAATATGGAAAACTGACTACAAAAAACTGAATAAAAAAAAGGATATTTGTAGTCTTGCAAGATTGTAAAAAAATGAAAACCATTTTCGTTATTCGCGCCAATGTTCAGAGCTTTTTGTTATTTTTCCCCTCGGAAAAAAAACTAAAAAATAGAAGAGTAACGATCAGTTGGAATTGAATAAAGTGTCTGATTCGCATGACACCCTCATGTACACATGGGAAACAGCGGACAAACGGAAACGACGTTTAGAACAGTTGAACGGGATTGGTGAAGAGTGAAGCGTAGACTTCCGATTGATAATAATCATCTTCCGTGGTTTGCTGTTAGGAGGAAAGACGTGAGAACATTCCTCCAGGGCTGCATGTACCTATATGGGGATTTCTCACATCATAGTCGATGAAGAGGTAAAGCGAGGGAGCGAATAAGCGCCCGAGGCTCTGTGAACTTGTATATTCATGTACGCGCGAAGGCAAGGTTGTACAACTCTGGCAATCGATAGAGATGGGAGGCAGGAACGAAAGGAGCAGGACGAGGAGGAGGAGGAGGGAGGAAAGGCTGCCTCAACGGCGGGATGAATTTGCGATTAAATCAGATTATAATTAACGATAATGGAATTTGAGTTTAGGAGTTGCCGCGTCGTCTCAGGGACTTGTTCCAGTCTCTCTGTCGTTTTCTCTCTCTCTCCCCTTCCCTTGCTCATTGCCAAAGGATTGATCCTTATTCCGAATCCTTCGTTACTTTCGTGTCATCACTATTTTACTTTCGAGTGTTCCGAAAATAAAGAACAATCCAAAACAAACTGTAGTCTTCGCATTCGATCAACTGGCAGGAGTTTGCCAAAATTTCGTGGCCAATTTACCGCGAGACGCTGGAAACGTTGTTAAGAAAAGCCGCTAACTGATTTTCTGCTGGTGTCTGCAGCTTTATTAGCCTTCACACTCGCCCAAAGAGTGGCAAATCGCCAAACTTCGAGAGACAAGATTCCACGGGACATGCCTCCATGGACACTTGTCTCTTCTCAATTATTTCAACATTGGACTGTAGATAGGAATGTGCAACTAAACACCAGAGACTCAATGGCAACTGTGGGATATCCGTTACCTCCTGATGGGGCTTTCTCGGTCATTGCAAAGTTCACTCGTCCACACTGAAAACAAAATTTTGTTGGAAATGATCGATATTTTGTTCGATACGTTAAACTGAACGTTTTTTTGAATAAACCCAAAAATTGTGTCGTCGCAGCAAGAGATATTCTAAAAAGTCTCTTTAGAAGCAAATTTTAGTCGTTCCAATCGTAAATTTAGCTGGCAATTCCATTAGAAACGAAATATACTGCCAAAATAACGAAAATTTCGAATTTATCGATAAATATTTAGTTCACCGTATTCAACAAACTATCGACGATTTTTAACTAAATTTCATTTCCACTGTAAAGGTTTTTTTTAATAATCCCAAAAATTGCGTCATCGGAGCAAGAAATATTCCAAAAATTCTCTTTGGAAGCAAATTTTAGTCCTTCCAATCGTAAATTTAGCTGACAATTCCATTAGAAACGAAATATATTGCCAAAATTCCGAAAATTTTGAAATAATCGAAAAATATTTAGTGCACCGTATTCAACAAAATATCGACGATTTTTAACTAAATTTCATTTCCAGTGTAAACGTTTTTTTTAATAATCCCGAAAAATTGTGTCATCGGAGCAAGAAATATTCTAGAAAGTCTCTTTGGAAGCAAATTTTAGTCGTTCCAATCGTAAATTTAGCTGACAATTCCATTAGAAACCAAATATACTGCTAAAATAACGAAAATTTTGAGATTATCGAAAAATATTTAGTTGACCGTATTCAACAAAATATCGACGATTTTTAACAAAATTTCATTCCCAGTGCATTTTCTATTCTCTCTCTCTCTCTGTGTCTGTGTCTCTTAGTTCACCAACATCCTTTTTGGATGCGTCCCTAGGGCCTCAGTGTGATTATGTAGTTAGCCACGTGGTCCGTGACGACTTTTCCGAAACTCGGGAGCAGCAGGACAAGGGAAAGGTGAAGAGGAGCAAGATTCGGCACAGCGTTATCTCGAGTCGCCGGAGAGTCGTTGGGAAAGCCATTGAGTCATCCTCCCTTTATACGCCCTTGTCGTTTGGGAAGCCCGCAGACAAGCACGACCGGACCCCTTTGCTATTCTACCCAGTCACATTCCCATTTACAAAGTGTTCGGACTTGTTTTTTCTCCGCACACGCTTCGCCCAAACTTGATACTCGGAGCGCGCGGAGAAAAGCGATTTCCTCGGTCGCCTCATTAATCCCAAGGGAATTCATTTGAACCAATGCCACGCAATGAAACCTCCTTTTTTACTGCAACATCCCAAACTCGAACCAAACTCATAACACTAGTTGGAACGTGATCGCATTCAATGCTTAATGCTTCTGGCTCATTGCTGCGTGCGAATAAGTCTCGAACAATTGAATGTTTCATTTACCTTTCATAGTCCTGGACAATCTTCTCTTTCAGAAGCTTCGTACGGGCCAGTGATTTTCCAACCCTTCGAAAGCGTTTTCCAACGCATTGGGTCAATTTGACCCAAACCGTTGTATTTCGTTAAATATGCCAGAATCGTTCTATTTTTTTGTATCACTGAGAATGAAATTTTGTTAAAAATGGTCGATATTTTGTTGAATACGGTAAACTAAATATTTTTTAAATAATTTCAAAATTTTTGTCGTTTTGGCAGTAAATTTGGTTCCTAACGAAATTGTCAGCGAAATTTACGAGTGGAACGACTAAAATTTAACATATTTCTTGCTGC
>JBAJMU010000002.1:9827476-9845403 GCA_037952995.1 Hyposoter didymator
TTTTTTTTTCTCCTCCTACTTTCAACAACGCCATCCAAACTATTCATTGCTATAAACATAGCAGATGGTAGTTCGACAATGTACAAGCCAATAAAAAAAAAAAAAAAAAAATTAAATTCCAAACACTCGGTGACAGAGAATAATTTTCGGGTCAAAATGACCCAGTGTGTACTCGTAAATTTCGCTGACAATTCTGTCAGAAACTAAATATTTTGCCAAAATAAGAAAAATTTTGAAATTATTTAAAAAATGTTTAGTTTACGGTATTCAACAAAATATCGACGATTTTTAACAAAATTTCATTTCCAGTGGAATTATGTATGTATATAGTTTTGGGGTGGAGGAAATTCGAGGTGGAAATTCGGTGAATTCCAAGGACGAGTGTACGATTGTCAATGGAATTAACGCTCGGGTGAATTCTCGATTCTCGCATTTCCGATTACGTTCCAATCGTCCGAAACTATAGGATCGAAAGTTTCGGTAACCGCGACTCGCCAAGAGCCTTGAGGGAGGGACCGCGGAGGCAAAGGTTAAGAAGAAAGACGATACGAGGGAAAACCCTCGTCAAATACCTCAACGTCCATCGCGCGCGGTGGTTTCGATCCCACTGTGAATACTCGATTCCTCACTTGGCTGCATTTCTCCGCCTTCGCGACTGAGCGATTTTCTGCCATGAGGAATCCTTCCAAAGGATTTTCCGTGCCCTCGGACTTGTTGCCAATTCGAGGCGATCGAAATCAAAACCCCGACGCGCGGACAATGTCTTCATTTCAATTTCAACTGTTTGAATTTCGACCCAAGTTTATTTCCGAAAGACATGAACCCACCAGGACCGAGTAGGACGCAGTGAAATTTCATCAAAGACGAAAAAACACTTGGAAAATAATTATCCAACTTTGTCAACAAGGATACAAGTTTATCGTGTCAAAAAAGGTCGAGCTTCCAATTGAAAAGAATCAAAAAATCGATAACTCGCTCTCCGGAGCCACGAAAATTTCATTCCTCGAATTATTTTCTCCCTAAATTATCATCATGCACACTGAAAAGAAAATTTTGTTGAAAAAGATGGAAATTTTGTTCGATACGTTGGACTAAACGTTTTTTTTCAATAATCCCAAAAATAATGTCGTTGCAGCAAAAAATATTTTAGAAATTCTCTTCAAGAGCAAATTTTAGTCGTTCCAATCGTTAATTTCGCTGATAATTCTCTCAGTAACTAAATATTCTGCCAAAATGATAAAAATTTTGAAATTATTTAAAAAATATTTAGTTTACCGTATTCAAAAAAATATCGACGATTTTTAACAAAATTTCATTCTCACTGCATCACGATTCCGACACTGTATAGAATATTTGAAAATCCTTAGTAAGTGTGTGTGTGTGTGTGTTGTTGAGAATTCGCATAACGGTCAGCGTGGCGGGGGCGGGTGACTCGTAAATGGTTTCCCCTCGGGTTTGCCCTTTGGCATTGGGGGCATCAGTTGCGAATTCGAGAAGCGAAACTCGAGCGAGTGTTACGTTGTCTGACGTTGCGGGAGCTCCGCCGCGACGACCACAGAAACCCATGGGCCACTTATCGAGTCAGTTTCTACGGACCCTCTTCAATCTCGACAATACCTTACCTTCGGTCAACTGAGCTCTGAGCCACTTATCGCGAAACTTGACTTCGCATGTGCATATAGTTATGCAATATCATACTCTCTCTTCCTAGTCCTCAAACTATCAACACGACACTGAAAACAACATTTTGTTGGAAAAGATCGATTTTTTGTTCGATACGTTCGACTAAACGTTTTTTTTTTTTAAATAAACCCAAAAATTGTGTCGGCGCAGCAAAAAATATTTTAGAAAGTCTCTTCGGAAGCAATTTTTTGTCGTTTCAATCGTAAATTTTGTTGACAATTTCATTGGAAACCAAATTTATTGCGAAAATAACGAAAGTTTTGAAATTATCAAAAAATATTTACCGTATTCAACAAAATATCGACGATTTTTCAGAAAATTTCATTTCCAGTGAAGAAATAAATAATAATCACTAAAAACTAAAATAATGAAATTTTGTGCATTGAGATTCGAAGCGAATATTTAGAGGCCACGAAAAAATTGATTACAATAATTTAGACGATGACACATTTTTGTGTCATCGCAGCAAGAAATATTCTAGAAAGTCTCTTCGGAAGCTATTTTTTGTCGTTCCAATCGTTAATTTTGTTGACAATTCCATTAGAAACCAAATGCACTGCGAAAATATCGAAAATTTTGAAATTATCAAAAAATATTAAGTTTACCGTTTTAATAATATTTAATATTAAGTTTTAATTTAAAATTTCATTTCGGGAGAGAAAAATAAGAAAAAGATCGACAAAGAATAAAAGGTTTTTGTTGTTTTAGCCAAACTATGCGTCCATTTCCGAGCGACAAAAACAAAAATTTTCACAGCGTTTCTANTCTCTTCGGAAGCTATTTTTTGTCGTTCCAATCGTTAATTTTGTTGACAATTCCATTAGAAACCAAATGCACTGCGAAAATATCGAAAATTTTGAAATTATCAAAAAATATTAAGTTTACCGTTTTAATAATATTTAATATCAAGTTTTAATTTAAAATTTCATTTCGGGAGAGAAAAATAAGAAAAAGATCGACAAAGAATAAAAAGTTTTTGTTGTTTTAGCCAAACTATGCGTCCATTTCCGAGCGACAAAAACAAAAATTTTCACAGCGTTTCTAAAAAAAAAAAAGCAAAAAAAAAACACTCCTCAACACCCTTTTTCAATTTTTCAGTCATTCGGTGGTCCGAGGAGATCGTATCGATGTGTGAGAATCACACACGCCGTAGAGCGCAACTTTTCAAAATAAATTTCGAGTCGGTTTTGCCAAAAGGGCCAAAAGATTGCTCCTGAGAATTCATTTGCTCTATGTCTAAGCCGTTTCGGCAACGTATGCTGCGAAAAGTGGTCAAGTTGCGCGCTTATCGAATAAATTTATCGCCGAGTCGATGTATCGACAGACAAAAAAAATTTCCGATAACATTCCGTCTACGAAAATCTTGCTGCAGTTTGTTTTTTTATCCGTTGAAAATGAAAGAGAAATTTTATCGTCCCGCGCGGCTCTTGAAAAATATCCCGTTCAGTCAAACTTACAGATATATCGACGAACGATAAAAAGTCTGAGGTTATATTCGTTGATCGTCGCTCAATCTCCTCCCTATCGCCCGCTGCAGTGAGCCCTTTTTCGTCGATTGTAATAATTTCTCCCGATTTTTTTGGGGATCGTAATGCATGTTACCGTAGCCAAATAGTTCGTTCGTTCTATCACGTTTTTAAAAAGAAATGCTCAACGTTCTCCTGTAGCCTCCGTATTGATACCTTCTTTGTCGATCGCACGCTGCTGACGCTCGAGTTAGCCTCGGCCCTCAAGTTGGCAAATAGTTTTCAGGGAAAGATGAATCGTTTTTTGTCTTTTTTTTCGTAAATCGTGCATCAGAATTTGTCAGGAAACGCACATGACTCTTTCACGGACACGGCCGCGATTTAAAGCAGCAGAGAAACGCTGAAGGTCAATGCTAGGTAGGGACGCGCAGTGACTTCGCTCGGGAGCCGTGCGTGGCGTTAGTGCGCACGTCGTTCGTACGTACCGGCATCATCTGTTATCTATACGTTCTCCGTGCATCTTTTGGAACGGCTTGAAACTTGAAAACAAGCGCAAACTGTCACTCACTGACCGCGTATGGATAGACTGATCGTCAACAGACACAATTATCGTTTTTGTGGCTTTTTTAGACGCTGGTACGCGTATCTTTACGATTTTATCGTTACGAATGAAACAGTGAACTGACACAACAACATGCCAACGTGAAGATAAGATAAAAATCTCGAAATCGAGTTGGTGAAAGCTTTTCCACTGGTTGTTTTCAAATGCGACTACCGTATTGAGAAAAACAAGTGTGCGGGAGAGAATAAAAAAGTAATAATGGGGTCACGTGTTGAGAAGGACGCCGGTACATCTCACGTATTGTTGCCGGTGTTACTGAGTGCGATTGCCATACCAGTTTCTATGCTTTTTTGGATCGTCAACGTTGTTTATTCCATTTTTTCGCCCGATTCCGATCACCATGCCGAAGGTAAGTTCCCCGCGTGTCTTTTCGCGTTTCACAATCCCCAGACTTTCTATTTTCCTAATATAGGCTCACGGAGGAATAATCATTGTTTTTTCATTCACAAAAACAGGCTATCCTGTCATTTCACCGTGGAGATGGCTCGCCGCTGTCGTCGTACCAATATTATTCTTCGTATGGGGATTGAAGCGACGCAGCCTGGACCTCACCGGCGCTACACTAGGTTGTTTTTTTTGTTTTCACTTTCAACGAACCTTGCGGCATTCACGAGCCTCGCGGCGATAACGAAAAACTCTCGGTCCTCTCGACATCCTGCATTTTTTAATGCAGAGTGGCACTTTTTTCTCCAGTGGAAAACAAATTACCGCGACCTTGAAACTGACGAACGACCTTGACCTCTTTAGCGACACGCTCGCCGATCAAAACACGTAAATTCAAAATTCCACGCTGTTCGTCGTGAAAAAATGAATCTATTCAAAAAAAAATTTCTCTCAAATCGTCAAAAGCTTCGGCGAGCGAATCCGAAAGAAGAAAATTGTGTAAAAATTCACAACGCAGCAATCGGTGGCACGGAAACATTGTCGATACTAAAAAATTGATTCTCACTTTCAGCGCTATTCATGGGCTTCGTTTTGACCTTGACGAATTTTGCTCACATGGCCTGCGTCGGAGTTTTCTTCGTAAGCTCCTCACTCGCTACTAAATTTCGGGCGGATAGGAAAAAAAGACTGGACGCCGAATACAAAGAAGGAGGACAGAGAAATTGGATTCAGGTTTTGTGCAACGGAGGAATGGCTACTCAGTTGGCTCTGCTGTATTTGTTGGATGTCGGCTGCGGCGAACGTCCCATTGATTTTTATAAAGATTACCGGGGCTCCTGGTTGTCCACAGGAATTTTAGGTAAATTTTCAAGAATTTTTTTTTTTTTTGTTTCTGTTTTCATGATTCGATTTGTTGACAAATTTTTTTAACGCCTTTGAGAATATTTCGAAGCTCTCGTTACTTGGTTAACCCTTCGAGTGCAGCCTGTAAGTGTATCTTGGGTCAATTTGACCCGAGGCGCTTTTTAAATCGTTGTATTTCGGTAAATATACGTTTTTTCTTTTTTTCTTTTTTATAAACGTATTTGGTAATAGATTGTCCAATTTTTTTGGCGGTTTTTATTATTTATAAATTATTTGATGAATTTATTTTTTGATACGAACGAAAATGTGGCAAAACATGCGGTGACTCGTAATTGTTCGGGTCAAATGGACCCAGTATGCAGTGGAAGGTTTGAACGATGGTGGAATGTTATTTGAATTTTTTGAATTTCGTGCGAAACGCGATTTTTTCGCCTCGCAGTTGATTTGAAAGTGAATTTTTGAAACAATCGATCGACAGGTGCTTTGGCCTGCTGCAACGGTGATACGTGGGCCTCGGAGTTCGGCACTGTTATCGGCAAAGCAGATCCCTTTCTTATTACCACACGGAGGAGGGTACCTCGAGGTAAAAAAAATTTCATGAATTCTGGGAAACAGACAAAATTTTTTCGGAAAAGATCGTTATTTTGTTCGATACGTTCAACGTTTTTTTGAATAAACCCGAAAATTGTGTCGTCGCAGCAAGAAATATTCTAGAAAGTCTCTTCGGGATCAAATTTTTGTCGTTCCACTCGTTAATTTCGCTGACAATTCCATTAGAAACCAAATATTCTGTCAAAATAACGAAAATTTTGAAATTATCGAAAAATATTTAGTTTACCGTATCCAACAAAATATCGACGATTTTTAACTAAATTTCATTTACAGTGTAAACGATTTTTTTAATAATCCCAAGAATTGTGTCATCGGAGCAAGAAATGTTCTAGAAAGTCTCTTTGGAAGCAAATTTTAGTCGTTCCAATCGTAAATTTAGCTGACAATTCCATTAGAAACCAAATATTCTGCCAAAATAACGAAATATTTGAAATTATCGAAAAATATTTAGTTTACCGTATTCGACAAAATATCGACGATTTTTAACTAAATTTCATTTCCAGTGTAAACGTTTTTTTGAATAATCCGAAAAATAGTGGCATCAGAGCAAGAAATATTGTAGAAAGTCTCTTTGGAAGCAAATTTTAGTCGTTCCAATCGTAAATTTAGCTGACAATTCCATTTGAAACCAAAAATCCTGCCAAAATAACGAAAATTTCGAAATTATCGAAAAATATTGAGTTCACCGTACTCAACAAAATATCAAAGATTTTTAACAAAATTTCATATCCTTTTATACACTCAGAGAGGTTTATGAATGCAACGAATCATCAAAATTCATTAGAAAGCGTGTCATTATGCCAAGTGTGTAGAAAAAGTATCAGCCTAATTTTTCTGACGCTCGAGCATCAGATTCAGTGGCTAAAAATCATCAAACGCTGAAGTCTCATTATTTCTCTTCCCAGGAACGAATGGCGGTGTTTCCTGGGTCGGCCTCGTACTGTCACTAGTCGGAGGAGCCGTGATTGGTCTTTCTCACTACCTCGCAGTTCTGTACAGCGTCGATTCGGTTATTTTACAAACAGCCGCGCCACAATGGCCAATTATTATGATTGGTGGACTCGGGGGTTTGTTCGGAAGTCTTATAGACTCGATTCTAGGTGCTACACTGCAATACTCAGGTAACCCTTGAGTCTATTTATCAAGCTTATAGCCTGATTTTTCAATGACGCTTTTTTCAATAACGAAACGTTTTGCACGTGGTCGGTAACGAAATCATTATCGCTGCAGGGCTCAACGAAGCTGGAAAGGTTGTGGAACGTCCTGGGAAGGGTGTCAAACATATTTGTGGTCGACAAATACTAGACAATCATAGTGTAAATCTTCTATCCAGCATTGTCATGGCTTTGACACTCCCAGGGATAGCGAATATCCTTTGGCCCTGAGGTCGCAGGTATTAGAGTTTTCAAATGTTTTTTTACGTCGAAAAAAAAAATAAAAACGAATATATTGTCGATATTACTTTTACATAAATGAAGGATTGGTCAAGTTTTTATAAATCCTATTGATGTAAATCTTCTGTCGAGCATTGTCATGGCTTTGACACTCCCAGGGATAGCGAATATCCTTTGGCCCTGAGGTCGCATTTATTAGAGTTTTCAAATGTTTTTTTACGTCGAAAAAAAAATAAAAACGAATATATTGTCCATATTACTTTTACATAAACGAAGGGTCGGTAAAGTTTTTATAAATCCTATTACGTTACTGGTCGACAAATACTAGACCTGAGGTCGCATTAGAGTTTTCAAATGTTTTTTTACGTCGAAAAAAAAAAACTCAAAAAATAGAAACGAATATATTGTCGACATTACTTTTACATAAATGAAGGGTCGGTGAAGTTTTTATAAATCCTATTACGTTCTTCGTATCGAATATACATTCAGATTATATATTTTATTAAAATTCTGTTGGTAACGATTAATATTTTGTCCAATTATCGATGCGGAGAGGGAACTTGATTATTTCGTGTGCACTAAACGTCTCGAGTGTCCTGACGGACGTACACACATTGGTAAAGTGCAGCCCGATGCAGTGGAGCGTCGAAAATCAGATTCACGAGAGTCTGGGAAGAAAATTCGACGATTTTTCGCAAGAATTTCGATGCAAAAGATTCGAATGCTTCGTTTCAACGTTTTGGTACGAAAAGACTGTTTATAGCGGGGAAATGCAATAAGCTCTGGGCCAGCTCGACCTGGAATTCCAAGGGATCAATGTACAGAGATTATCGCTAAATTGCAGCCTCGCAATCACAGTAGAGTTACGAAAATCAGATTCACAATAGTCGGGGAAGAAAATTCAACGATTTTTCGCAAGAATTTCGATGCAAAAGATTCGAATGCTTCGTTTCAACGATTTCTTACGAAAAAGCTGTTTATAGCAGGGGAATGCAATTAGCTCTGAACCTGCTCGACCCAGAATGTCAATTCAGTCGGCAAATTTGAGTACGTCAACGAA
The DNA here is from genome assembly GCA_037952995.1 of Hyposoter didymator. NCBI lineage: Eukaryota > Metazoa > Arthropoda > Insecta > Hymenoptera > Ichneumonidae > Hyposoter > Hyposoter didymator. Next base: position 9,835,562 of record JBAJMU010000002.1, read on the forward strand.
TGGTGGAGAAAATCTTGTTTCCACTGATTGGAGGAAACATGGGTCGCAGTTGATTTTTCGGAGTAATTTCATAGTAAATTATATTCGACGATCTTTGATACACATATTCGAAATTTCTTCCTTTCACGAATATTTACAAAATCTCATAAAATACGTATTGAAAAAAGTTTCTTATAGTAAATTGTTTTATTTTCCCATCGTAAGTACAGCATGTTACTGAAGTTTGCATCGTTGGAATGCAACGAAAAATCCATTTTTTTTCTTCATTATTTTGATAATTAATGGGATCCTTCCAATTTTTCTAGTAAATTCAGTTTTCCAATGGCAAAGAAGATTCTCCACAAAATCGTTGATAAATACTGTATGAAAAGTTTGGGCAATGCTAGAAAAAATAATCAGTTTTCGTTGCATTCCAACGATGCGAACTTCAACGTCGTAGTACAGCGGGGGATGATTCGTTGAGCTTTGACAACTTTGGAACATTCGCAGTAGGTTTTCATTTAAATTTTAGAAATAATTCGTTGATATTCCGACTGATAAATAATTAACTCTAGAACGGTAACCTGGGGTAAAAAACGACCCCAGGCGACTTTAAATCCCGCGCCTTTTTTCCCTTCGTTTTCCCTCGAAATTCAGCAGCTGAGGGAGCATCAATAGCTACAATATTTTCGCGCCAACTTATCAGCTTCGAAAGCCTCGTTTCCTGGTTAATCAGGCGCTGATTGCTCCATGACATTTCGAGCGAGTTCTCAATTCGTGCGAGTCGACAGTTGTCGGTTCTGATTGTATTCACGGTGCCAAAGAATCGAGACAGGGTATTTATATTTTCGTTTTTTATTACTTTTTGTTTTTTTTTTGTTTTTTTTTTTGTTTTTTTTACAAATGTGCCATCCAACAGTATCTACTGTACATTTTAATACATTCATATATACACTTATAAATCTTAAGACATTTAGTGGTAGTACATTCACTGATATAGCCAACGATTAGTACCATTTTGTGCAAAAAAATCGTTGTTAATATTATTTCGCTCGTACCGATAGCGACACTTGGTCGTTATTGTTTTTACCAAGTAATTGAATAATCCTTCGAATTCTATACACTGGGAATGAAATTTTGTTAAAAATTGTCGATATTTTTTGTCGATTACGGTAAACTAAATATTTATTAATAATTTCGAAATTTTCGTTGTTTTCGCAGTATTTTTCGTTTTTAAAGCGAAATTTATAATTGGAACGAAATTTTCGTTGTTTTCGCAGTATTTTTCGTTTCTAACGGAATTGTCAGCGAAATTTATAATTGGAACGACAAAAATTAGCTTTCGAAAAGACTTTCTAGAATATTTCTTGCTGCGACGACACTATTTTTGGGTTTATTAAAAAAAAACGTTTAGTCGAACGTATCGAAGAAAATATCCATCTTTTTCAACAAAATTTCATTTTCAGTTATACCAATTGCTATTTCCACATCTTTCAAGAAATCATTGTCACAGTGCCCTCGATTTTACTGAGATCATGAGAAAACTATTTTCCACGTGGCATTTATTTAGTTGTTTTTTTTTTTTTTTTTTTTTTTTTTTTACGTCCGTCGTCTTACGATTTTTCTATAAATTGTTGAATTTCCTCAGCGCGGAGATGATAATTCTGTGGAAGCGTCAGGAATTGGTGAGCGACGATGCGAATTGGTCGTCGTTCAGCGACATCGATGAGGACTTTTGAAAATCTCTTTGATGTTCGTTTCCTCGTCTGCTCGTTATCAGCACTGGGTCTGATACTGATTAAAGTCGTCAGCCGATTCGTTGCGTCTGATGAGTACCCTCGTACTATTCAAACCGTTATTTGTTGCCCGGCTTAATCCCACGTAAGCCGAGCCCGTCGGCGATGAATTAACCATCAATTTCTCTTCCTTTTCGTCAGCTGCTGGTGCTGCTGCCTTTTGATAGTCACACCTTTTCCTCTCCCGGTAACGGACCTGCGGTCGATCGGACAAACTGCAACAGTCAACACCCAACAATGGATTCGACTCAGGCGTTGTCATTGGCGCGATACGGACGGTAAAACCTTTTCTTCTCTTTTCTGCCTCGGAATATTTCAAAAACTTGGTTTTCCCAATAAATTTACTCTTTCCTTGGAACAGACATTAAGGAGTCGATCAAAAGTTAATCATTTTTGCTTTTTTTTTGTTTTTTATGCATCTGGGAAGTAAAAAAGGTTGAGGGAGGACGAGAAAATTTTTATCTCGTCTTTAGAGATCGATTCATCGAATTTCTTGAAAAAGTTTCAAAAATTATTCAAATTCAGTTGAAAAATCAATATTTCTGGATTTTCGATCAGGTCAAGGAGTTGATCTAAAGTTTATCATTTTTGATTTTTTTTTGTTTTGTTTTTTATGCATTTAGGGAGTAAAAAAGGTTGAGGGAGAACGAGAAAATTTTTATTTCGTCTTTAGAGATCGATATTCATCGAATTTCTTTGAAACGTTTCAAAAATTATTCAAATTCAGTTAAAAAATCAATATTTCTGGCTTTTTGATCAGGTCAAGGAGTTGATCAAAAGTTAATCATTTTTTGCCTTTTTTGTTTGTTTTTTATGCATTTAGGAAGTAAAAAAGGTTGAGGGAGAACGAGAAAATTTTTATCTCGTCTTTAGAGATCGATTCATCGAATTTCTTGAAAAAGTTTCAAAAATTATTCAAATTCAGTTGAAAAATCAATATTTCTGGATTTTCGATCAGGTCAAGGAGTTGATCTAAAGTTTATCATTTTTGCTTTTTTTTTTTTGCTTTTTATGCATTTAGGGAGTAAAAAAGGTCGAGGGAGGACGAGAAAATTTTTATTTCGTCTTTAGAGATCGATATTCATCGAATTTCGTTGAAAACTTTTCAAAAATTATTCAAATTCAGTTAAAAAATCAATATTTCTGGGTTTTCGATCAGGTCAAGGAGTTGATCAAAAGTTTATCATTTTTGCTTTTTTTTTTTTGTTTTTTATGCATTTAGGGAGTAAAAACGGTTGAGGGAGGACGAGAAAATTTTTATTTCGTCTTTAGAGATCGATTCATCGAATTTCGTTGAAAACTTTTCAAAAATTATTCAAATTCAGTTAAAAAATCAATATTTCTGGCTTTTTGATCAGGTCAAGGAGTTGATCAAAAGTTAATCATTTTTTGCCTTTTTTGTTTGTTTTTTATGCATTTAGGAAGTAAAAAAGGTTGAGGGAGAACGAGAAAATTTTTATTTCGTCTTTAGAGATCGATATTCATCGAATTTCTTTAAAACGTTTCAAAAATTATTCAAATTCAGTTAGAAAATCAATATTTCTGGATTTTCGATCAGGTCAAGGAGTTGATCTAAAGTTTATCATTTTTGCTTTTTTTTTTTTTGCTTTTTATGCATTTAGGGAGTAAAAACGGTTGAGGGAGGACGAGAAAATTTTTATTTCGTCTTTAGAGATCGATTCATCGAATTTCTTGAAAACGTTTCAAAAATTATTCAAATTCAGTTGAAAAATCAATATTTCTGGATTTTCGATCAGGTCAAGGAGTTGATCTAAAGTTTATCATTTTTGCTTTTTTTTTTTTGCTTTTTATGCATTTAGGGAGTAAAAACGGTTGAGGGAGGACGAGAAAATTTTTATTTCGTCTTTAGAGATCGATTTATCGAATTTCTTGAAAACCTTTTCAAAAATTATTCAAATTCAGTTGAAAAATCAATATTTCTGGATTTTCGATCAGGAGGTGTCTTGTTTCTCAAGAACTGAGTCGTTTCATGTCGAGAAATTTGATTCCATCGAAGAAACGCGATCTCTAAAATCCTGCTCCTCGACCATTTTTTCCTAGTCTCTCGAATTATTGATCGAATTAATGAAATTATTGAGGCTCGAGGGAAAAGTTTAATGAACAAATATTTATGAAGCATCATTCGAGCTCGAGTGAGCCACTCTCTGAATAGAGCAAAGCTCTTCCCTCGGGACGTGGCAATTCACAAAGATTTTCGAATGGAAAAATAGCAACTTTTCTGGTTTTTGAAAAATTATCCGTTCAAAAAAAAGAGTCGAATCGGAAAACCAACGATTTTTGACGTCAAGTTTTTTTTACTGGGTTCGAACGATTTGTGGATTGTTTGCTCGTACAATTATTCTATCTGTGAACTGCTGTTCGTAACTACAGGGCACATATGTATATGCAAATATATACATATATAGGAGAAATGTTAGTGCATCAAGGGGTCAGTCCGCATCGCACCATTGACGATAATCTCGTGCAGTCACAAACAATAAGATAAAATGATGAAACGCTTTTTTTGAACAAAGTTTGAAAATGTTGGAAAATGTGAGTCTTGCGAGCCTCTTGGGCGAATTAAAATTTCACTGGATTTTCGATTTTGATTCAAATTGCGAAACTCATGTTCTGCCTGAGCTGCTTGGAAACTTTATAATTTCAAATTTTCGCATCGAAATGGCTTCGTCGAGGTTGTCACATTTTCCATTTTATCATTTACTCAATAATTTGTACGCATTTTTTCTTTTTCGTTCATTTTTTTTTTGTCTCAGTTACGCATTCAGACACGAGCATCGATGTGCTGTCATTCGGAATGATGGAAAATTTTGATTCTACCGATGAAAACGTACTTTAGAAAATGATGATTTGTCCACTGGAAATAAAATTTTGTTAAAAATCGTCGATATTTTGTTGAACACGGTCAACTAAATATTTTTTGATAATTTCAAAATTTTCGTTATTTTGGCAGAATATTTAGTTTCTGACAGAATTGTCAGCGAAATTTACGATTGGAACGACAAAAATTTGCTTCCGAAGAGAATTTCTAGAATATTTCTTGCTGCAATGACAACATTTTTGGGATTATTCAAAAAAATCGATCTTTTCCAACAAAATTTCATTTTCAGTGTCCAGATTTGAGTATTTGACGTTTTCTCAATTTGAATTAATTCCGCAATCACGAAAGTGTTGTTTCAGCGGTTTGCACGACCGCGTTACCTTTTCCAGTCAAAATTGAAAGGTTTTTTTTTTCGTATTCTTCAAAATGACAAACTGTAAATGAAATTTTGTTAAAAATCGTCGATATTTTGTTGAACACGGTCAACTAAATATTTTTTGATAATTTCAAAATTTTCGTTATTTTGGCAGAATATTTAGTTTCTGACAGAATTGTCAGCGAAATTTACGATTGGAACGACAAAAATTTGCTTCCGAAGAGAATTTCTAGAATATTTCTTGCTGCAATGACAACATTTTTGGGATTATTCAAGAAAATCGATCTTTTCCAACAAAATTTCATTTTCAGTGTCCAGATTTGAGTATTTGACGTTTTCTCAATTTGAATTAATTCCGCAATCACGAAAGTGTTGTTTCAGCGGTTTGCACGACCGCGTTACCTTTTCCAGTCAAAATTGAAAGGTTTTTTTTTTCGTATTCTTCAAAATGACAAACTGTAAATGAAATTTTGTTAAAAATCGTCGATATTTTGTTGAACACGGTAAACTAAATATTTTTTGATAATTTCAAAATTTTCGTTATTTCGGCAGTAAATTTGGTTTCCAACGAAATTACCAGCAAAATTTACGATTGGAACGACAAAAATTTGTTTCTGAAGAGAATTTCTAGAATATTTCTTGCTGCGATGACACAATTTTTGGGATTATTCAAAAAAAAACGTTTAGTCGAACGTATCGAACAAAAAATATCCATCTTTTTCAACCAAATTTTCTTTTCAGTGCAGTGTCGTGCTTCCGCAGACAATTTGTCAAGCACGGCAGATTCTCTGAAAACCGCAAATCTCTCGACGTTGAAAAGTGAGGAATAAAAAAAGAAAAAAAAATGAATAACAGGTTAGCACGCGGTAAAAGCTTGTCTGGCAGCGATTGAGGATGAAGTATCATGCAACGGCAGTAAAGTTAGCCTTACCGAGACCGTAGTCGCTGTGCACGAATTGGCCCGTTTTCGCATGAATGCCGTACCATCCCATTTTCGTTTGAACTGCGCTATTACCTGAATTCCCACAAAATCATGAATTATTTAATCGGAAATAAATGATCCTGTTACGAGGCTGATGCATTATCTCACCGATGGTGTTAAGCAACGCAATAATAGAGGCGATAAATCTATACGAAACATTGATTTATGATGGTTTACCTCGCCGTTGCAAAAACAGAAGAGGATCGCGACGCAGAGGCCCTTAAACGTGAAAGAGAAAAAAAAAACACAAATTTTCATCAATGTAGTCGATTCGGAGCTCACGCGGTGGCTAAATCCGACGACCTTTTTTTGTTTGTCTGTCATAAAGCATAATCAGCATCGAACTGAAATTTTCGAACCAAAAGTTGCGTCGTTTTCCGCCCGATTCGTTTTTTTTTTTTTTTTTTTTTTTTTTTTTTTTTTTTTATTTTTTTTAATGGAAAAGTTGATTTTGCGAGTCGGAGGATTTGTATTTTCCGAAACTGGATCCCTCGAAGTATCGTGAGTCGAATTTACTTTGCAATGTTGTCGTTCAATCCGGAAGAACAACGAAGGCCAATAGAGAATAATCCTCGTTGCCCAGGAAATAAAACGCGCGTAACAGAGCAAAAAAGCTTGGAATTTTCATGTTTGTTAGGAGGAACGCGTGTCAGAGCAAAACGGAAACTTTGCGCGTTTCTACTGGCAAAAGTCTCGTTTAAATTTCATCGATTACACTCACTTGAAAGGAAGCCGTTATTGCGGAAATAACTTCGTATCCCCGTTCCCAGGGATGACCTTTTGGTGGTCGAAAGGGAATTACCAAGTAGTGGAGACCCAGCAATGGCACCAGCAGCAATGTAGCTCTGTAATTCATTTCTCATGCAGTCTAATTGTAAAGAAATTTTAAATAACGAGCGAGGCTCATACTCCAATTAAAATATTGCGGAAAGGGTTCAAGGTCATGGATTATTATTATTATTATTTTCAACTTTAAAATCGATGGAGTAAAATGATGGAAAATATTTTCCTTTTGAAGAAGATTTCCCTAAAAAAAAAAGAAATAAATCCAATTTTTCGTTTTTTACGGTCTACGAGAACGGAGGTGCTTGGAAAACTATGAAATATTTACCGAAAATGAACGAGGCTCATACTTCAATTAATATATTGCGGGAAGGATATAAATTATTATCATTATTTTCAACTTGGAAATCAATGGAGTAAAATAATAGAAAATATTGTCTTTTTCATGTACCAGAAAGAATTTCCCTAAAAAATAAATAAATAAAGCCAATTTTCCGTTTTTTACTGTCTACGAGAATGGAGGTGTTTGGAAAAGTATGAAATATTTACCGAAAATGAACGAGGCTCATACTTCAATTAATATATTGCGGAAAGGACACAAATTATTATTATTATTTTCAACTTGGAAAGCAATGGAGTAAAATGACAGTAGGACAAAATATTGTCCTTGTTATGTATTATGAAAATTTCGCTAAAAAAAAAAAAATCCAATTTTTCGTTTTCGACGGTCTACGAGAACGGAGGTGCTTGGAAAACTATGAAATATTTACCGAAAATGAACGAGGCTCATACTTCAATTAATATATTGCGGTAAGGATATAAATTATTATTATTATTTTTAACTTGAAAAGCAATGGAGAAAAATGACAATAGAAAATATTGTCCTTTCCATGTAGATCCTTGATATATCGCGAAAAGGATATAAATTATTATTATTATTTTTAACTTGGAAAGCAATGGAGAAAAATGACACTAGGAAATATTGTCCCTTCCATGTAGATCCTTGATATATCGCGAAAAAAAGGATATAAATTATTATTATTATTTTTAACTTGAAAAGCAATGGAGTAAAATGATAGAAGAAAATATTGTCCTTCCCATGCAGATCCTTGATACATTGCGAAAAGGATATAAATTATTATTATTATTTTTAACTTGAAAAGCAATGGAGTAAAATGATAGAAGAAAATATTGTCCTTCCCATGCAGATCCTTGATACATTGCGAAAAGGATATAAATTATTATTATTATTTTTAACTTGGAAAGCAATGGAGTAAAATGATAGAAGAAAATATTGTCCTTCCCATGCAGATCCTTGATACATTGCGGAAAGGATATAAATTATTATTATTATTTTTAACTTGGAAAGCAATGGAGTAAAATGATAGAAGAAAATATTGTCCTTTTCATGCAGATCCTTGATACATTGCGGAAAGGATATAAATTATTATTATTATTATTAATTTGGAAAGAATTGGAGTGAAATGACAGTAGGACAAAATATTGTCCTTTTTATGTGTTGTGAAAATATGGCTAAAAAATAAACAAGCCCAATATTTGGTTTTTTACAGTGAAGGAGAATGAAGGGGTTTGGAAAAGTATGAAATATTTACCGAAAAGCTTGAAGCATCGAACGCGAAGGTCGAGTCCCAATAGCAGGACCAGCTCGTAATTTGGTAAGCAGTACACGTACGATATTACAGAGAAACATGAGGTTGAGTAGGGTCGATACACCGACCGGCAAGACCAAGACGTACTTGTAATTACCCTCGTCAATCCAGCACCTAGTAATAGAGAGAATGAACGACGTGAGTGTTTGTGACAAACAAGGAACGCCGTTGTAGATTCGAGAGATTTCACAGTCGAGGTCGTTTTGATTTTTTTCTCTGTCAGTCTGCCTCGTACAGTTTTTGTTTTATAGATAAAAGTCGCCAAGTTATATTCGTTATGGTATACAGAGTTATTAGCCCGACTACTGATTGGAAGGATTTTGCTTAGGCACGTGAAAATTCTCTTGTAAACTCTTAACCACGTACTCGAATATCGAATTGCGTTGAGGATGATGCAGAGGGAAGAGACATTAATGTGATTATTTGTATACGCGGTTTAGATCCTTGACGAGAGAGTCCTTGAGCGACGTAACATGCTTTACTCTGTGGTCGACAACTTATCCGAACGGGAATCGATGCTCGAGAAATTTGGGAGCTCGCATTTCTGAGCCTCCGGATACTCAATAATATAACAACTGTCCTGTTGGCCTCTCGCTCTCGAGGAGAGAGAGAGTCTCGATAATTTCAACTGGAGGGTTGTTTCCGTGCGTGGAATTGCAGGCTGTCTGTGATTTATCAGACCAAGCGTGTCCTCGACGAATGTCGATGTTTGCTGCCGTTTGAGAGATTCACATCCTCCCCTTCCAATAAATATTCCTCGATGAAAATCTTCAAATTCATCGAATTTTCGTCAATGACGATTTCATTAATTTGCACTCAGGGCCATTTTTCTTCTTCATTCTTTCTTCTGTCACTCGTAACTCTCGAGAATAAAAAAGAAAACGAAAACTATCGGCAAAAATGTTCGATCCAAATGTTTTTTTTTTTTATCATTTTTTCTAAATATTCCTCGAGGTTTGAGAATTTCTCTAAATAAGTTTTCCTTGAAAATCACGTGGTTCCCGACATCCCGAATACGAGATTTTTTTGATTTTTTCGTTCTCTGTGGAGGTTGGAAAATCTTGGAAATCCTGTAGAAAATGATTCGGACCTTACGCAGTCGAAAACTCGATTCCAAAGGTAATGGGTGAATGGTGAAGTTTCGAGTGGTTTATCACCTCGTTTCGTCCGGCTGCACGTTAATACATTGCGTGTATATACTGGATATTCAGGAAACGTAGGATCAAACGAAATACGAGAATGTGGACAACCAAAAGGTTGTGAGCACTGTTACACTCCTAACGAGCGTCCATTCGACCTCTCTGTACCATGACTTATCACATTTCTCCACGTTTTTGCCAACTGTTGGCTTTTTCTAGTCACATGCGTTCTCTCGCTCTCTCTCTCTCTCTCTCTCTCTCTCTCTCTCTCTCTCTCT
>JBAJMU010000002.1:9845775-9857167 GCA_037952995.1 Hyposoter didymator
GTCTCGAGGATATGAATAGAAAATTAAATCGCTCGCGTTATAATCATAATTCGAGAGAAATTTCGAAAGTTTGAAAAAGTTTAAAAGGTGCATTGAGTTTTTGTAAAAAAATAGATTCAATCGTTTTGATTAATTTACTGGATTTTTTCGTACCCAACGAGCATCGTTCCCCAACGATTTTTAAGCATTTACAATTTTTTTCGGAATTATTTCTCGACTCGGAGTCTCGAGGATATGAATAGAAAATTACATCGCTCGCGTTATAATCATAATTCGAGAGAAATTTCGAAAGTTTGAAAAAGTTGAAAAGTTGCATCGAGTTTTTAAAATAAATTGAATCGTTTGGAATTTTTTTCTCAATTATTTCTTGAGTCGGAGTCTCGAGGATATGAATAGAAAAATTAATTGCTCGCGTTATAATCATAATTCGAGAGAAATTTTGAAAGTTTTAAAAAGTTGAAAAGTTGCATCGAGTTTTTGTAAAAAAATGAATTCAATCGTTTGGATTTATTTAATGAATTTTTTCGTATCCAACGAGCATCGTTCTTCAACGATTTTTAAACATTTACAATTTTTTTCTGAATTATTCCTCGACTCGGAGCCACGAGGATATGAATAAATATTGTAAATATGATTATGAGGCAAACTTACTGTGAGTTGTCGGCTGGGTCGTCACTGATGGTTCGTAGTGTGGCATAAATCAGTACGAATATAGCTGGCGTCAGCCACCCAACGCCCATAAGCCATTTGACTAAGTTCTGTTCGCTCGTAAATGCGCAAACGAGAAGCATGTGGAGATAGAAACCCTCGCACAGCATCCAAGCGTAATTCGTCAGTAGAAAATAGTGTAAAACGACGTGCAACATTCGACAAGGAATCTGAAACCGAAAAAAATCTCGTAGCAGCAAATTCAAGTTTTTCGAGTAATATTTTCATAGGAAATGATATCAAATTTTCCTTGTGGTGAAAAGCACGATTTTGGCTTGAACGACTCGAACGTTAGGCGCGGAGAATTTCCACTGAATTTTTCAAGCCACGCGAGCGAAACGTCAACGTTTCGATTCGCATTCGAATTTCACTGCCTGCAGGCTTTTCAGCAACGAAACAAAAAAAAAAAACGTGGTCGAATCTTTTTGCCCTTCCATCGACGTCATTTTTTTCCATTACGTTAAAAACTGCTGCTGCCTTTATTTATCGCGTCACTGCTGAATCATCGCGAGACCATTTTCCAGGCAAATAATAAAATAAAAAAAAACCTCGACTCACCGTAACAGCCGAGATAATAAAAATCATAAAATCGAATCATTTTTATAAACACTCTAGGCTTATTCATTGGAAAATGAAAAATGGCACGAATGTCAAAACGTTTGGCTTATGGCATGCTAAGTGGCGTACATCGCCGAGACTGTTTTCCTTGTGATGCCACATCCTCTGTTTTGGCTTGAGGGAATAAGGCATTAATATCGCTTAACTCACCCCATTGTCCGGAAGTAGCTCGGCATTGGAGGCAACCGTTCCGTACCAAATAAGCCACAATGCATTGTTTATCGCAAAGGAAGCGAATAGATTCATGTGCAGTGTTATCCTGGCGCACCGGAGAGAGCTAAAAAACAAAATCCATCAAATTTTCAACGTCGTCTGTTGGAAAAAAGATGATAAAACGTTTTCTGGGCAAGCAATTGAAACGAAAATTGTGCTTGGAAAATTATTTACAAACCGCGTAACTCAGCTTGATGGAAAACAAAAAAATAAAAATGAATATATTTCTTACCGGAAGTACGTAAGGATTCCGAGAGACACTAGCAGTGCTATGAGGGATATCGTGTAACCGACTTCGTAGATCGTGTTTACTCGTTGCTGCCACTGGAAATAAACCATTTATTTCAATTTGAATGGAAAATTCTTACTATGCGTACAAAGCACATGAGGCTTTTTCTTTTACAATTTGCTCGATTCGTATAAAAAAATTTTGCAACCGTTTTTCCTACACTGAAAACAAAATTTTGGTGGATAATATCGATACGTTCAACTGAACGTTTTTTTCAATAATCCCAAAAATTGATGAGCCTGAATTTTGCATCGACGCAATGCCACGAAATGAAAAAAAAAATTCAACCCCCTGGACAGGGTTGGTCCGGAACGAATTTTTCTTCTCAGTTTTTTCCTTTTTTTCATTTTACGAATCGATTTGTCAAATTAAAAAGTGCAGCATCATTTTTTCATTTATTTTTTTTTCATTTCGTGGCATTGCGTCGATGCAAACTTCAGGCTCATAAAAATTGTGTCATCGGAGCAAGAAATATTCTATAAAGTCTCTTCGGAAGCAAATTTTAGTCGTTCCAATCGTAAATTTTGCTGACAATTCCATTAGAAACCAAATTCACTGCCAAAAGTAGCGAAAATTTTGAAACTGTCGAAAAATATTTAGTTCACCGTATTCAACGAAATATCGACGATTTTTAACCAAATTTCATTTCCGGTGTAAACGTTTTTTTTTTATAATCCCGAAAAATTGTGTCGTCGGAGCAAGAAATATTCTATAAAGTCTCTTCGGAAGCAGTTTTTTGTTGTTTCAATCGTAAATTTTGCTGACAATTTCATTAGAAACCAAAAATATTGCCAAAGTCACGAAAATTTTCAAATTATCAAAAAATATTTAGTTCACCACGTTCAACGAATTGCCTGAATGCGAATTGGATGTTTGCGTCGATTTTCGAGCCTAGGGTCAAGTTTATGGGGCAGATATTTTTCATGGGAAGCTCGTAAATGTCAGTCGAGTCGATCGCTATTCTTTTCCATTTGTGTATGGCACGCGATCCCATCAATGGATCTCGAACAGATATTTCCATTGGGCAGTTTCTTGAAAATCGAACAAAGTCCCTTTGCGATCTTGTTTAATTAATTTATTCGACGAATCCGTCGCTATCAAGCATAACACGTAATGTGCTTTACCTTTTTTTACATTCGCATAGATGTTGACGTAACTTCCACTGACTCTGCTCTACCTGTACGATCGATAAATAATTCAAATAACCCGAGAGCACACAATGAATGAGAATCCCTCGAGGGCAAGCATCTTTCACGTATGCGTGACTACGCGTCTGATTCAGGCCACAACGCAGCATTATATGGCAGAAGAGAACTCTCAAGAGTTCTCTGTCTCGCAATATACATGCTCAGCAGTAAATAATTCGACGTCTGCACGCGGAATTCTATTTTATTTACGTTTGCAGCAAATTCTCATTCCAAGTTTTTTTTTTTTTTCCAGTTTTCGTTTCGAATAAGCAAAGCCAGTTTATTATTCTTCGTAATCGAATTTTTGTTTCATTTCATTTTTCAAGCAATGCTCGAACTTTTAGTGTCCCGACGATTTCCTCGCAGCTCGTCGATTATTCACGTAGATGATTTTTTTAATTTTTCGTCCTGTTTTCAATATTACGACAATAATTTATCGCGAATCTCGAAAGTGTGAGTTCAGAGTGATAATCAGTGAAGCTGAAATCCTCAGCGTATCGAATTTCGAGTCAATCGCACGTAAAGGAATATTTATTCGAAGGCAAACCATTTTTTCCGGCTTATGGCTTTTCCCATGTCCAATTTTTCTCCTGTTTGAAATTCACAACTCTTTGCCAGGCTTGAGCTTCTCGAAACTTTTCTGCGTTCAAATTCATAAAAAAATTGAGCATGGCTATCACAAAGTTGGCACGTTGTCGAAGCATCCTTTTTACAGTTACGTGAAAAAAAAATACACAACATAACGTCATACGCTTGGATGGCGAACGTGCTTCAAATAAAACGAATAGATTCGCCAACCTTTTGCGACGATTGTGTTTCTATCACTGAAAATCAAATTTTGTTGAAAAAAATGGATATTTTGTTCGATACGTTCGACTAAACGTTTTTTTCAATAATCCCAAAAATTGTGTCAATGCAGCAAAAAATATTTTAGAAAGTCTCTTCGGAAGCAAATTTTAGTCGTTCCACTCGTAAATTTCGAAATTATCAAAAAATATTTCGTTTATCGTATTCAACAAAATATCGACGATTTTTAACAAAATTTCATTCCCAGGAAATTTTTCCAACATTTTTTTCCTTGGATTCTAATACGAAAAAGCAAATTTATTTGCTTTTCTAATTGACAATTTTTCAATCATTGGATCTTGATGAAAATTTTTGAATTAACGCGATAAAGTTTCGATGAAAAGTCTCACAACGTCGTAGCAATTTATTCGGTTCTTCGACGGTAAATATTTCCAAGAACATTAGTCAATTGAGCGAGAATAAACATCGAACCGATAGAAACGAGGAAAACGATATTTCCAGCGTGACAACGTTTACAAACGTTTTTCCGAAACGGAAAGCTCGATTGGATAAGTGTGATCGAAAGGAATACGAGATAAATGAGAAATTATGTACGAAAATGGGGGAGAAAGAGGAGAAAATAAGTAGAGCTACACAGGGAGGTAGCGAACGGTAGAGTTCTGGCGTTTGGAATCGGAAAATAGTTTGCTCGTTCTTGTTTTCGACGCTCGACTGAGTTTTATGCCATTCTCATTGCGAACAGACCACCCTTTTCCTCTTTTTCACTTTCGTCATGTTTCAGTGATACGTTTTTTTTTTTCTTTCGTTTTCTATGGTCGGCATTCGTCGCGTATTACACAGGGATTCCGTCAAATCGTCCTTTTCTTTCAACTAAAAAAATCCTTTTTGTTTGGAATTCATACACTAAAAATAAAATTTTGTCGACAAAGATGGATATTTTGTTCGATACGTTCGACTAAACGTTTTTTTCAATAATCCCAAAAATTATGTCAATGCAGCAAAAAAAATTTTAGAAAGTCTCTTCGGAAGCAAACTTTAGTCGTTCCACTCGTAAATTTCGCTGACAATTCCATTAGAAACCAAAAATACTGCCAAAATAACGAAAATTTTGAAATTATCGAAAAATATTTAGTTCACCGTATTCAACAAAATATCGACGATTTTTAACAAAATTTCATTTCCAGTGTAAACGTTTTCTTTAATAATCCCGAAAAATTGTGTCATTGGAGCAAGAAATATTCTAGAAAGTCTCTTTGGAAGCAAACTTTAGTCGTTCCACTCGTAAATTTAGCTGACTATTCCATTAGAAACCAAAAATACTGCCAAAATAACGAAAATTTTGAAATTATCGAAAAATATTTAGTTCACCGTATTCAACAAAATATCGACGATTTTTAACAAAATTTCATTTCCAGTGTAAACGTTTTCTTTAATAATCCCGAAAAATTGTGTCATCGGAGCAAGAAAAATTCTAGAAAGTCTCTTTGGAAGCAAACCTAGTCGTTCCACTCGTAAATTTCGCTGACTATTCCATTAGAAACCAAATATACTGCCAAAATAACGAAAATTTTGAAATTATCGAAAAAATTTTAGTTCACCGTATTCAACAAAATATCGACGATTTTTAACAAAATTTCATTTCCGGTGTAAACGTTTTTTTTTAATAATCGCAAAAATAGTGTCATCGGAGCTAGAAATATTCTAAAAAGTCTCTTTGGAAGCAAATTTTAGTCGTTCCACTCGTAAATTTAGCTGACAATTCCATTAGAAACCAAATATACTGCCAAAATAACGAAAATTTCGAAATTATCGAAAAATATTTAGTTCATCGTATCAATATTTAGTTTACCGTATTCAACAAAATATCGACGATTTTTAACAAAATTTAATTCCCAGTGTAGACGAATTTTGATTTAAAAAAAAAAAAAAACGAAAACAAAACTTATGGAATGAGAAAAATTGCAGATTTAATTCAAAATATGAAATGACTTACTTGGAGATCTTCGATGTTGACACAAGTTGTGTAATTGCTCCAGACTTGACCGGAATCGGGATGTCGAAACCATGTACCATTGGGTTCGCAAATTTTGTGCGCTTTCACTGTCAATACAGAAAATAAAAAAAGTTTAAAGACTTCATCAATAACGTGCTCCAGTGTGAAGTGAATGATTGTTGGCAACGACTTGAATTGATTTTGGCTTCGAATGTAATCGAGCTTTTCACTGACAAAGTAGAAGCATGTGCTCGAAGTCCTCGGGGTATTATGGAAATGTATGCAACGTCGTCAAGGGGTTGGTTTAGGTTGCACCAAATAGTGTATCAAGACTTTGGAACGTCCGGGAAAATCGATTGCGACAAGAGTGCAAGTTACGGAGAGAATAGCCATCAGCATCGTTCGTTCACGGCGATAACAGCAGAATGGAGCGATTCTCGCAAGTTTAGAAATATTGGAGGTATCCCAACGAACAGACTTCGTAAGCTAGCCTATTGCTGTATCTTGCATACCTCGTGTGTACTAGCCTATAGTCGCAGCAATCTGTAAGTGCACTTACGATAGAATCGAGGCTTGCCCTGCACGCCTTCTCGCTCGATACTGCAACTCACCTTTATGTACTGACTTATAGAGCAGGGGAAGGGAAATTCACCAACGCGTGTATAAACTATGCGCGTAGTGTAGAAATTCACTGGGGGCCTTAATGTCGGGGGCTTCGAAACTCTGTCAAATATCCAACTCTCGCTCCCAATGTGCTTCGCTCTTCCCCCTGTGTACAGTGCCATTAGTCTCAAGATTACTTTGTCCGCGATGATAGAATTCCAAAGTCTCGTCCTACTTCTGCAGAAACTGCAATTTGATTCCTTTGGTGCGAGAGCGTCACCGAGCCTCGGGAAGCTTCGAAGAATAATTAACAACTTTTGCTTCCTCATTGAGGAAACTATGTGACAGTGGACATTTTTGTTTTTCCAGTTTTCAATGTCAATTTTATTGCTTCAAATTTTCCAAAACATCGAAAAATCATTTCTATTGAAAAGTATCCGGATGCACGTTCGTAACTTGAGAACGGTTTGAGCTACGGGGCTCCCGTTTTTCACAGATGTTAATGTATACAAGCTCTTCATTCTTTGGGAATTTTGTTGGAATTGCTTGAAAAATATGAATTCTATGGCATTTTGAAATCTTCAAAAAAAATCTTTCGACGTTCTCACTTCCGCAAATTTGAAGATTTATTACTAATTCTTTTTTTTTTATAAATAGAGTATCATAATTGGAAGGCTGGTAATGAATTTGGAAAATATTGATATTACGGTTTAAATTTTATGATTTTTCGAATTTTACGAAAATCTGAGTTTTTTTACAAATTGTCCAACTGCTCTAATTTCTCGTTTTGCACAGATGTACGTCTATACAAGCTCTTCATTCTCTGGGAATTTTGTTGGAATTGCTTGAAAAATACGAATTCTATGGCATTTTGAAATCTTCAAAAAAAATCTTTCGACGTTCTCACTTCCGCAAATTTGAAGATTTATTACTAATTCTTTTTTTTTTATAAATAGAGTATCATAATTGGAAGGCTGGTAATGAATTTGGAAAATATTGATATTACGGTTTAAATTTTATGATTTTTCGAATTTTACGAAAATCTGAGTTTTTTGAAAAATTGTCCAACTGCTCTAATTTCTCGTTTTGCACAGATGTTCATCTATACAAGCTCTTCATTCTCTGGGAATTTTGTTGGAATTGCTTGAAAAATACGAATTTTATGGCATTTTGAAATCTTCAAAAAAAATCTTTCGACGTTCTCACTTCCGCAAATTTTAAGATTTATTACTAATTCTTTTTTTTTATAAATAGAGTATCATAATAGGAAGGTTGGTAATGAATTTGGAAAATATCGATTGAACGGTTTAGATTGTATGATTTTTCGAATTGAATATGAACAACCTTCGGACAAAATGTCGCTGTAGTCTAATGATTTTCCGAAGGTTCCAGTGTTTTCTGGAAGCCTGTTTAATAATTAACGCGGAAAAAAGGAAAACGGGAACGAGAATAGGCTTCATCGGGCCTGACAGACGTGCTGTGTCTGGCGAATCGACCGCAAGAAGTGTGTCTGGATTTTATCTCGTATATATATAACGCAAGGTGAGATGACACGAAACGGCAGGATCGAACTTTCCTCGATGTGCCTACGAGATCCGTTGGCCCCTTGAATTTATATCACACCAGCACAAACGCGTGGTATAGCCTACCGAGCAAAAAAGAACATGTTTGCGATGAGAGTGAGAAAGGCTAGTGGAAGCTTTCAGGCTGGGCTTATGCGAGTACAAATAAGGGAGGAATAAAACGAGGAGAAAAGGAAAATAATGAGGAAAGCGAGCCAGAGGGCAGCATAGAAAAAAACCATCCAATACTTGGCCGAATGGTTAAAATGCCGAAAAGCGATGAGAGAAAAAGGAAAGTGAGAGAAAAGGCTTAGGCTGCTGTCTGGCTCGAGGTTCCAGGCAGTTTAAAGGGTCCGCCCATCAGTGTTTTCCGCTTCGCGCTCCAACTCGAGCCTTTTTTCTACTCGAACAATTTATAAAGGTGAACCGTTCCTATCTTAGTCACCCGACGAAA
Organism: Hyposoter didymator; assembly: GCA_037952995.1. Taxonomy (NCBI): domain Eukaryota; kingdom Metazoa; phylum Arthropoda; class Insecta; order Hymenoptera; family Ichneumonidae; genus Hyposoter; species Hyposoter didymator. The sequence goes on from JBAJMU010000002.1 coordinate 9,854,210, forward strand.
ACAACGCACTCGGATCATCCGACAAATACCATCTCGAGCCTGCGAGGAACATGAACATTTGCCCCATTTTTCTGTTTCTACAAACATATCACGCACACTTTCTGTATGCCTGTTTTCTTACGAAACCTTATTCGACTTGTCATCAACGATCATAACCTTCTTTTCGTCTTTCATAATATTTACGTCACAGCAGTTTCCAAACCTCGGAAACTACGTCTCCGAAATATATGTAATTTTTCATCTCAAATTGGGCAAAAAATATCAAAATTTGGCGGAAAATTTCAAAATTTTTGCGATTCCCGATCGAAAACAAAATTTTGTTGAAAAATATGGACATTTTGTTCGACACGTTCGACTAAACGTTTTTTTGGATAATCCCAAAAATAGTGTCATTGCAGCAAGAAATATTTTAGAAAGTCTCTTCGGAATCAAAATTTTATTCGTTCCACTCGTAAATTTCGCTGACGATTCCATTAGAAACCAAATTCACTGCCAAAATAACGAAAATTTGAAAATTATCAAAAAATATCGACGATTTTTGACAAAATTTCATTCTCAGTGAAAAATATTTTAGAAAGTCTCTTCAGAAGCAAATTTTAGTCGTTCCACTCGTAAATTTCGCTGACAATAATGTCAGAAACTAAATATTCTGCCAAAATAACGAAAATTTTGAAATTATTTAAAAAATATTTAAAATGAAATTTGAAAAATGTCAAATTTCCGCAATTTCCCATAGAATTTTAATAAAAATTACTATGTGTTTGTTGAAATTTCTCAGAGGGACGATCCTGTCACCAGAAAACTATGTGGCATAGTAATTTTTTATATAAATTTCCTTCCGTGTTTTCTCAGTGCAGTTGCAGTCCCTGCAGCTTGGCTCGGTATGCTGAGAAAATCAAGAAAAGCATAAAAATGGTTATCCCGTTAGTACGCGCCCGATTTGCTTGCGAGAGCAATGGCTTCTATGGAGGGCGTTAAAATACTTTCGTTAAATCCTTCCCGTTCACGAGTTGCGATAAACCTAGATATACCAGCTTCCAAATAGCACACAGAGTGCTGACCAATCGAGAGGAAAATCTCACTCGTTGTTCCACGTGGGAAGTGTCTCGGGGCAAGAAAATGCATTAAATTTTTGTCAGCTCCACAATAAAATTCAATTTTAGAAAAATATGCATGTGGCACGTAATTTGCCGGGTATTCCACTTCGCTGAATGCAATTTTCGATTGGTGACAAAACATTATTTATGCGTGGCTGTAACACAAATTGTGTTTACAGTTTCTTTGCATTTTTATAGCGCACCAAAGAAACCCCATCGCGCGCCATAAAAGTTCGATCTCTGAAATGTTGTAAATGTTCTCGTTCCAAAACCCTATCAGAACTCATAGAGTTGTGGCAAAGAAAGCTCAACTTTTGTCCCTCATCGCGGAGCAAGAATTTTCGAAAGTTCACAAGTCGTAGAAACGTTTAAAAAATATTGAGACCAAATTCGACAGCGTCAGATCGATTACGATGTAAAGACGTAATGCTGCTCCTGCTACATCTAGCGAATTATACGAAACGGATTACTTGGTACAGATCGATCACTATCCACGCAATTCAACGATTCAGTTACTTTAGCTTTTCGCAGGTGCAAGTTGAAACTTTTCTCAAAAGAGAAACGAACCAGAAGATTGATGTTTAGCAACGACCGAGAGGTCGAAGTATCGAGTCAATATGGTTTCCTCAGTTTACCAGTTTCTCATTGATCCCGATCATAAGAGCTCACCTGGAATCTTATGAATTCCGTTGTAAACACTCCAATTCGTTGCGAAAGTATTAATAACGACGAAATTGAATCATCCGGTTAAGGTGGTTGGATCACGAAATCAAAATAATCAGAATTTCATCGAATTTGGTGATAACATTCTTTGGCATTAATTATAGAAACACAAATTTTTTACAAATTTTTTACCACATGGTTGTCGAATAATTGAGAGTTAAATCGAACTTCTTAGCCACGAGATGTATACACCTGCATATATGTAAACTCTATGCTTACAAACGTGAACTTTAGTGTTCAATTACTCGAGTACTACGTGGTGAAAAAATCTAAAAAAAATTTGTATTGTCATATAAATTATTAAAGAATATATTTACCAAATTTTACTAAATTCTTATCTTTTTGAAAATTCGTATGTTTTTAACACGTCATAGCATGTATGTATGTAAACTCTATGCTTATACACGTGAACTTTAGTGTTCAATTACTCGAGTACTACGTGGTGAAAAAATCTAAAAAAAATTTGTATTGTCATATAAATTATTAAAGAATATATTTACCAAATTTTACTAAATTCTTATCTTTTTGAAAATTTGTATGTTTTTAATACGTCATAGCATGTATGTATGTAAACTCTTTGCTTATACACGTGAACTTTAGTGTTCAATTAGTCGAGTGTTCGCACGAATAATTAAAAAATATTCGACAACGTGAGGCTTTGATAGAATTTTTTTTGATAAATCAAATCACCTCGAATGCGAATAATGTTCGCACCGTAGAAATACTACGTGACGATTTAATCGAAAAATTGGTCAAACTACTCTCGAAGCAACTTGGAAAATTGAATAAAACTTTCCTCAGCGTCCGCGCACGGGTTCTCGTATAATAGAATAACTTAGTTGAGAGAGGCAGTGGCTCAGTGGTAACGAGCCCGGCTCCCAACCAGGAGACCCGGGTTCGATTCCCGCCGACACCAATGGATTTTTCTAAGTGTCCCAAGCTGTACTCTCTGTGGTTCGGAACCCACGTAAAATAGTAGGTCCATGTGTGCGTAGTGGAGAAGGAGACGAATGGGGAAGTGTGAATGGTGGAAAAGGGATGAGAGAAAAAGGTGGAACGGGATGAAAGAAGGGGTACGGGAAGCACACCATGTACAAACCCGCCAAGGGTATGCATGTAAAACTCCACTACATACATA
>JBAJMU010000002.1:9857605-9868497 GCA_037952995.1 Hyposoter didymator
CCCCCCCCCCCCCCCCACGAATTCCCTACAAATTTGCAATTGTACACTCGAACAATTAAATGAGCTTTATCCTTTGAGCAGAGAAGGCAAATCCCGCACCAGCTTCTACTCGCGACCTTTCTCTTCTCTATCCTACGCTCTTTGTTCCTTCCGTTGAATGATTGAGGAACCAGGGGTTGTGTGCAACTCCCACGAGCGAGTATATACGGTCTAGACTGAAACTCTCGAGGAGTTTTATGGGGGAGTGGTGAAATATTTCTGTACCCTTAAAAAAGTTTGCGACAGCTTAGTTTTGTTTGACTCGACGATATTAAAGAATTCGTGCATTTCTATATATGACGAGAAAAAATATTGGATGGGATAAATAATTTATTTGGAAGTCGAACAAACTTGGAAAAGTAATCACGTTGATTATTTTCTATGCAGTCAACTTTCTAGAGTTGCTAATTTTTGTTTGGCTTGTTACGATTGGAATTTTCATTGCACAAAAACAAACACGCGACAATTTTTTTGCATCTTATATTTTCCTTCAACCAGTTGCCAAGAAATATGGAAATAAACCGGAGAAAACAAATGTTTTTGTCTGGGTTCTTTCCCCGGAGAAGCTGCATACGTCTGTTGGAGGCGAACGCGTCGAAATGTTAGCGAAAAGCACAATACACCGGAGCAAACTTCTCCGTAGGATTTATTCATTTTTTTTCCTCCGTTCCTTTTTCCAACGCTATATACCTCGGTCACCGTCCCTGTTGCTGTCGTTTGCGAGGACGCTTTTTTTCTCTCCAGCGAATAGGATAATACGCGCAAGAGGGATTTTCAAATTTTTTTACTTTGCTGATTTTTTGATTCGCGGATTACTCCGAGTCTTTCGAGTTTCGAGAAAGGAAAGAAAAACACGATCCTTTCGCGTGATTCTCTGGCTCCCACCTTCGTTTCCATCGATCGAGGAATTGCACATTTTCAAAATTAAAAAAATCAAAAGTTAACGATTGAAAAAACATTTTTTTCTCGAACGAAAAAGTCCAATTCCTTCGGAAAAACACTGGAAATGAAATTTTGTTAATAATCGTCGATATTTTGTTGAATACGGTAAACTAAATATTTTTTCAATAATTTCAAACGTTTTGTTCTTTTGGCAGAATATTTAGTTTCTGACAGAATTGGCAGCGAAATTTACGAGTGGAACGACTGAATTTTGCTTCCGAAGAGATTTTCGAAAATATTTCTTGCTGCAATGACACTATTTTTGGGATTATTGAAAAAAATGTTTAGTCGAACGTATCGAACAAAAATATCCATCTTTTTCACCAAAATTTTCTTTTCGGTGTACCAAAACTTTGAATTTCTAATAATTTCTTCTTGTTTTTTTTTTCTCGTTTGAAAACCAATACACTGGAAATTGAATTTCGTTGAAAATCGTCAATATTTTCTTGAATACAGTAAACTAAATACTTTTTAAATAATTTCAAAATTTTTATTATCTTGACAGAATATTTAATTTCTGACAGAATTGTCAGCGAAATTTACGAGTGGAACGATTAAAATTTGCTTCTGAAGAGACTTTATAAAACATTTCTTGCTGCAATGACACTATTTTTGGAATTATTGAAAAAAACGTTTAGTCGAACGTATCGAACAAAAATATCCATCTTTTTCACCAAAATGTTCTTTTCAGTGAAAGAATATTTATCGTCGGTTGTGCGAGAAGTTGAAAATTTTTTATCTTTTCTTTTTTTCGAGCTGAATTTTCTCCGGCAGTCCTTTTTCCATGTGATATCTTCGTTCCTACTGTTATCTTCTTTTATACTTATGGTGATGGCATAAGACAGTATGCATCATTTGCATTTATAGTGGTGGTAGTCCCAGAGCAAGACGATATTCCATATATTTCCAACGAACATACTTATAATGTTAAATTGTGGACATTGACGTTTCGTAATGCAAAGGAATAAATTTCTAAGAACGTACACGAGCGAATAATGGAATTTACGTCCTTTTGTTTGGCTGGCTATGGGATTCGGACGTTGTAGCATCATTATCATGGACACGGAGGCTCCGACGAGTTTAAGCGAGGACGCCTCACTATTCGTAATAAGATGCACCGCAAGGGACGTGAGCTTTCGTAATGACGACGCAGTCGCGCTAAGCACAAGAGAAAAGCCTTCTTCCTGGGACGGAGGCCACTCGAGTTTTATCCCAAGAGACTAAACATTACGAGAGAGAGAGAGAGAGAGAGAGAGCCAATGTTTATCTTGACGCCCGACTGGGGAAATGCTTGTCGTTGGGTATTGAAAGACCACTTAAAACTTTTCGCTCTCTTTCTCTCCCCGCAGCCTGGACATTAATCTCTTTTTTTTTCCCTCGAAATATAGTAAACGAAATTTTTTTTTCGGATTTTGGACTCGCACCCACCGAGAAAAATAGATCGAGAAATGAAAAAAAAGAAAAAGAAATTTCTGGTAATTGCTTGATCGTGATTCCTCTCGTAAAGATTTAAAAAAAAGAATTTTTTTGTTTATGAGATCCGAAGACGAATTTAAAAAAGTTTACATAAAATGCAGGCACGACGATGATGAGGAAATGAATGAAAACGTGCTTTAAGTATCTGTAGCAATTTTCGGAAGTGTTGCGAAGAAATTCAATTAACTAAAGTAGAAGAAAATCAATAACGAAGCCACACAGAGTAACACAAACTGATTGAAAAGCTTCGAGATGACAAAAGCTCTAGGAAAAGTGAGAAAAAACTTGTAGTGGAGAAAACGTCGTGGGTATATAACGAGAAAAAAAATAATTCGTTCGATAATTCGACGTTTTTTTAAGCTCGAAAAGCGACGACAGTATTTTCACGTTTCAGCATTAATTTAACTTTGTAGAGAAATGAATTTTGTGTGTGGCTTGAATGAGGCGCGAACGGTAGTGCAGTTTCCATATTGAATCAAAGTTCACAGTGCGTTGCATTCTTCGCAACGTGAATATCAATTATTTTCCTCGGTCGCACTGAGAATGAAATTTTGTTAAAAATCGTCGATATTTTGTTGAATACGGTGAACTAAATATTTTTTGATAATTAAATTTTTTTTTTTAATTTGACAGTAAATTTCGTTTCTAACGAAATTGTCAGCGAAATGAACGAGTGGAACGACTAAAATTTGCTTATGAAAAGATTTTCTAAAGAATTTCTTGCTGCATTGACGCAATTTTTGGGATTATTTAAAAAATCGTTTAGTCGAACGTATCGAACAAAATATTCATCTTTTTCAACAAAATTTTGTTTTCAGTGCGAGGGAGAACGATGAGGGAAAGGAGCAAGAAAGTTTTGATTTGTTTATCGGGGCGAGGAGTCGTGATTCCGAAAATGGAAAATATCGACATCGATGTGAAGCACGAGGACCATTACGTTCATTCCGTCTCGAAAAATCGTCACGTACTCGACGCAACCTTCGAATTTGCCGCCTCAACGAACCGGTCTCGACTGATGGACGCGGTACTCGTGGAGACAGAGGGGGAATGAGGCGATTTCAAAGAGGACTTTGTACCATCAGCTGTAGGATTATCTGTGCGCAATGGAAACTGTGTGAATGTTTGTGACTCGTCAGAATATGTGAAGTTTCTATTAAATCCTCGAGCAACTTTTTAAATTGGATTTTTATTAAAAGACAAAAACGTTGATGAATAACGAGATAATTTTTTCAACGAGTTGAAAAACTCATTACATTGCGAACATAAACGTGGTCTCTTGATAAACAAACGACTCAATAAATATAAAAGGATGAGACCTGTCGTACGAATCGCTCAAGGCCAGTTACGCGGTGTAATCGAGCTATCGATAAATGGCAAAAAATATGCAGCTTTTAAAGGAATTCCCTACGCCAAACCACCGATCGGCGAGCTTAGATTTCAGGTAACCGCGTTTATCAAGCATTACGCTTTGCCCTGAATATTCATTTGGAATACAGTCTGCTCAGAATTCAATGTTAACTGTTCGCGGAGCAGGTGATTAAAGGCTCACTGCGTAACTTTTGTCAAAACGAACCGAGCTCTGTTACTTCCTACATGCTTTCAATCCTCAGCGGATAACGTAGATCCTGTTCCACATGGTATACTAGGCTTCGGGTCATATACACACTGAAAAGAAAATTCTGTTGAAAAAGATGGATATTTCGTTCGATACGTTCGACTAAACGTTTTTTTTTTTTAATAATTCTCAAAATTGTGTCATTGCAGCAAGAAATATTTTAGAAAGTCTCTTCGGAAGCAAATTTTTGTCGTTCCAATCGTAAATTTTGCTGACGATTCCGTTAGAAAATAAATATTCTGCCAAAATAACGAAAATTTTGAAATTATTTAAAAAATATTTAGTTTATCGTATTCAAAAAAATATCGACGATTTTTGAGAAAATTTCATTCTCAGTGAAGAAATATTCTAGAATGTCTCTTCAGAAGTGCATTTTATGCGTTCCACTCGTAAATTTCGCTGACATTTCTGTCAGAAACTGAATATTCTGCCAAAATAACGGAAATTTGGAAATTATCAAAAAATATTTTTTTCTTGCTCCCCTAGGCGAAAGTACGCACTTCCGGGCCGCATTTCAGGCCAGAAAGTGCATTTTTCGCGGCCGGCCGCCGAGCGCTCGCTTCTTTTGTTCCATGCTTGCTCGCAAATTTGTTAAACTCTCGTGCCTAGAGTTTGACACATTCATTCCTTTGACATTTTCGATGCTACACAAATGATAGAATTTGAATCATACTTTTTCCAATATAATATTTTGGATCCTATGTTTTAAATCGCGTTAGCATTTCATATCGAGCCTCGAAGTGACGCACCTAAGGAGGAAAAGTAACCTACTCCAAACCGCGGGCAGAATTGTCAGCCGAGCCGAAAGCGAGGTTGACAAGCAAGTTTGAAATCTAATTTGTCTAATTTGAATGACACTGAAGTTTGAATCGAAATTTATTTTGTGCTTTGCCAAAGCTCATTATTTCAATTCAGAATTTAATGGTCATGATGAAACGATCGGTTTTTGCCCTTAAAAAATAATATCGCATCGAAAAATGTGGATAATTAAATTATTGTTTCAAATCATCAATAAAAATCAATNCGGCTGTCAGCCGACAGATGACAGCTGACAGCATTAATTGCACGGAATTGCATAAATTGATTAGGCCCGTACTTTCGGCTACGGGATCAAGAAAAATAGTATACGACCCACGGCCAGAATGCTGGATGCCCTGGCCGCGTGTGATAAAGGCCTCGGCTTCGCCTCGGCCTTTTTATCACGCGCGGCCAGGAAATCCAACTTTCGGGCCTAGGGTCGTAATATACTAGTTTATCGTATTCAACAAAATATCGACGATTTTTGAAAAAATTTCATTCTCAGTGAAGAAATATTCTAGAATGTCTCTTTACAAGAAAATTTTAGTCGTTCCAATCGTAAATTTTGCTGACGATTCCGTTGGAAACTAAATATTCTTCCAAAATAACGAAAAATTTGAAATTATTTAAAAAATGTTTAGTTTATCGTATTCAACAAAATATCGACGATTTTTGACAAAATTTCATTCTCAGTGAAAAAATATTCAAGAAAGTCTTTTCAGAAGCAAATTTTAGTCGTTCCACTCGTGAATTTCGCCGACAATTTTGTCAGAAACTAAATTTTCTGCCAAAATAACGAAAATTTTAAAATTATTTAAAAAATGTTGTATTCAGGATCCGAAACCTGCTGAGTCGTGGTCAAACGTGAAGGATGCTTCCAAGTTTGGACCGAATTGCGCTCAATGCGATCCTCTGACACGAACAATAGTCGGAAGTGACGATTGTTTGTACCTAAATGTGTACGCGCCTTCTGACGAAACGTTTCGAGTTTCTGCTTCGAAGCCCGTAATGGTTTGGATTCACGGGGGTGGATTTGCCTTTGGTTCTGGTGACGATATGCTCTATGGACCTGATTATATTATCGAGAACGACGTGATTCTCGTGACGATTAATTATCGATTGAGTGTCTTGGGTAATTTCAGCTTTCCGATGATTCCTTGTGGCCTCGTCTGTCGTATTCCGATAATTTATCGCTTTTTCCCCGTTAAAGGCTTTCTGGATTTGGAGGATGGCGAAATAACTGGTAATCAAGGTTTGAAGGATCAGGTACTTGCTCTCAAATGGGTGGAGAAAAATATCGTCAATTTTGGTGGCGATCCACGAAATGTTACAATTTTTGGGGAGAGTGCTGGTGGCGCGTCCGTACACTATCTCACTTTATCCCCTTTGGCCAGAGGTAAGGAAAATGTTAAAATTCATGGAAATAGAATCTAGAATTTATTACTTTAAATCCCGTGCCTTTTTCCCTTCGTTTTCCCGTTTTTTTTTATCGTTTTACCACATTTTTCACTGATTCTTTAACTCTAAGCAAAGTTGCTCTAGGCTTACGTGAATCTGCATTAAAAAACGAAAAAAATGAGCCCAGGTTGAAGCCTTTTTGTTAAATTTCACCGAAGATATTACTTTTCCAAAATTGGGGTCATTTATGACCACAGGTTAACGGAATAGGTCAGAAAAAATAATGTTACCGTTCTAGGGTTTAATCCCGCGCCTTTCTTCTCTTCGTTTTCCCGTTTTTTTATCATTTTGCCGCATTTTTCCCTGATTCTTTGACTCTAAGCAAAGTTGCTCTAGGCTTACGTGATTCTGCATTAAAAAACGAAAATAATGAGCCCAGGTTGAAGCCTTTTTGTTAAATTTTACCGGAGATATGAATTTTTCAAAATTGGGGTCATTTATGACCCCAGGTTATCGGAATAGGTCAAAAAAAAAAAATAAGGTTACCGTTTTAGGGTTGAATTCTATAAAGAAGAGAATATTTTGGAGTAAAATTTTCAGGGCTTTTCCACAAAGCAATATCGCAAAGCGGAGTGGCACTCAATCCTTGGGCGAGTGTAGTCAACTCGCCAAAAGTTTATGCCCAAAGATTAGCCGCAGCATTAGGCAAAGAAATAACAGATTCGAAATTGTTGGTGAAATTTCTTCGGAGCTTCGATGCTCGGCGACTCGTCGAAATGGATGAAAAAATTTGTGGCCAGGTCAGAATTCGAACAACATTATTTCCATAATCCATGCGACATTTTTTTCCAGTAAAACCAACAACAGTTTTTCTTTCCCAAAGGTTTACCAAAACGGATTTCGTTGCTTCACTCCCAGTGTCGATGCCACGTCAAAAAATCCATTTCTCCCTGTGTCAGCGAGGATTGCCTCTCAGAAAAGTGTCAATGTCCCATACATGATAGGTCACATGAGTCACGAAGGAATCCTATACCTCACAGGTAAGTATTTTCTCAGTCTATTCGTTCCACTTTTTATTTTATTCACTGCTAAGCACATTTCCTGTTTGCCTTGAGAATAAGCACGAAAAATAGTGTGTCCAGGGACAATCATGTCCTGGGAAATCGAACCATTCAATACTGTACCTTGTGTACCATGTTTGTATCTTCTGAGTTTGAAAATTCAAGGCACAAATTGCACCACAAGATTTCATTTTTTAAATAAAAATTTGCAAATTTCAATTTGCAGCTTTTTTTTGTATTTAAATTAAAAATTATATAATTTGGACAATTTTTTTAGAAAGTAAAGAAGAAGTACGGACTTATACACGATATCGTACAAAATTTGCAGAAATTATAACGGTTGGACGATTTTTAAAAAAACTCAGATTTTCGTAAAATTCGAAAAATCGTCAAATTTAAACCGTTCAATCGATATTTTCCAAATTCAGTACCAACCTTCTTATTATGATTCTCTATTTATAAAAAAAATAATTAGTAATAAATCTTAAAATTTGCGGAAGTTAGAGCGTCGAAACCTTTTTTTGAAAATTTCAAAATGGCGTAGAATTCGTATTTTTCAAGCAATTCCAACAAAATTGCCAGAGAATTAAGAGTTTGTATAGATCAACATCTGTGCAAAACGGGAAATTAGAGCAGTTGGACAATTTTTCAAAAAACTCAAATTTTCGTAAAATTCGAAAAATCATAAAATTTAAACTGTTCAATCGATATTTTCCAAATTCAATACCAACCTTCTTATTACGACACTCTATTGATAGAAAAAAGAATTAGCAATAAATCTTAAAATTATACCTCGACGCGAGCAAAAGTCGGAAAACCTTTCCGCTCATTCTTCGAATCCCTTTTGCAGGTGTAACTGAAAAGAAATTGGCGTCGTACGATGCTCGTTTGGAGCAGGTGTTCAGTCCTGGCGCGAAAAAACTGCTGGAAAATCGAGGACTCGAAGTTTCTGATCTGAGGAAAATATATTTCGGCGATAAAGCAGTGTCGTCGGAGACGCTTGATAATTACATGGAAATGCATTCGGATGTGCAGTTTCTTTTAGGAATTCACGAGATCGCTGCGATCCAAGCAGTTGGAAACAAATGTCCGACATACTTCTACAAGTTTTCTTACGACGGTGGAAATTCTATGGTCAAGGCTAACTTTGGACTGGATATGCCGGGTAACAATTCTTGATAAATCGTCACAATTAACCCTAGAACGGTAACCTTATTTTTTCTGACCTATTCCGATAACCTGGGGTCATAAATGACCCCAATTTTGCAAAATTCATATCTTCGGTAAAATTTAACAAAAAGGCTTCAACCTGGGCTCATTCTTTTCGTTTTTTAATGCAGAATCACGTAAGCCTAGAGCAACTTTGCTCAGAGTCAAAGAATCAGTGAAAAATGTGGCAAAATGATAAAAAACGGGAAAACGAACAGAAAAAAGGCGCAGGATTAAACCCTACAAGGGTAACCTTATTTTTGCTGACCTATTCCGATAACCTGGGGTCATAAATGACCCCAATTTTGGAAAATTCATATCTCCGGTAAAATTTAACAAAAAGGCTTCAACCTGGGCTCATTTTTTTCGTTTTTTAATGCAGAATCACGTAAGCCTAGAGCAATTTTGCTCAGAGTCGAAGAATTAGTGAAAAATGCGGAAAAAGGATGAAAAACGGGAAAACGAAGGGAAAAAAGGCGCGGGATTTAAAGTCGCCTGGGGTCGTTTTTGACCCCAGGTTACCGTTCTAGGGTTGATAATAATAATGAATAATTCACGAAAAAAACAGAACTCGTTTGTACTTCGTGTTTCGATGAACATTCCCCGTCGTAAAATCATCTTCTCTCGACGTAATTACACTTTCATAGGTTAATTATCATCGTCCGCTGTTGTAGGTGCTTGCCACGCCGATGACATTAATTACATATTTTACCCGAAATTAATGGCGCTGTTGGGAGTTCCACCCCCTGAAGCTAACTCTACGGAACGTCTTGTTATTGAACGTGTTACGCAAATGTGGACGAATTTTGCGAGAACGGGGTCAGACAATAATCTCTTGAATATTTAACGAAGATGCGTTCTGCCTCGAATCTTGATAACTAATCGAGCGTTTTGTCCAACAATTCGTCTAGAAATCCCACACCAACGGTAACGGAAAAATTACCAGTGAAATGGCAGCCGCTCAAAAATCCAGACAACTTGGAATGTTTACACATCAGCGATGATCTCCGAATGGAATCGATGCCGAATGTCAACAAAAAATGGAAGAAAAAATGGTCGAGCAAGTTGTGAAGCGATTGGCCATAAGGTTTGAGAATGAAAATTCGAGACGATGCTCCGCGTGACATTTCGTATCGACCAGCGTTTGTAAAACGACAAAAAAAAAGGAAAAATCAAGTTGGAAATCCTGAATCCTAAATGTACTTGGGCTGCTGTTTATTTTTTATCATTTTTTCTGTCCAACGGAATATACCCTCGAGGCGACTCTATCGCTCCCTAGATTTGCCTAAACGTGCACAATCTTTCGTGCAGCGGATAACGTTCTCACGTTTCTTCAATTTTCAAGATTTAATTTTTAATTTAATCTTCGCATGCAAATCCATGAGACCCTCTCGTTTCCTTATTACTCACAGCGTCAACGCCAATGGTGAGCTTCGGTCTTATGAAAACCAGGAGGGGAAAACAGTGAAGCGAAGATTCGATTAATTCACTGAGGAGAGAGCAGAAGGTGAATTATTAACCCTAGAACGGTAACCTTATTTTTTCTGACCTATTCCGATAACCTGGGGTCATAAATGACCCCAATTTTGAAAAATTCATATCTTCGGTAAAATTCAACAAAAAGGCTTCAACCTGGGCTCATTCTTTTCGTTTTTTAATGCAGAATCACGTAAGACCAGAGCAACTTTGCTCAGAGTCAAAGAATCAGTGAAAAATGTGGCAAAGGGATAAAAAACGGGAAAACGAAGAAAAAAAAAGGCGCGGGATTAAACCCTAGAACGGTAACCTTATTTTTCCTGGACTATTCCGATAACCTGGGGTCATAAATGACCCCAATTTTGGAAAATTCATATCTTCGGTAAAATTTAACAAAAAGACTTCAACCTGGACTCAATCTTTTCGTTTTTTAATGCAGAATCACGTGAGCCTGGAGCAACTTTGCTCAGAGTCAAAGAATCAGTGAAAAATGTGGCAAAAGGATAAAAAACGGGAAAACGAAGGGAAAAAAGGCGCGGGATTTAAAGTCGCCTGGGGTCGTTTTCGACCCCAGGTTACCTTTCTAGGGTTAAAAATTACCAACACCGCGAGGCCTTCAGCGATGAAAACTTGAAAAACTTTTTTTTTATTTCATGCCAAAAAATTGTAATTTATCGAGCACAATATTCGAATTTAGCGCGTTAGCCAGTTTTCTCGAGCCAAGCCATGCATTCCATGGGCCGAGTAGACCTTTGCTCAGGCACATGACGAACGTGAGGGAGTGGGAGTGGGATGACTCGTCAGAATACTTTGCTGCACGTGCTGCTGTGTTCGCGTGTGTATAACGCAAGCGCGAACGTCTAACGCAAGCAGATTCG